>CM040932.1:37175856-37648356 GCA_023029165.1 Gobiocypris rarus
CTATTAGTCAAGAAATAAATACACAATAATACTATGAATGTGGCATATGAGGGATAAGTCCAAGGGCAAAATCACAAATAACCAAACTAATAATCAAACAAACAAAAAACAACCAAACAGGAACCAAAGAAAAGAACAGTGGCTGGACTGGTCCCTTTTCAATAGAAACCAAACATGTTAGTTGCCAACCTCATTAAACAGCATCGCATAGCCAACTCAAACATAACTAGAAAATATAGGCCTACTTTTCAGTATGCTCAACTGTCCCACAGCACATTGACACAGCATAAAAGAAAAGGTGAATGTTCCATTGCTACAGACAGAGAAAAGCATTGCAACATGTCCCAATGCAGGTATAAAACATTCAATGGAAAATATACAAATTGGGGCATTTACCAGTGCAGCCCAGCAGCTCGGGTCACATTGGAGGTGATCGCACAAATGTTAACCCTCCATGCAGAAGCCCGAGTCCTCCGTGAAAAGTAGACAAGCGCTTCTAGAATTACACTAATAAAAATTGAATAAATTAGTCTTAAAATGAAATGGCAGTGATTAAACATGCTATACCATGACAAATTATACCTGCATGAAAAGGGAGCCCAACTCACACAACCGTGCCTAGCATCAACACAAAAGAGTCTGACTCACAGCCAGCAAACACTTATCAATTCCTGATTATTCATGTGACCTCCCAAAACATCATGTGATCCTAGGTATTGGGTAATTGTGATGCAGCTGTGTTGTATGCCTGCCTGTGTAGATCCCCACATATAAATAAAGGTGAATTGACTACGTACACATAAAAACTTGTCCTGAATCTTCCCAAACCCACATGCATCCAATCAAACTCTGGCCATCTGCACCTTGCCACATCTTCTCTATTTACAGCACCTATCAAAACTACATCTACTAAACTTCCACATAAACAGAGACTTTGCATAGTTGAGAAACTAAATATCTGGTTCACAAATAACCTCAAATATTTGAAGATCATTGGTCATCATGTCATTCTGCAGCAAGACTTTTTTTCCGAATTTTTATTCAAAATTTGTAAGTACGTTGTCTTGCTGTGCAGCTGTCTCTGGGTTTGTCACTGATTTATCATTTACAGGATTTGGAGTGATGCTGGACCCCAGAAACAGTCATTGCCTCTGACTCTATTTTATGAATTTATGTGCAGTATCCCATTTACAGACCACACTCACAGTGGTTGGGCCAAGTGCAATTAACATGACTGTAACCTTGACCAGGCTGCAACACTAAATCACTGATGTCATCATGTGGGGGATCCGGTATGTAATAGAAGATTGAGCTGTGATGGCCAAGAGCTCCTGAGCAGTTAAAGAGTCATAAAATGTATTGTAGTTCTCTACTGTGTAAAAAATATGTTTGTCCTTTTTACAGAAACCTGTTAAAACCTGTTAACTGTTAAAAGTTACATTATGATATATGTTGATAAAACTGTAAATGGTTTAACAACACATTATATGTAATTTTACTGTAAAATACTGTCAAATTTGCAAGAAAAAACAACAAAAAAGGGTAAAAGGTAATTTCTATAGAAGTAAATCCACATATGATTATGTTTAATATAAATAAAATGTTATATATATATATTTGTTATTAGTAAACAGTGTCAATTTATATTAATCAGTGTGAAATGCTTACAATGTATGTGTATGTTAAGTAAAGTAAAGTGGAAAAGTACTGTTTTTAGTCATCCATTTTTGAGAAAAAAATATGCTTAGTTTAAATTACAAAAAAATTGGGTTGTAGCTTAATGACCATGGAAAAGTTGATAACCACTGTGGTAAAATAAATAGGCACCAATCTGCCATTCTTTAATATCTGAAACATTGCCACCGTATTTTCTAGACTAGTTTCTGGCAACAATAGCTTAACTGTAACTGTAAATTTAACAGGATATTTTTTACAGTATTCATTGAGTTACACATTTGAATTGTGGATTTTGGGTATTATTCAGTGGATTACAAAGGGTAAATTACACTTAAATGTATAGGATGCTTCTCTGAGGTGTTTTAAGTTTGACTGTACATGATGCTGTTGAATTTATTCAGTCTGGCAACTTTCTTCAAATAAATATCTCTTAAATGAAGGAATTGTGGTAGTGTTAGTGGTATGTTCTTCTAAGCAAAATTCATGCCAATCACGCTGCCATCCTCAGAGGGCAGAGAGCAGCGAATCAAATCTCTATGGGTAACAGAACAGGTCCATTATACTTTAAGAAACTTAAAATATAAATACAATAATTAATGTGTTAAATAAAAAAGGTGCAATAATAACAAAGAAGATAAATTGAACAGATGTCCAGACTGCAATCCCTGTGAGTGCAAGTTAACCACAGGGAGCAAAACTAGAGGCCAAGAGTTGTCAGACAATAGGTGGAGCTGAGGATGGTGGAGGGTGATAAAATATCTTGTAGACATGCAAAGAAAGGCAGTTAGGAGAATGAGGACATAAAAAAGCAGCTTTAATGTGTTTGTATTGTGCTGATAGATGTCTTGAACAGCTGTGTCTCTTGATTATATTGCTAGAAAATCGACATCTGATATCTTTTAACTTGATATAAGACATTATGTCATTGAATTCTAATGTCAGTATCGCAGGGTTTAGCTGTTAAAAAGACAATCTTAGACCAGCATGAATTTCCATGCCGGTTTTATGCTGCTTGGTGCTGGTCACATTGGAATACCAGTACAGCTGGGTAGTTCCTCAAGGCCGTTTCTCATCTGTACTTGTGTTCTTGAGGATTTGTAAAACGTCATCAGTCGCTACCCAAGTACTGTTACAATTCATTGTTCACATCTAGCCAAGTACAGTTGAAATCCCTGGATGTGTTCTTGATCCGCCCCTTTTATCGAGGATGCATCGAGAGGTGACTTGAGAATGCATCTCGCACCATTTGGCTGAGGTCAAATTGAAGGTCATATATTTAGGCTATTTAACTTTACCAGTGTAGCCTACTAGAGCACTGACTTTGTACATTTGACAGAATTGTTTGCTTTATTTCTTATCCATTTTACTTTTATTTTTATAATGGCTATTGATTATTAAAACTGACATTTAACAAAAAGAGACATGGTTGTGTTTTATGTCATATTTTATTTAAAGTGAAGATAATCAGAGTACATATGCACTTATTGCCTGAACCACATATTAATATGTTTAATATTTTAAAAATGTAAATGAAAAGAGGCAGGGTTGTGTTTTATGTTTCATTGTGTTATAAATATACATGCAGTGAAGATAATCAATATATGCTTTGCCTAAACCACATTAATATGTTTAAGATTTTTTAAATGAAAACTAAAAGAGGCAGAGTGTTTTATAACATATTTCATTTTATTGTTGCCTAAAATATCCATAAAGAGATAACCGGAGTAGTGATGCTACCAAGAACGCTGCTGTTCCATTTGCAGAATTACTGGATTTGCGTCCTCCCGTCCTCCGGAGTTCGTTCTCCAGAGTTGAACTTGGCAAGTCCAAACCGATCTCATGACAATTGTTATGTATTTTACGAGGTGGCTAATTCGTACAAATTTGTACGACCTCACTCGAATGAAGTTGTGAGTTTTTTGCTAAATTTTACGAGTTGCCCAATTTGTATGAATTTGTGCGAATTACCTCCCCCTAACCCTGCCCCTAAACCTACCTGTCACTGGGGTTTAGACAAATCTTACAAATTCGTACAAATTAGCCACCTCGTAATATATGAACTGGTCCTGAGAAAGCGTTGAAAAGTCTGAATAACTTTCTGTAGCCCACTTAAAATTTGAGAAAATTTTACTTGTTAGTATTCAACGGATTCAGGCTCTAGTATTCAAACCACAAAAGCTGCATTTTCTATAGAAAATGCATTTTCAGGATAGAAATCATTTTCTATCCTGCATTTGGGGTCAATATGCAGCTGAGACTTTTTATTATTAATTGACCATGGACCTGATACACTGTACTCATCTAGTTTGACCCGGACTATGAAACATATCACCTCGGTCTGTCATTGTTTTCACTCATTTTTGTCGGAACTTTTACATAAGTTCTGAGAAATGCATGCAAACTTTTTTTTTTTCTGTGCATGGCCGCAATCTAAACTAATTATTTTTCCTCTCTTTGTAGTTTGCATCCAGTGAACATCCAACATCCAGTCACATTCATCACTCAAAGCAACGCTTTTGGGGATAGCTTAGTTATTAGAGCCACTTTGCAGAGAAGGTAGGACACTGTTATTTCAGCGTGACAGGTGGGTTTAACACAAGGGGCTCTGGTCTCTGGAAGCTCCATATCCCTCTGTGGTTCTCCCATCAGTCTACAGAGAACCTGAGTGGAACTGGCAGTTCAAACAAGGAAAGAACGATTTTGTGCTGGCCCCTCTTTCAACTTGGACAAAGTGACATGTGGAAATGTGTTTGTAAGGCCTCCGTTTTAACTGTGACTATTTCCCTCTCTACTTTGAAAAAGGGATCAAAGACAGCTAGAAGTTGGAAGTTAGTGCCCATGCTCCGACACATTGAAGTGTAGTGCTTATACAGGTGGTGCATGTTCAGATCTGGCCTGCAACATTTCCTGATCCCATTTCTCATTTTCCCCTATCATTCCCTGTCGTCAGTTTATGCTAAATAGATGTGGCAGACAGCTAGACAGACAGATGATAGGACACGCAGTTCATGGTTGTCATGTTTAAGATCTGGCCCTTCAAACCTGATCCTGTTCCTAGCATCACTTGCCAATCCAAGTTAAACAAAACCAGTCGAAGAATTTTAAGATTTTTTATTTTTATTATGAACAATCCCATCGGTTCTTAAGGGTTATTTATAGTCTTGTCTGGGGCAGGCATGGCAAGGCAGGGAGGGTCCCCTCTCAAAGTGATGATACAAAGTGGTGATATAGTTCAAATACAGCTATAATACATCCTGACAAGCTGAGGCTGCCGCTGATAATCACTTCCTTCACCTCACCGCCACATCCAGAATCCACACGAGCCCTCACTCGAGAAAGAAAAAGGCAGGGAGAGAGAGAGAGTAAGAGAGAAAGACAAAACCATTGCATTGGACCAAAGCAGTAGCAGCACACAGCTTACTGCACATATTTGGGCAGGTGGCATAAATTAATGAAATCAGTCCTGTAGATCACACCAACAATAATCAAAAGCATATAGCCCATTCAGACCAATGGGGCTCCTTTTTATAAGCCACACTTAAAGCACCAACAGCGAATTGGCACATTTAACATCCTATGAAATCCCGTCAAATTCCTCTTTCCACATATGCCTTGCAACACTAGCGCCATTGTTAAAGCGCTGCATTTGGGGATAATCACTGTCGAACTTTCCAAAGAAAGTTGCAAACGCACTGTTCTCCTCACACAGTGTCCTGAAGTGGGTCAACTGATCTGGTTCAATCAGCCTCAACTCTTGCTTCAGTGGCGCACAATTGTGGTTTTATGGACTGGAGTCATTCCCTAGTCATTTTAGTCACCACACAGTGTTGCGTTTGCTCAGCTCAGCCCTTTTCTGTTTTCTCTTCCTTTGTACAGTGGAGCCGCTGTAAACATAATATCAGGCTGATATAGCCAGAGCCTCAGTGCCCATGTGAGACGGCGGCCCGCTTGCTTGCTGAGGGATTTAGTTCCCACTGCCAGTTCAGTTCTGAACATTGTTTTCTTTGGGCTCAGTCCACTCAAGGCATTTCCAGCCAATTCAAAGTAAACAGCAACACAGCTGCTAAACTCTCCTGTCAATGAAAAAGTGGTTGGCATTCGACCTCCTCCTTCCAGGGTTCTCCTAATAATGCACGGCATTTCTAATTTTCTCATGTTGACAAAAGTCTGAGTGAGAAAAGGAGGTCATTGTTCAGCCTTGTTGAGTCTTTGTGTGACTTCACCCTCTCTGAACTGTGAGGCTTTCTTAACCAACCTCTCACTGCTACCAACAGAGACCCCTCAGCCCTCAGTCCTGTTACCATTCTCTCACAAACAAAAATCACTTTTTCAAGTCGGGTTAATTAAAATGCTTTGCTGGGGATTTCAGATCTTGCTTTTTTCAATGGCCTGTCCTACACACCCCTTTTCTGTTTCCCCCCACAAACGTTGTTTCTTTGATTTAAATCTGTGAAACCCTCAAAACCCCCTTGTGTTGCATTTGGCATCATTCTGGTTCCCTGAAAAACAAAACAAAAAAAGCCAGTGGAGGAAAACCATGGGGCCAGCCAAGCAGGAAAGTGATAGTCTTAGCAAAGATTTGATAATTAATAACAATTTCTGGTAAAACGGAATTACAAGAGAGAATAAAAAACAGACCGTCAGACAATCACAGTGCTATAAGAGATGGATGCTGGCCAGAAGAAGGTCAGATCTGTCGACCGCAGTCACATAAAGACCGAAGGCTGCAGTGTCTACAGTCCTGGCTGTGATGTCTACAAATAGCTCTCTGATGGCCAATCACTAACAGTTGCTCCTAGCTAAAAAGTACAAGTTCAGTCCAAAATGTCCTAAAGCCTCCCTACAGAGAGTCTGATGAATGCTGGTAGGACGTCACTATGTAAACAGCTCTTGAGGAGCAGGCTGGAGGAGGTGGAGGTCAGTGCATGTGGCCCACATATGCTGGACTCAATCAGGACGCTGATCTCAGAGGTTGGTGTTAATTACAGATTATTACTGAACCACAAATGCAGACCGGGCAGGACCGTTTGGCTGGGGAGAGTCTTAATAATGAGTGACAGCTTTGCAGTATGTTTGAGACTGTCTATGAGGTCACAGTTGGAGATGTCAAGGTGAAAATTTGATTTTAGTTTTTTATGGGTGTTGTTTTTGGTTTCTGGTTTGATTAGATTAAAGGACGCTGAGATGAGCGAGAACATTAGACTCTAGCTAAGACGTCTACGCAAGTAGCCTATAATCATCCAATCACAAAAAACCTTATTCCTTTGGATGGATATTGGTCTAGCCCCTGAGCGAGGCTCTGGGAACAGTCACAGGAGGAGTGTAAAGTTTATCAACTGCTCTGAGAGACTTGCATCTGACCACATGAACATTACTTCTCCATCTCCCTGTATGCAGATGAAATTCCGGCCGAAGGAAAAATCGAGGCAGAAGAGCCAACAGCTGGCCGCTTCTCTTAGCTCTTTTGAGTATTCTGGTCCATGATAACTCCCTAGTAATTTGGATCATCAATCTTCCAGTCATACCGATGGAAAAAGTCTTACATTGTAGCGTCAGGGTTAGCCCCACATATGGAACTGTTTATAGGCTAATCCTGATAGAGGCACGAGGAGCGGAAGGGCACCAGATAGATCCCACCTCCCACCCATCCTGTCCTCATCCCATTCTCTGAAAAAGATCAACCATATCAACCACTTCCACATTATAAAACCTTTCTTATTTTAGAACTGAGCCAATCTTAATTGTGCACTTCCTACCCCTGAAAAGAAAACACTTGGATGTTGTTGTTGGAGCTTCTCCATTCACTTTCATTCCCATTGTTTCTGGTCCATAATGAGTGGCATTACGTAGGGAGCACGTAGTTCTAACCATCGTTTTGCCTGCTAGCCGTGAGTAATTGAAAAGGAGCGAGTGAGAAACTCTGTAGGAATGTTTGTGTCCCAGGGCTCAACATCAAATGTTGCAAATTCTGACATCAGAGCCAGGTCAAAGATCAACTCGGTTTAAAAAAACACCTCAGGTTTGGCATAACCAATGATGTCTGCGGGGCTTTAGCAGTTCACATGGAATGTGAGCTTTTAGAATTACAAACAAATCATTCTACACATACTGTGACAACATCTGGCCATAGTTTTCCCCATGTGTTTGTTTGCTAAAACTGAAGGACACAAATTAAAAGGAGCGTATACACCACTAAAGCTCTTTTACCGTTCTGTGGATTAGCGCACAACAAAGCTGAACATTTCTGGCTGTCTGTAACTCATGGGGGCCTAGGTCCTGACAGCGTGTGTGTCCGGGGGACCCCAGGCTGTTGTTCCTGGCAGGCCCCTGTCACAACTCTCCACCTCCCGATACTCTCCCCTCTCCGCCTCCCTTGGCCCGTCTGCCCCTGTTCATACAAGCTAGGACAATGTGCATGTAATTAGCAGTTCTATGTGGCAGAAGCTGATGTCTTGCTGCCTCATGGGCACACGCAGAGTTGGCTCTGGAGACTCGCACGCAGGAAGCTTGGGCCTCTGGTTGAAATGGCCACTGTTCAGACAGCAGGATGCTACAGAGGGAGGCTGTCTTTCCAATTATCACCCAGCAGCAGTTCACAGAGGTGCCAGACAACACTGCAAACTGATGCCTGAGAGAAATAAGCAACTTCCCATTCATGTTCCGTCTGCCAGTCACTTGTGGGAAGGAATTAAGATCCATAATATGGGTTAAGAGTTGTTGGCTGGGATACAAACGGGACAAAAGTGGAAATCTATGAGCCATAAAGTAAATTTTTCTGCTGAATTAAATGTTTGACTGTTTCTCAGTCCTGTGTGAGCTAAAGGAAGGAAATTTCCACCCAAATGAGAAACCCTTCACTGCTCTTCTCGGTTACAAAGCTATAGAACAGGATGACAATGTAAAATGCATACAAACTGACAAAGAAAGGGAATATATAGAGTGAGAGAAAATCTATATGAGCTTTTCCCATTACCCCACCCACCCAAGGCAAACGGATAGGCTGAGAGATTTACGTAATTGCTGAAAAGTTTGGATTTCTTTTTATGTTCAAGTGTTCCATTTAAAAGCAGTCTCATGTCTCATGGTATGCTAATGGCTTTTTTCCTCAGACAGGTCTTTGGCTAGCCCTTTCCCTTCCCTGCCAGAAGTGCTGGTCTACACCATCCATGCCAAGATTTTCCATAATCTGGCCACTCACTTTCCATTGGGTGCAATACATAAAATGGAAAGGTCAGTTTAATGTCAACTGTCCGGCCTTAACTCACAAAACTTGTATCATTTTACAAATAAGATCCTTTGTTTTGACATTTATAGTGCATTTTTCATTGCTATGTGTAGTTCAATGAAAACGCAGGTCAATTCAATTTGATGACTAACCTTTTAACTTACTTCAGCTTTTTTTCAGCACAGCCAAGCTATGATTAAAATAGTCACAATCTATTTTCTTATTCACTTTGTCTTATTTGTAATGTCATGCGCTCAGTTTTTAAACGCATTATGACTGTGTATGTTTCTCCTGAACATGTTCAGCCTAAGGGCAGCTGTTATTTTTCTCAAGCTCTCAAAGAGCGCAAGCATCCAGTTCCTCACTCATGACCGCAGAGAATTAGAAAGAAAATGACATAATACTCTTCCTTAATGAAGACATACATTTGAGCATGTAAGACAGAAATGCTTCTGCTGCCGCGTAGTCTGATCGTGCTCAAGTGTGCAACACGGCTGTTTGGGGGTCACTGTGTGAGTAAGAGTTTTTTACTCGTAGGTCTGACCCTAGAGAAGCTGATAGACAGCTCAGACACATGTAGAGTATTGCTCTCCCTATCACGCTCATTCTCCACAGTGTTCCACAGGTGGAAGCTCTCTGGACATTCCTCACTCCTGACGTGAACAAGCGAATAGAATAAAGCAGTCTGTAAATCTGGCACATCACCCTTATTGACACAAATCATAGATTTATGGACTCACGGCCATGTGTGTGTGCATTAAAGGAAGTGTAAAGCACATGTTTTGCAGCTTAACTTCTCACACGTACCTGCAGCCTTCCAGCGAACGCTTAGAGCTTCCCTCAATAATGCAATCGTTTAAACACAGTGTCCAGAGTATTTCTGAAGAATACTTGTTGAACATGTACAAATAATACTTGTTTAAACACAAATCAACTCACATATGCCAGATTCATTTACCTAAATGATTCCTCCTGAAAGCAAAGTGAGGTGCATTAACCGATCAAAACATCTGTTGTCTTTTACTGACTGGAGGGACATCTTTCTGTCTAGCACTCCTCCTTTAATCTGTTATTAAAAGTAACGGTTACACTTTATTTTAAGGTGTCATACAGTGTAATTATATATTTAAGTACTGAGTAATATTAATTAACAACATGTACTTGACTATAGGTTTAGGATTAGGGTTTGGTTGAGGGTTAGTTGCATGCAATTATGCATCATTTATGGTTAAGTACATGTAGGCTAACAAATAAGGACACTGTAAAATATAGTGTCAAGTAAACTTGCCCTGTCAAACGAATGCTAATTACTTGAATGTTCTTAATCTGTTTTTTTTTTATCCTTTTCCTTTTGATTGAACGATAAACCACTCTTGAGCCTAATTAAACTTCACAACAATACTAAACTTCTCAATATGGTAAAACCAGTTTCTCATAGTGAGGAAGGATTTTAGATTTAGTAAAATGAAGTTTCTCACCAGATGGGGGCACTACGACTGCAAAATGGGCACCAAAATTCATGGAAAAAAAAGTAATGTAAAACTATCTCAAAAGTGACAGGACTCAAATTATCTGTACAAAAATAGATCAATTGTTATATCTGAATCATTGCATGGTATAGTTGAATACAGTGCAATTATAACAGCAATTTTCTCAGTAAAAAAAAAAAAAAAAAAAAATTATTGCTTATGTATTTATCAATTAATCATTATTTTATTTAATAATCACGTCACTAATCACTGTCCAGTAACGTTCCTGGTGGTGAATAGCCTACAGCCTTTTCGCAATATAAAATCATTTAATTCATTCAAATAATTTGTCATTTTTGAAAATGAAGCTGAAAAGAGTGTCTTCTCTTTTCGAACAGCAGTTGCTAATTCATAACTTTGCGTTCTTCCCTCAAAGTTACCGAGCATTTGGTGTGGGCTGAGTTATTTGAAGCGGTCCCAACAACTTCTCGAGTCGAGACCCCAAATATCCCTGAATGACATCACGTAGATTAGCCAGTAGGAGTGTGGAGCGCAGAGTTTGGGGGCTGGAAATCAAATAGGTACGAGCTCCGCTGAAGTTCCTCAATCACTATCAATGAGGATTTGCATGCTGGACCTTAAAAAAAGCGGAATTGGTGAAGAATGAGAAGGAATCACTTTGGACATTCTGAATGATTTTTCAGGCTTTTTACGGTTTTTTCCTAGTCAGCGATGTGCTCTTCTAACTTTTGATGCGCATCTGTATGTTTCAGTGGTGTGGAGGGACAGATGCAACTTCACGTTTGAATGAGGAACGCTTTTTCTGATGTATTTCGAGAAGTTTTTAAAGTTGGAACTATAGTTCATCGTTAAGTTTTTCCCTTGTCTGTTTTTTCGCGGGACTCAATTGTTTGTGGACAAGACGCGGATACATTTTTTTGTTTTTCACATAGCCTACGATTTTTTTTTTTTGCGTAGTTTTATTGTTATTGTCATTTTTTCCTTGTGTTATTAGGCTGCTATCAGCCTCGGAGGATATATATGATGCGGTGGGTGAAGTATTGGGGGACAGTGGCTGTGCTGTGCGGGCTGCTGTGCTGTGCTGTCAATGGATGCCCGCATAAGTGCAGTTGTTCGGGCTCTCATGTGGATTGTCAGGGTCAAGGCTTCAGGACGGTGCCCAAGGGAATCCTGAGGAATGCCGAGAGGCTGTAAGTACGCCTGTAATCGCGTTATTTGAACACTAATATAATAATGACAAGACAAGTGACAAGTGAAACTACTGTGAGCGGGAGATGTTTATTTTTGATTTTTATACAGCTATTGTTGACTTGTAACATATTGTCCATTTTACACATATTGATCGGTAGGCAAAACACAATGTAGTATTGAACATGCAAAAATAGTAATTGCAAGTTGTTTCGCAGCTATAAGTAAACCTAGCCTACTCAACTCCTGGAGACCAGAAACAACCTTTTTACTTAAATGTTTCATTATTTCCTGACAATTGTAAACAGTGCTCTAAATAAATATTTTAAAGTTGTAAATAACATTTCACATGAAAATGCTATTTCAGTCTTTCACTTCCAAATGTGTGCCGTTTCTTTGTAGTTCTTATGAAATTAAGCAATTTCTGCGAAAATTCCAATTTGTTTCTTCAGTTGCAATGATTTTTTTAAAGCAACTGTGCAGACAAAGGAATTCTAATGCAATAATAAATTCATATTTATTTTATAGTTTGAAATATACAATTAGATAATTCATCAGTACAGTTTAATAAAACATCAATAATAGGGCCTTTAAAATACATAATCTCTCAAATGGACACACCGGAATTAAACAGCTCTGGTCATGTGACTTTTTTTGCACCAGCCATGACATAAATTGCTCACATGAAATCAAGACAGTCTGAACTGTATATATATATATATATATATATATATATATATATATATATATATATATATATATATATATATATATATATATATTGACAAATCACATCAGTAACTCAACAGATCCTTAAGTTAAGTACAAGTGTTACAAGTATAGGATTTAATACACTGTATTTTGTGTAATATGGGCACTATTGTAAAATGTTACTCAAGTTTTTACCAAATAAGATGTGTGAAGACTGATAAAACAAAATAAGATGATATTTTTTATGCTATCTTTGCTCAATTGATCAGACAGTCGGCATCTCTTTAAACACCGTTATTACAGTACAGCAGTTAAATAAGGTCAGTTTAGTTGGACCCACTTTATATTAGGTGTCCTTAACTACTATGTACTAACATTTTAATTAATAATTTGATACATTGCACTTATTGTGTACATACATGTTTTTACATTGTACTTACATTTAAAAAAATACCTGCATGTAATTACATCTGTAATATTAATTTCTGTAGTTACATTTGTAATTACACAGTTGACACTTCCCTTACACCTAACCCTACCCTTAAACGGACCCATCCCACCACACCTGTCCCTAACCCTACCCGTATCCCACCTCAATATCAGCAAAGGTGTTTTGCAACACAATATGAACACAGTAAGTACATTGTACTTATTTTTTTATGTAAGTACATAGTAGTTAAGGCCACCTAATATAAAGTGGGGACGTTTAGTTTTTAGAGTCAAGTTTAGAATCAAAGCAGGGTCAAATATTTAGAAATATGTATTTTTTAATATTAGTATGGTATATAGGTACTTGGTGTCTTGCTTTTCTGTAGAGGATGTACGTCAATTTTAAGTACTGTTTTGTTTAATTTAGCAGTAATTCAATATATCTTATAAATTGACAAATGCATGAGTTCAGTTCTATGTTATGAATTGATTTAAGTGTTATGAGTTTGGAGTCGAGTAAAATCTCTTTTCATTAATTTGATTCAGATTGTTATAAATTAGGGTTGAGATATTAACTGCTCTTCATATGTGTCCACATCTGAATGTTGAACAGCATTGCAGCTGATTCTTTCATCCAGTATAATGAGTTTACACAAACATTAACATGATTAATGGCCATATGGTGTGAGTGTGTGTATGTATCTTGGCTGTATTAGTTGGGGGAAGTTGAGGAACCACAAGTCCGTAGAGGGGCGCACTGCAGCCGAAGACCGACTCTCTTATGTGTTTAGATTACTTCTAACCACTGCTGATTTTCACTGTGAAAATATCCTTAATTTCCCTGTTTCCACCTGCAGCACTTCTGTCGTGATAAGCCATGACAGTTCTTTAAATATCACAACCATCTGTTATAATATCATTTTTTCCTCCTGGATTTGATAGGAAAGGGATCCAGTGTGTTCAATGGCCAGAGGTCTGGTGAAACCTCCAACCTTTAACCTCTAAAGGGCTTTTCAGTGGAATTTTTCATGTGGAGAGAAAAATAAATAAGTGTCATGACCTGCGTTATATTGGATTTGTTTTAAAATATACCATGTCAGGTTGAGTCTTGCTTAAACTAGAGACAGATGCTAGTCATTCATGGTGGGCATAGTATTTGTTTAATGACTTTGCATATTCTTATAGCATGATTTAATTAATCAAACCCTGCAATAAGCTATGGCATCTGTAACATAGCAGTTTTCAGGACTGCTCAGAGTCCAGGAGGACACGTCTCGACGTCTCCTGGGTACGATTAACACGCCGCCAGGTTTCCCAGAGCACCCTGGAGTGTTGATTTAACTGTAATGACTGCACCTCTGCCCTAAGCAAGGCCTAGTTACCCACAATTCCAGAGGTCAGGCACATTTCCCTCTAATAAATGTGCATTTATTTGAGAGGCTTTTCCTTCTTTGACAGCTCATATGATTTTGCGCTCATTAGTAGCTCCTGTCGCAACTGTAATATCCCCTTTCAGTCACTCACGCACACTCTCTCTCACTCTTTCATCTCGCTCGCTTTAATTTGCACCAGTTACGCGCACACTTTGTAACATTTAATAGCAAATTCTCTCCGCCGGAGTCTTAGGCCCTCTCGCAGTTAACACTTCAGGAACAATGTGGCACTTTGTGGCTGGCGTATAGCGTGTTTGGTCTGCTGGATCAGGAGAGAGAATGGCAGCATTCCCTTCCTCTCATCACACTCCGGGTCTCGTAATGAAGTTTCGGTGTGAAACCGCCAACTCCTGCTTTCCCAACTGGTAGCTCCACCCTAGATCTCATATCCGTTTATCAGCACTCGCTTATGCTGCATGTCAGTTTTCTATTATCGCAGAGAGTCAGTCAGCGGGATAGTGTGTGTGTTTGTTGTGTTGGTGTTGGAGCGAGTCAGGAGGTGGGTTTGTGGTCTCCGGTGCCCTGCTGACCTCAGTGGGCATATGAGGAGCATATGTGAAGTCTCTCGCTCAGTGAGCGCTCACACACTGCAGCCTGCCAGACAGCTGCTGGCACTGATTGTGGGCAAAGACTTCAGGGAACGATTCGCCACCCAACCTTAATGTTTTCATGTACGGAAAATATTTAATGTGCCTCATTTCAGGCAGTGCATCAAAGCTCAATGCTGTCTTTGGTGAGTCTGGGAGCCAGCAGACCTCTTGTCACAAACGTCTCGAAGAGGTCACTCCGCATGTCAGGGACCCAGAAGTCTGTGAATCTTCCAAGCTTGTGTCAGGGAAGGCTGGAGTTGATAATGTGCACGCCTCCGGGCCATTTCAGGTTTACGAGGGCTCTTGTTTTGTGGGCTTTGTCACCAAAGCAACACATCGAGGGCTTCGTTATTCTCATCAGCACATCTTGTTAGTTATATCTTAGTGTAGCTAGAAGTGACAGTGTTTATCCTAAGCTAACAAATATGAATAAAACCGTGTGTGGTTTTATGATTTCGTTAGTGTGATGTAAGTATCACAGACTCAAACACTGGGTTGCAGCTAGCAACCAGTAAACAAAAGAATCAAACCAGAATATATAAATTATTTGACTAGGATTTGACTATAGGCTTTTGGAACGCAGAAAGAAAGCGGATGTGACTCTAATGAAGTGTTGGGGAGTAAAAGTAGTTATGCCTTTAACTGAATTTTCAGAAGTGTGACAACTTTTGTAGTAACAAGCTCAGACAAAAAGTGATGTAGTGTGACAAAACGCTACAGTACATGTTTTTTTTTTTGTGTGTGTCACATTGTGTTTTCCAGCTGTAATCAAATGTGCTGTGTTGTCTTAAAGTCCCCATGAAATAAAATTTTTACTTTTATGGCTTTTAGTATGAAAATGTTAACCTTACTGTTAAGATGTGGTGCGCCAAAACAATGACATAATTTGCATTTAGAAGATATAAGCTTTCTCTCACTTCCGCCAATATCAATAATTTTGATGACATTAGATTTCCTGTCCAATCAAATGCTCTCTATAATCTAAAGCGTCCCGCCCCTACATTATAAACAGACGCTGAAGCTAAGCTGAAAGCTGTTACTTGTTCACGCATTTACTATTTTCTATATGATGAATGGCACATTGTGCACTATATAAGGGATAGTGAATGATTCAGAAAGTGTAAGTATACCTTCCATTGGAGTGAATGATGTCTGGTTTCACGTAAGTGTCACGGGTCCAGAGACAAGATAGCACAGAGCGGATCATATGCAAGCCGGCGCAGACCAGAAAATGTACCAGATTCATTTGAATTCTGCACAGTATGCTATATTTTAAAGCAATATGGAGGAGATTAAGAGGAGAAACATTTAGAGATTAGGAGGAAACTGTGGCTTTAACAAGCTTTACTTGGATGTGGCCGAGCTGTGATGTAAACTAAATGCTATTGGCTATTTTAAAAAAGGGGAGGAGCTGCTGGATATTCAGTCACTAGCTTGACTGAAATTGAGCTATTTTAGCTTAGGAAGTAACGACTTCAAAGTAAGCAGTCCCCTGCTTAACATCAGTTACATTAGAAGAAAAACAACAACCTTTTTTGGAGAAATATATACAGGAAACACTACTGAGCCAAATAAAGCCAAATAAATAAACCCATGGTGGCCTGGCACAGATACTTTTGTTTGATAGGGTGACATTCATTTTTGACTGCTTTTCCTGGTAATGACATTTTGGAAAGATGGTGGGCTTGGGGGTATCCTTGGTTGCCCCTGGAGTCCAAGATGAGACTTGTGTTATTGATGAGCCTTTTGTAGCCTGGCTGTCATATTGACTTTCACACAGAAGTGTTGAAGATGCCCTTGTCACCTCTCAGCCAAGCGTTACTCTAGTAATTTAAGAAGTCATATACTGTGCAAAAACACTAGGCTGTCTGCGCTATTAGCTGTCAGGGTTTGAAAATCAAGGGGGTAAACGCTCAACAAAGAAATATGAAATAATTCATTTTTGTCCGCTCTGCTTAGTGTGAAGTGAGAGTCCTTCAGTGGAGAAAGCATCCAGACATGGCCGTAATGAAAATATTTACTAAATGAAACTCTCCCTGAGATGGAAACTGCCAACATTGCTCATAAACAATGAAGAGGAATTCAAAGACGCATTGCCTTCTATATTTTCTCTGTCTTCATCCTGAAACTCCAGTGATGAGTTGCAAAGCCAGCCTAACTCCCAAATCCAATCTGCCTTAAACCAGACAATTTTCTGTTTTTATCACAAATGCCATTTACCAAAGACAATAAACAACCATCACTAGCCATGCTAGGTAATCACGAATAAGAGATTACATTTTTTTTGTGGTTTTGGTCACTAACATGCAGAGATTTGCCAGTAAAAGTAAGCTGTAAATGGAAACCTGTGACGATTTTAATATGGAATTGTTAAGAGCTTTTGAGGTGGTTGAAGTAATGGAGGTGCACTTTAGGAGTTCTGGTACAGGACTGTCCAGTGGAGATGTTTGGTAGCCACATGGCTGCTGACTGCATGGCTCATAGCCCCAAAGAGCGGCAATACCCCCCTCCCCATCACCACCATTTAATCTTGCATAAGTGCAAACGAACAAACGTTTCGGAGAAAAACTTCCAGAGAAACTGGGAAAAGGAAAGGGCTCTGATATGGGAGAGTGAGGAGGAGGCAATGAGGCATCTATCGGTTTGAAATGCACTAAATAATTACACCATTACATGAAAGTTATTAAAATATCCCTATCTGTCCCTATCTAGCCTTTAGCATCTGCTTTATAATTTTCAGTGACACATGGATGCCTTAGTGAATTACCTCAGTGAAGGAGAAATGTTAATTAACACAGTCATTTAATGAAGAGATAATAGGTGGCAGAAATTACAGTGTTCTTCCGTTGACAGTTATGACAGCAAACCTGATAATTCAAATGCACAGGACAAGCATAATCTCATGTTGTGCTTTATCTCTGCTTATCTCAGAGGCGTTTAGTTGTAATTAATCAATAGATATGAGAAACATAATTTGTCCTTATTGATGTATCGTCTATCTGTTCTGATTATAATAACTTTTGCATCTTATGAGTAGAATATTAAGTAAATGAAAAACAACTATCTAAGGCGTACAAAAAAAAGGTCCAAAAGGAAAAACTCATTTAAGATTCCAAACAGCGATGAGAAGCAGCTTTCAAGAGGAAATGGAGCATACCTATCAGCTTTTGAGGACTAGACTAGCGTGGCTTTGAGGAAAATAGCAGAAGATTACAACAGGAAACGCATTGAGAGGCAGGGTATCGTATGGGAACAGAAAAAAAAAAAAACTTTTGTTTTCATGCACATTTTTCTTGAGGTCTTAGGGTACCCTGGTCGCCTTATGTGTTGCAGTTGCGGCAAGACACAGTCAAAATAACCTCCAGCCAAAATCGCAAAGATTCTTCTCTTTGTCCGGTGTCGTTTTGAAAAGCACATTTTAACAGAGTGGTCTGCCGGCTTATGACCTGGACGAGTTGGGTTGAGTGGTCTAACGGCGTGCGTGGGTGGGGTGGGCCCCCGAGGGGACACATTGTTAGTGCAGAACACCTGCCGTTTGAATGGGCACCTTATCCCCTCAACAAATTAAAACAAACAATAGCCAGTAGGGGGCTGCCATATCTGTGAACTCCACCTTGTCAGTGTAACCGGAGGTTTGATTGAGTTTCTAGAGGAAGTTAGACTTTGTTAGCTCCCCAGGCTGTTAACACATACTGTAAAAAAACTGACACGATAGAGAGAGGAGGAAATGCTATTAGTGAGTGGGATTACATTGCAAGCAGGTGAGAGGATACGAGATGAGAAAACTACAGAAGGGAGATTAGGACGTGAAAACAGAAAGAGAGTGACGTGGAGAGACTGGGAGAGTGGGAATTTGTGGGAACACTGAATGCATAGAATTATTGGAAGTTAAAAAAATCAAGGAAACATGATGCATTAAGATTTTGGAGTTCAACTCAGAAACTTTGCATAATATACAGACAATTTTAATGCAATAGAAAGTAATGGGGACTAAAATGTTCAAGCTTCATAATGGCTGTTGACTGCTCTAAACAGACCATTGAGTCAAAGTGAGACGTCATCACAAGCGAGCAGTCTTAACTCATTAACTATTTTCAACTAAAAATGCAGTCTTTTTATATGCAAATAGACCTCAACACTCAAATCACATACACTCCGTCGGTAACACTTTACAATAAGGTTCTATTAGTAAAGGTGCACTATGTAATATTTTTCAGTAAAATATCCAAAAACCACTAGGCCAGTGTATATATTTTGTTCAATTGAGTACTTACAAAATCCCAAGTGTTTCCAACTATTTGTAAATCGTGACAAAATTGCTATTTTAACCAAGGAACCGGGACATGTGAAGGGAGTCACCTGCCAATTGCATCATATCTGCGTTACCCTGGGTTTCTGGTTTTATTTTGCAGAAACTCTTTAGTCTTAGCAGTGTGCAACAAGTGTCATAGTAGCCGCCGAGCGAACGCACAGAGTAGCATTATAACATAATTTTCAACACACTCAAATGTATCTAATATGATAAACAGAGTTGCGTTACTTCATGACCGGAAAAGCAGAAATGGCGCCAGCGACTGTGGCATAATAAAAGTCCCGCTGCTCGAAAGGCGTTCATCAACTAATTTTAACAATACAACTTTTGATTAAGTAAATGTTGAGATCAACATTAACTGAGATTAATAAATACTATTGTCTAGATTGTTAGTTCATGTTAACCTAATGTTAACAAATAAAACCTGATTGCAAAATTCTAAAATGTATTTGAAAGAAGTCTCTTAAGCTCACCAAGGCTGCATTTATTTATGAAAAATGCAGTAAGAACAGTAATATTGTAAAATATTATTACTATTCAAAATAATAGTTTTCTATTTTATTGTATTTTACAATGTAATTTATAAGTAATGGCAAAGCTGAATTTTCAGCATCATTACTCCAGTCTTCAGTGTCACATGATCCTTCATTCGAATATTCTGACTTGATGCTAAATAAACATTTCTTATTATTATCAATGTTGAAAGCAGTCTGATATTTTTTTTCAGGATTCTTTAATGAATAGAAAGTTCAAAAGAACAGCATTTATCTGAAAATGAAATATTTTGTAACAATATAAATGTATCTACGGTGATGTTTGCTCAATTCATTATGTCCTTGCTGAATAAATATTTAATAAAAGAAAAATAATACTGAACCTTCAAATGGTAATCTACCTAAAAAACGATGATAATCATCAACCCTGTGAAGTGAAATAAGCTCTTTATATGAGTCTACCACACAACAAAACACGATCAAAACAACAGCAGGATAAATAAAGTCTGCAAACAGTAAAGCAATAATCCTATAAGTAATCATCACATCATTTATTCATGCAGCAGTGCATGCTGGAAACTCTCAAACTCTTAACATGCTTAATTAGCAGTTGTTCAAACATCTCTAGGCCTGTATGGGAATATGTTTCTTTAAAAAAAAAAAATTGTTTGATTTAGATCATTTACATTTCTTTATGCTGAAAAGTGGGTGTGAAAGATTCTGTCATGTTTGGTTTTTAAAGCAGACGAGGGCCATGTTTCTAAACCAATTGAGCTGCCTACCTAGACAGAATCATTTTTATACACACATTTGATGCCCAAAAATGCTGCCGCCATCTATAAGAGGATCATGTTATGGAATCCAGGGTCTGTAAATGGCCTGTCTCCTGTAATATGTTTCCTATATGGCTCATATTAGTCTGCTTGATGTGCGTTTTGTGGTTCTGGGGAAAGCTTTTGAAATCCAATATGCCTTTAAATCAGATTTATAAATGTTTATGTATATTATGAGAAACACACTGAGACGGACTGATGTTAGTGTGTAAGTGTATGCGTGTGTCATTATATGTCACTGTATATTTCTCAACGTTAATCTTTTCAGCGTGGCGTGGCTCCAGTAAACAGCGCCCACAGAGGAAGTCAGTTCGTATCCATAGGCATGTATACTCATTTCAGGGAATGTATACAGTTTTAGACACGCATGAAACAACTGATAAAATAACAGTCTGGGAAAAGCATAAGATATTGACTAGAGTGGAAAAATACTTAGTTTGGTAATATATAATTCACTCAGATGCAAGGAGAGACGTTTTCCAAACAAAAATGTTTCCATGCAATCTGTCTTTCTCAAGCAGTTTATTCCCACATCTCATTTGCTTTGCTCACATACAGAAAATAGCATTCCTCTGCCATTTTTTTGAGCCTTTAGCTGTCTGTTTTGTATGGAAAGGAAAAAGAAGATAAATGTATTGAAAGAAAAGATTTGCATTGTGTACAGTTATTTTACATACAGAACAGAAAAGGGCAGGTGTACGCTAGCGTGACCCGAGCCGTGTGCGTCGGGTAAGTGTGTATGGGAACGTTTAGAGTCGAGGCGTTTCAATAGCAGGGTGCTGAAAGTGAGTCGCCTCCAGCGCAGTGAATGCGAGGCAGAGTGGCAGAGCTGAAGTCGGTCTCTCAGACTCAGCAACCCGCAGCATGGCACTAATGCTCCCTGGCAGACGCCAGCTTTGAACAGCGTTGCCCCGCTGGCATCTGGTGTGAGTCGGGGCCGTCGAGGCACTGCCAGGGAGCCTCTGTATTTAAATTCTCTGTTTACTGACTCTACTGTGAGCTGAGACTTGAAAAATCATGTTTGAAAGCATAAGTGAAATGAAAAGCTTTTAACTTTTTTTTTCTCCATCCCTCTCCCTTTCTTTTTTTCTCTTTCCAGGGATCTGGACAGGAATAACATCACCCGGATCACCAAAGTGGACTTCTCTGGCCTCAAGAACCTACGCGTGTTGTAAGATGTCACTCTGTATCTCTCGTTCTTATGGTTAATCCTTCCTTTAACTCCCAAGTGCCCCTCCTCTTCCGTGTTGTCTTTACAGTCAAAGCCATCAAAGGGTTCGAGGCTGAAAGCCGGGAGGATTACGGCACAAGTCATAATAAAACAAACTGACATTTAAGCTGAGTAAATCCGACACATTTAACATGACCCTTTGACTGAACCTCGCATGAAGTCATTGCCTTAGATGCAGTCAATCTTAAAACTTGTTCTTGAGTTTGAAGAATATGTAACAACATATTCCATACCAGAAAGTGAACTTCTAAAATAAAAAAATGAGGGACAGCTGCTCGGAGAGGCACAGGGCAGTCATGATCTAGCGAGTTGGGTTCCTCTGGAGAAAGTGTTCTTGCAGCTTAATGACTGTAATCATGTACTTCTCCGTGCTGTTTTCTTCCTGAATGAGAGCCTGTAAGAAGAGAGGAATGGAGATAAAAATATACAAGTGAAAAAAAGAGGAGTAAAATAAACGCCCAAGAGAGCAGTCGTAAGCAGAGGCAGTGGCTGGCGGGGAGGCAATTTAAGGTGGTTTGTGATTAACGGTCATTGCATGCACCAAAAGCAGCCTCTCCCTGGGACCTCGGCAGTGGCACCCCCTTATCTCATGCACTGTGATCCCCTCCGTCTGAGTGCAGGACAAGCCTCCAATCTCACCTGTGCACTCTCAACGCACAAGCTTCACCCTGTTACTTTTTTCCCACGTTAAAGTTCTCAGAGAAGTGTTTTCAAAAAAAGATTTTAAATGTACAGTACTGTGCAAAAGTCATGTTAGTATTTTCACCGACACAGTACAGTAAAATATATAAATAACTGGCTTAAAACCTTTTTTGTGAAAATACTAACGTGCCTAAGACTTTTGCACAGAAATGTATTTTTCAAGATGATTTAAAGGGGCCATGAACTGGCTTTTACATTTGTGTGGTTTTTACATTCAAAAATATCCTAATGAATAAGTAATAGGCTATTTTCTACACTGGTTTTGAGGTTAGCTCTTGGAACGCTCATTTTTTATTGGCATGCCGCATTGAAGACTATGATTGGATAACAGTTTTGCATATTACAAAAAGCTTAGGCTCCCTTACATGTGAGGAATTGTTTAAAAAACTTCCAATGTGGAGAAACGGCAACCGGAATGATTCGCCCATGGGCTTGCAAAACATCTTTATCAAACAAACACAATGATTTATCTCGCATCCACCCGCAATTAATTGGAATGTTATTTTTTTATTACTTGCCCAGCTCGATTGGTGGATATAACATAAACAGCATCACACACACACACACACACACACACACACACACACACACACACACACACACACACACACACACACACACACACACACACACACACACACACACACACGTTTGTTTTTGTGAAATGTGGGGACATTCCATAGGCGTAATGCATTTTATACTGTACAAACCATATTTTCTATCCCCCTACACTGCCCCTGCCCCTAAACCTACCCATCACAGGAGACTGCGGAGTTTACTTTCTGTGAAAAAAAACCTCATCCTGTGTGATTTATAAGCATTTTGAAAAGTGAGGACATGGGGAACGTCCTCATATTTCACCCTCTTTTTGTAATACCTATGTCATACCCATGTAATTATACACATTTGTGTCCTGATATTTCACAAAAACATGCCCACACACACACAAAAGCATCTGCAAAACTTCACCTCAGACAAATCAGCATGTTCAAAACTTCTTAGATTGTATTTTTCCTTCAAATTACCAGTCAAGAGAATGAACGACGCACATCAACAAAGGAATGTAATTTCACTATTTAAGATCCCTAAATTTCACTGCACTCTTGACATACAAGCAAAATTGATCGCTGAGCCAGCTGTAAATAAAAGCTTTTCTTTGACTAACAAGGAAGTTTTCAGCTCTGAAACTTACAGGATATTGTTATATTACCATGACCTTTTATATATCAAAAGCTCAAGGGAAAGTTGATTTCTCAATTCATGACCCCTTTAAAAAGAATTAATCATTTTTAGATATCAAGAGATTTTTGGGGGTTCACTCCACATGACATTTGACAACAACAATTGTTGCGTATACCCAGCTGTAGCGGAGACATTTGTAAATGACTTTACTTGGGCTCTGTTTGGTCCGTCTGATTAGATCCAAATTTAGCCCCCAATTTTTTTCGTTGAAATGTTTGACGTTGAAAATAGAATATGTAATATTGTATATTATATAATAACTGTAACTATATAACAAATTTAGTTATATTAAAGGGTTACTTCAGCGATTAGCATTAAGCTTTTTATCAGTAGAAACCCAGGAGTATATTCAAATTATCGTACTTTCCCCCCTCATATGACCCTGAGACGAGAGAATTATGTATTTTATTTCTGGAAAAAATCCTCCGATGACGCAAATATCGGCATTTTGCGTCATCGGAGGAGTTTCTGGCCAGAGGCTGAACACTACAGCCAGCAGGAGGCGCTGTTTCCACACTCACAGCACTCACAACACTCGGCTCGGGAGCTGCGGAGATTCATGTAAACAGAGCGGCGGAGAGCAAAGTGAGTGTTTCAACTTTTTCAAATGAATTCCAATGAAAGTTAAACTTCCAAAGACATGAACTGAAAATGCGCCAGACTGATCACGCGCTGTGAATGCAGCCGCGGCCGTGAATCCCACGCTTACCTCAGCTCATGTGATGAATGTAATCCGATCCTGCTGCGTTTGGGCCGTGACACTTAATCGACTCACTCATATTGAACAGGCACGTTCAGTTTTTAATTGTAGCGTCTCTAACTGAACTGACTTTATGAAAATGAACGCGGTGGGCAAGTAAACCAGTAAGCTGTGCCTAGAGCAGCCTCGGGCAGCGAAGTGCATTCTGGGAATTGTTATCTTTCATCCCCATGAGACCAAAATAAATTCTCTGCGTTTTCTCAGTCTAGAAGGCACCAAATTAAAAAATAATTTCATATTTCTACTACATTAATGACTAAGTTTAAATACAGATTCATCTTCCCAGCGCTAAAGTACCCCTTTAATATAACCATATTAATTATATAAATCACATCAGAATACCTCTTAAACTAACCATGTAACAGAAGCTGCTCCGGAGCAGGTTATGTTCAGAGAGTGAGTTGTTATGGCTACTTACATACCCTGAATGTTGGCTTCCTCTTAAACATACCCAGTTATGTCACATAACCTGCTTTCTGGAATACCCCCCTGGAAACATGTCATTCAACCCGGAAACCGTAGCAAAACATTGCACAGGTTTGAGCTTGAACGTGCCCCAGGTAACAAGGGGGCGAGGTCCAATAAGTGTCCATGGTAACTAACAAGGGAACAGCAGCAGGAAAACAAGAGTTGAACACGCAACAATGGCGACACAGGGGACACAGGCAGGAATCATGACAGTACTAAAACAAACATCATCACTTACTTCTCACTAATTTATTTATTCTTGAATATACAACGGCGAGCATGTCAAGTATAAACGTCTCAAACAAACGGCTTCTCGAACAAGAAAAGTTGTAGGGCGGGATTTGACTTTGTCCATTGGGATTGATTAGAGGTTTTGAAGGCGATATAGTCGATAGATAGATAGATAGATAGATAGATAGATAGATAGATAGATAGATAGATAGATAGATAGATAGATAGATAGATAGATAGATAGATAGATAGATAGATAGATAGATAGATAGATAGATAGATAGATAGATAGATAGATAGATAGATAGATAGATAGATAGATAGATAGATAGATAGATAGATAGATAGATATTTTTTCCTAATAAATGAACAATAATTAAGTACTAAAATAAAAGATTGACCTTACCTTGGGTCATAGATCGTTTCCATTCTAAAATCTGCACTGACCTGGGTCCTGCCTACGAACCAGCACTTGGTTAACGCTTAAGGCAAGAATAACAAAGACTATTCCAGTAATACCATGTGTCTTGCTTCACCCTTTCAATTGAGAGGTCTTTACTCTCCTTGTCAGCCTCTGTGAAAGCATAGGTGTTTTCCTGTGTCCCATATGTTTCTGTGCAAAACTTCAAAACATTTCTATAAAGATGAGAAAGACAAAGAACAGAAAGAGGGAGAGATGCTGAAAAATGAAGAAAAATAACTGAACTATTATTCTTCAGCACACACCAAAACCCATCTGGTCAGGATCGAAAGGGATTACGTTTAATGCGAATACATAAACCACGGTGGGGTTGATCCCCCATTTGTAAAAATGAGCCAGATAGTTACTCAGACTTAGATTTATGTTAGACGCAGTGTATATGATATGTGTGTTATCAGCAAAGAATTCAATTATTACGAAGAAATCAATTTAGGCTTGCTCGTGTTTTTGGCCTCGTCATGCTGGATCGTGCCTTAAAGCTGTGGTATTCATAAAAAGGCCTTTGCATAGCCAAGTGTCTCATCTCTTCCTGACAGAATGATATGACAAAACATGGATTATGGCTGTAAAAACAGTTGCGTGTCTAAACATTTGCTTTAAAAACATCATTCATAACCCCAGAAAGCGGAAGTCCACTTTAGAAGCACTTTAAGGTGTCTCTTGCTTCGGGATTGTCTCTCCTTTTGGAGGATTGCTTGGTTTATCTGCTGCCGAATATAATTTAGTGGCTGTGTGCATTCTATGCGTGTGTCTGTGCTTTTGTTCTAATTCAAAGAGACTTAAATATAAACAAGAAAAAGCCATGGAGATGTGCTGTCTTTGTAATGCATCTGGAAAATTTTAAGGGCAAAGTCTTCAGAGTAGAGGAGAGCTCTGAAAATACCCTCCGGAACGTCGTCACAGGCATGCTGGACACGAATGAGGGTCTGCTGAGGCAACCGCACACTTCATAAAATCAGAGAAATATGCTGTGGTTTTCATGAGAAAAGGGCAGTTTGCTTATCAGTCACTGTTGTGACAAAACGAAGCCATGAGGTCCTCTAGTCCTCTTTCAACTGTCATTTCAATCACTCAGGGAGGCTGATCAATGTCAGTTGAAGTTGAATCGCTGGACTTGATTGGATAATGAAGTTCTTTTTCCTCCCCCCACAGACATCTGGAGAACAATCAAATAAGTGTGATCGAAAGAGGAGCATTTCAGGAACTCAGACAGCTTGAGAGAATGTAAGTACAAAAAATAGATGACTGAACTTGCATGCTGTCATGATACATATCCCACGTTTCTGTATGTGTGTTTTGGACAAAAGAATTTGTAGCCGTTTATGAGCAACACATTGACCTTGTCGGTTTTAATCTGAAACATCTTCACCAAAGCGAAAGGAACTTTGAGAATTTGGAGGTGACCTCCATAACTTTCCTTTTTAAGTCCAGTGGGTTTACGTGCTTGTTTGCCCCCTGACATCTGGAGCGCAGCCATTTGCTCTTTTCTGGTGAGAATCTTAACACTTCCCAGTGAAATTGACCATTGGGTCAGACCAAACATGCTAGCTATTACTGCAGTTGGACAAGGTCAAAGAATGTCTGGACTGTGGTTTGCCTGTGCTAGCATCCTTGAGTTTGTTTATGTGTGAACGTCTCAGTGCGTTTCATTCCTTGTAAATGTTTGCACGGTTCTGTCATTGTTTAACCGAGTCTGTTGGCAGCTGCCGCCACGTGTTAGTTATGAACGTACATCAAAATCAGCAGCCATCATGAAGAAAACCGAAGTTTGTCAGTCTGTTTATCTTGGTCTTAAGATCTACATTCCTCAATGTATCACTCGTATTTGGAATTTCACAGCATTTAACTCAATGACCCACTCTCGGCGAGACAGACAGTGTGTCCACATGCATTCCCTCCATCTGACACTCGAGTGTGACTTTTTGTTTTTGTTGTTGTAACCCAGCAGACATATAAATAGCTTGACCCCCACAACGAGAGCAAGTGCTTTATAACTAATGATACAGAAACAGAAAGAAAAGAAAGGTTTCCATGTAGCATGTTGTGACTTCACATGGTGCTAAAAATAGATTAAGTTTATGAACCGTGGTTGAACAAGGGTCAAGTTTTGAGGTAACTCCTCCCCTTGGTCCCTCAAACCCCCAGATCAAAGCATCTGAACTAAGGTCAATGACAAATAAGAGTATCCACAATAAAGAAAATGCATCTTTTAAACGTCTCATTAGATAAACATGTGCCAAGTTCTTAGAAATGTAGGCTTTGTATTTCATGTTTGTTTCATATGGATTATTTTTACATATTTTTATTATGTTATGTGGTGTAACCATCAAATGAAAAGTAACATAATTGACTTACACCTTGAATACATGTGAGTATACACATCTTTTTAAACTCTACCATTCAAAGTTTTTTGTTTTTTTAAGAGTTTCTTATGTTCACCAAAGCTGCATTTATTTGATCGAAAATGTCAAAATGTATTTTAATTCATAAATTAAAGACATGCTTAAAGTGACATAGTTACATTGTATTTGCTCAAATAAGTACTGAGTAATTTTAATTAAAAGGTGCAGAATGGGATCTTCCAGAATTGTTGTTATTTGAAATCAACCCAAACAAACCCGCCCCCTCTCTTCATTGCTCCACAAATTCACATACATTTTACAGCCCGCACCTAACCGCCTTGCTCCAAGCTGGTCTCGAACCCCAATCGCCGACTTCAGAGGTCGACGCGCTAACAAGGATGATAAACACCACATTCTCTAGTCTAGCGTCACTTGCTGGGCTCTGCTAAACCAAGAGTGAATGTCTATTTATCATAGCAGAAGTGATGGAAAATAATGCTTCACGAAAAATAAAGATGATTGAACGACAAAGGGTTAGTCTTTTGTAAAAAACCGTACTCAAGAGTAAATACAAGCAAGAGTTGGTTGTTAGTTGCCAGCTGCACATTAGCTCCAGAAAAACAATGACACTAAAAACAGTCCTGGAACTATAGCTAACATCACAACAACAGCATGAAAGCGCAAAACCAATGTTACTCATGTATGGAGCAGAAATTATGCGAGCTCAGCGTCTGTTTTCAGGCCTTACCACATAGGTCTCTCCAGTGCTGGAGCACTTTTCTAATATTAAAGCGAGGCCTAAAGCTTTTGCCTGATCATAACCCTTCTTTTTCCAGTGATATTCCTCTAAAATCTTTATTTTGTAATGTCTCTCAGCCATCTTTCTTTCTACAGTCTTTCTTCAAATCTTCCTCTTGCTCACTCTCTCTCCTCCCCCATCATATTGGCTACACATTTGTTGTGGTACAGTAAGCGATTTTTCATGTCTACATTAGACATTAGACATTTACAGCTACATGTCGTTACTATAGATTTACGGTTAGGGTTTGGTTTATGTTTAGTTACTTGTAATTATGCATAATCTACTGCATTGCAGTTTTAATGTATTTTAAAATAAATTGATAGAATTCTAGTCACTGACCCACAGATTTGTGTAGAGCAATTGTAAGATTCCATAAATGTCAGACAGAGTGATGGTATTGGTGAATTTGTCTGTATAGGCCTTACTAAGTAAAGGCCAACTCTTCTCTTGTAGAATGAGTCTACTTGAAGGCTACAGCAAGGAACCAAGTCATTGGTTGTAGATTATCAAAAAAAGTAATGTTCCTCCTCCACATACCTTTGGTTTGCTCCATGACCCTGCATCCTATCATCAAAACCCAAACTCCCATGATAAGGGTCATCCTACCAAATCCCACAGTCCGTCTGGCCAGGCTCATGTGAGTGATAATAGCCTTTAAAGAGCACTACTGGAGATAACCTAGGCCATCTTCAGAGGAAGTATATTTATTTCCCATCAGCCCCTGCACAGATGTGACTCCTGACCCCAGGATGTAGCTATTGGCCTGTCGTGATGTTGCTGATCCTGATAGCAATGCTGACCCGGCTTGTTTCTTTAATCAGAAAGATGGATTGGTCTGTTCTTGTGTCGTTTGTGTTTGCCTTGTTGTCTCATCCATCTAGGTATTCAGATGCCTGCATGTCGATGTGCAAGTCAAACAACCTTTCCATCTTTGTTTCCCTAGTTTTTGCTCTCGGATAATCTAACTACACAAACACATACCCACTGATCTGCGCTGTGCATAAGGTCACTCTCACGGTGTCTTACGTTTCGTTTCTTCCCTCCTGATGTTTTGACCACACTAACTCTTGCCCTTCCCCTGTCCTCTCTTCCTCACAGCCGGCTGAACCGGAACCGGCTGCAGGTCCTGCCGGAGCTGCTGTTCCAATCCACACCCAAGTTGGGCCGCCTGTAAGTCATCGCTTCCCTTTGATATTCATGCCTGGAAAAGCTTGCGGTCAAACTTCCCACTGTTTGAATTTTGATCATTGTACTGGAAAGGATCTTGCTTAAATATTTGACTTTCCCAAACACTGTTTAAAGGATGCTGTCAGTGCAGGGATATTCTGTGTTATTCCTTCAGCCCATCCAGATGTGATTCTTTTAGATGGACCATGGGTCCGAGCCAAGCTTAATGTGACACAACCTCTCCCCGTGCTCTTGATGGAGAGGAGAAGGTGTGCTGGAGGGAATATTTTCCTTGGATAAAAGACATTCTGAATATTTTCCTGGTCTGCTTTGAATCAGGGACATTTTTTGGCTTAACAGTCGAGGAATACTTCATTTGTGAATTTACAATCGTCAATGAAACTAGAGCGATCAGGTCAGGCCCTTGCCGAAGCAAAGGTTAAGCTTTACAAGTGTTTATTTGAAGCCGATTGTGACACGGTAGTCACTCCAGAGCACTATTAAGTGCTGCAAGCAGCATTGTGTTTCTGAAAGGTTTCCATGAGGCAGCGAAGATAAGATTGGTTGGCCCTGATGCTGGCATTTGTAGCTTTTCATGTGATAGTTTCCTGGTTTGAAATATAACTACACATGAGTGTCTATGCTCGTCATTCACAAGCTACTACAATTTCTGATATACTGTATGACAGCAGTCGGGAGTACAAATCTTTTTTACAGCCAGAAACTCGTAGAACATGCATTTTATAGCTTGATATCAAAGACGGACTAGCATCGGAAATTACAGTCTCATTTACACACCAATTCCTGCAGTTTCAATGTAAGAATGCACCGGTACCAATATTCGGACTAATTCTGACAAACTAACAGGAATAATTATTTTATAATCAATAATGGCTGATAACAATATTAAAATAAAGTTTCTCTACATAACAATAAAATGTTCAAAATCTAAAATCAATAAATGGTACAAATGACTTTATAATGTACAGCATTAAAATGTATATTAATTTTGAAATTCTAACAGTGTATAGAAATATTTTAATGATAAACTGTAAGTGAACTTTAGATGACCACGTAAAAAATAGTGATGCACATAAAAATAGTAAAAATAGGGAAAATGAGCATTCATGAAACCATTAATGTATTAATATTACAAATATTAATTTACTAACACTTATTTTTATCCACTGAGGAACTGTCAGTGGACTGAGGACATGATCTTCTCAAATTTAAAGTACAGCATGTTTGTTCCTTTTTGTTTTAACATTTGCTAAATGTAAACTGGAGTACGCCTAATGAAGGTTGTCCAGGGCGGGAGTGGTTTATGGCAGGGCTTGTAACCTTTCCTTGTCAGGGTTCGTTACGCTGGTTGACGTTTGTGCGATATGAACGGCCTCACCCGTAACCTTCCCATTAAAAACCTCAAGCCCGGCCAGCTGGGGAAAGCAAGCCGACCATGTCGCACGCGGGAAGGGTTAGGCGGAGCGAGGCTGGGGCGAACCGTGGCCAGCAGGACTGGAAACACTGACAGGGGTCAGGGAAAGGTAAGGAGCAAGTTTTAACGCCGAGTAAGACTGAGGATGGAGTGGAATGAAATGTGAGCAGAGGGTGTTGCGAATAACGAATAATAAAGGAAAAAGAGAGGATGGTAACCGTTGGCCGAATGAGACAGAGAAAGACCGGTTTGTGGGTCGTGGGGGAAAAGCCCTGCAGAGACGTGTGCGGTAACGTCTGCCGGAGGCCATTTGTGGTCAGCAGTCTCTGCAGCCTGGAAAAATTGTGGTTACAGTTACAGATTTCACTGTGTGGACTCAGAAATGCACCTCATACTCCATGCAAGCGTACTTACAAACTCTTTTCCGGGAGTTTGGTCAGGTTTCTAGATGTTCTCCCACACTTGCCCTGTTCTTAGAAAGGGAAAATCTGTCTGTCTAGCCGTTGAAACTGAATAATGAAAAGCGAATGACAAATTAGTCCTGAACATGCCTGCTCCTATTTATTAACTGTGCAACTAAATGGGCCCCTATATTAACTTCAGTTCCTGTTTGGAGACGGGCCTCTGTACTGGTAATGTCGGATATTTCGGTCAGTGATACCCATGAGACTCAGTCACTCCCTGCCATTACCCCAAGCTCAGGTTGCATGTGATTGGTGCATTAAGAGGAAAAGGAAAGCAGAATGCATCATCTTGTCTTATGTCCCCTTCCCCTCAGCCAATTTTTAACTTTCCCTCTTTAATCTTCCGGGTGCAATTATCCCGGCAGAGGCGAGCAGTTAGCCAGCATGAAATGACCAACGAACAGCGGCGATGGCCTTTCATAACGACATTGATTGCTTGAATCTCGAGTGTGGCTGATTGGAGTGTCAAGGCTGGATTTTGCCCTCCCTAGTTTTTGCTTCACGAAGTACGTCTTTTGTTTCTCTCCTTACCCTGACAAGTTTATGTTCCTTTTGAGCGTTTGTTTTCTTTTTTTATCAGAAACAAATCGCTCTCCCACACATTACGTTTTCTCCCCGCATGTTCTGCCCCTCTCCTGTTGGTCCGAAGCAGTGAAGTTCAGTGCAACAGATTGGGGGGTGTAGGGGGTAAGGGTTTGACCTTCTCAGCATTGCAAACACAAACCAACTTTCAGCTCCAGACTGAATCTCAAACATGACTCCAGATGTTTGCAGCCTCTCTGAAGCCATTTAGCTCATTGTTTCCCTTAATGAGCTATCCATAGCGCTGCGGAGTGTACTTTGCTTTAAAGTCTCGGCACAGTTAATTGATTGGTTGATGACTTATTTCCCATTGACTTTGCAGCTTTACCCTGGAATACCGTACTAAACTTATATGATTTTCTTGCTTTTGTGTATGGTTGCACTTTATAAAAAATGACAACTGCATAAAAGCAGTTAATATGACTGATGTGCTATACTCAAACTCTGCTGAAGTCAGCTTTGTGTGAAAAAGCAATTGAAATTCATTCACTTAAAATCTACCTTTCCAGTGGGCGGTTAACTGTTGAGATCCAAAACAATTTTTTTTACTTTTCTTACTGATTCAAACTCCTTGACTGAATGATCCCGTTTTGGAATGGGAACTGATTTTTTAAAAAGATTTGAATAAAAAAAAAGTATTCTTAAATCACTATTTGTCTCATGAACTAGGATGGAGAGCTTCAGAATGTTCCTCCTCATAACTACTGTATGTCTTCATATGACTGGAACTATTGTGAATGATTCATATTAACTACTTTTACTGTGCTCTTTTGTCATTTGGCAGCTTGACATTCGCAGCCATCATTCACTTTCATTATAATGTCTGGCCAGGACTGATATGAGAATGTGTAAATAATGTCAGAATTTTCATTTTTGGGTGAACTATTCCTTGAAATATAAACAGCTAAAATATAAACAATCAGTTGAGTTCTGCTGCTGTATAAATGGTGATTATCAAGTAATAAGGGATAATGCTGTAACTCCATGTCATTAAATTGCATTGTAAAGCAATGCAAGGTTTGTCTACCCACAATAGCTGGCTAATAATTCAACATGCCCCAAGCACATAAACCATAGAGCTCTGGCTCAGGGCTTTCAGAAGTGGCCTACTGATTGTTTTCAGAGAAATGAACCCTCTCTGAATCCAGCCAAGCGTCTTCCAAAATAGGGCTGCGCTCAGCCAGTTTCAAAAAGCTAGACAGCTTTGTGATTTACTCCAAAGACATATTTAGATAAATACAAGCTACAAAGACTTTGGAGTCCTGACAGAAAGCCAACTATATACAGAAAGCTCAACGAAAAGCTTAACTTTTTTTTTTCCTGAATTGTGCTGGCTTCTCATGGTCGTGAGCTGATTGATGTACACTGGGGGAAATTCACAGCTTGGACCTGGTAGTGGGATATGGGTGTGCTAACCCCCCCAAAGGCAGATCAATCAGAGGAAGCTAATATTCTCCTCTAAGTTCCTACCAGAGAAATGTTAATGACCTGCTGTGCTGTTCTTAGATGGAGGTAGTGGCATTTGCCAGTAGATTCTTATCCTTGTCAGCCTCGAGGAAACCACGTACAAGTTGGTCAGACAAAAACCAAAGCGGACTTCATTCTGAGTCACTGCCCACACAGCACTTTCTGTTTCTGCTGACAGGAGGAATGAATAAATAAAGCTGTTTACACTGTTTTGGTGAAGGAATTAAGTTGCATAGCTTAGTTTCGTAAAACTGCTACAGAGACTGAGAGAATGCCAGGTATTGAAAATGTAAAATAAACAGATAGACCAGGGGTCTCCAAACTCAGTCCTGGAAGGCTGTTATCCTGTAGAGTTTAGCTCTAACCCCAAATAAACACACCCAAACCAGCTAATCAGTGTCTAACTAGGGCCTTGTTAGACACTGACTACGTTACATGGACAGCAGTAATCTAATTATTGACCTTATTCTGAATAAGACAATAATCTGATTAAGGTGTTTACATGAGTTGCTTTAGAGTAATCCGCTGAGTTCCCATTTTACAATGTTATAGAACATAAAAAGAGCACAACCTAAGCTAGCGTCTTATCTTAACAGGTCTCCATGCCTGACTGGCGTCCCAAATCCTCAAGGGAATTTCACACTTGTAGTTCGTCACTTGGTTTGTTATGGTACCACATACAGTTTTGGGTGTTAGTATTCAGATTGGCATTTTTATCACCCAACCAAAAGATATGCTATACGTGCAAAAGACGACGGCGGATACAAATTCTCCAGCAGCCTCCTCTGTGCTTTAGTCGGCATATGTCATTTTGCTTGAAGCCATGCTTGCTGTTTGTCAAACGTTGACCACTGAGTGTATGTGTCCTGTCGCAAAATGCGCGAAAAATCCAAAGAGCTTATAAAATGTGTAAAGCTGTGATCTGCTGTGACAATGCATCTGTGATTTTCTCTGATAATGCGACTAAAATAGGCATACCTGATATGCGAGAGCATTCTGTCCTTTTTTTGTCTTTGGTCCGTATGGCTTTAATCGATTAAGGTAATTAGAAATCGCTCAGAGTTAGTTTAATCAGAGTATGAGACCAATCTTTTCAGAGGTCTCAGTCTGCTTGTTTGGTGAGCACCAGGTTCAGATGGCAGCGTTCACACGTGTTCAAATGATCCGCACTAACAGAACAATTGCACCAGGGTTCGTTTTAATCAGACCAAACATGAGTTACACGTTTTAATCAGACCAAACATGCCAAGTGTGAACACACCCTAAAACTAGCCAGTAAACTGGTCTGACCAGGCTGGAACCTGCTTAGGCTGGTTTAAAATGTGGCTGAATTTAAAAGGCCCAAATCCCCTCTAAGGGTTTGTTCAAACTTGAAAGCACACTTCAGGATTTTGTTTTGTCCAGACCAAAACTATTGGAAGATGTGAGCATGAATATCTTCTGTATGCAGATGTTCAGGTTCATCAGCAGCCAGATTCTCTCCTAACCACAAGTAGTTTGCAGCTGTAGGCAAAATCTAAAAATCTGCTGGCAATACATTTTATTGGACAAGAGGTTTATATGTATGTTGTGTCTTATTTTGGGACAATTTAGCATCCAAATAAATGCTGTGTTGACAAATGAGCTTTTTTCAAACATGAAAGCACACAACTTCAGGATCAAATACATACCTGCCTATAAATTGCTACCAGTAAGTCAACTTTTTTTGAACTATTGGAAGATGTGAGCATGAATATCTTCTGTATGCAGATGTTCAGGTTCAGTCAGCAGCCAGATTCTCTCCTACACCACAATGTGTAGTTTGCAGCTGTAGGCAAAATCTAAAAATCTGCTGGCAATACATTTTATTGGACAAGAGGTTTATATGTATGTTGTGTGCACCGAAATATCCCATTACATGTGTAAGCAATTTAGCATCCAAATAAAGGAAAATATGCACGATAGGGGGAATGGTTAGTTAGTAAATTTAGATACACTTAAGGCCTCCGTTTCACATTGTTGGCACAAGATCATGTGAAATAAGTTTGTTTAGTTTCCTCTGTGGTTTATAAAAAGTACAATCTGTGAAGACCATGCAAAATCCAGCGGCAGTTGTGAAACCGTAGAAATTTATGGTCAGATTGCTGAATCCGAGAGGTAAAAAAGTAATTGAGTTTTCACCGAAGGCTGTTGACTTATAGTCTCGTTATACGTTTCCCACTTTCACAGCATGTTGTGGAATCATATCCTCTCCCTGGACACTGTTTGTGCCTCATTCAGACGCTCGAGATCTGGTGGTCTGGATGACAGGTTGACTCAGAGAAATGGTGGCCTGTGGGAACACAGTTTGCTGTATTTATGGGAGAGATGGGGCAGGTCTCTAGCGTGAGTAAATCTCTGGCGTGGTGTGGGGCCCATAGAGCCACCCAGTGTTCCTAAAGCTGCACTACTGTGACTGTGGGGATTCTGCTAGCGTCTTATGCTATCTATCGGTGTAGAGCAGCCCCGTATCACTCTCGAATGCCTCCATAGACCCACCAGAGAGAATCATAGGTCACTAAACTATTGATTCATGTTGTTTAAGAAAAGCCTGATTGTTAAAAATTAACCTAACAATATGTGCCGTTTCCTAATAGAAGTACCAGATGTTTTCAATATTGAGCATGATAAGATCAATTTGCTCTGCACAGAGATTGTTTTAGATTAGGTTTTACTGCTGTGCTCGTGTTCTGACTTCTTCGCCTCTTCGCTGCAGTTTTATTGATTATCTGAGGCTGAATTCTCATAATTCTATTAATAAGCTTAGCTAGAGGCAGGATTATTTATTATCATTATTTCGTTATTGGTTTCATGTTGCCCTGCGTAAATGATGTTGATAAAATGTCTTACAAGGCCGTTGATGAAAGAAAGAGAAAATCCGCAGGGAAATTGTAATGGCGATTGATTTAAAGCTCAGTAACATCTCAAATGCTCAGAGATACATTAAAGTCAACATGAAATCACTTTTTTGACCTATTTAGTTTTTAGTACATGCTCCTGATCTTTTAATCCTTAAATGCATTAATGTTTTCGCCAATCATTATTACATACTAACTTCGGGTCTAACATGGATGGATCAATATTCCAAATAATAAGTAAAAATGAATTGTTAATGTAATTTCACGTTGACTTTATAAAATATAATAGCTGCAGGCCAAAGTCCTTTTGCATGCCGCTTTAAGATATTTTGTGACAGATTTTACGGAAATGGCAAAGGAAGAAATTCTGTTCAAATTCTCAATCTGCGTTTTAGTTCACAAGGCCTATAATTGCTAACATGCTAAATGTGAAATGCGTGCATCTTCACAGTGATCTGCATTCTGGACTCAGCCAATATGTGTCTCAGGAGAAAGAGCGTTCAGATTGAGTATTCTGCTCTACAGAAGCAGAGAGAGGGGAAAAGGCCTAATTCGTTGTGTTGATTGAGGGCACCTATAATTTGGGAAATAGTTTGGGGCCATTATGTGCCGGGGTGTTTATCACAGGTGGTTCCCATGACGACCGGTTGAGACCGTAATTGGATTTAAATGGGCAGAACTGCTTGCACATGTTTGAAAGAGCATGAACGAATGCACTGCAGTGACCACGCACTCCAAATTTCCTTCTTTAGCAGTGCAGCCTCCAAATGAACCTTCCTGAGTTTGAACCTAGCCTCTCCCTGAGTTTGAAAAATGAAAGATGTCCCATTAACATCACCCAGATGCAAACCAGCACACTGACTGTGTAGATTTAATCAGTTTGGTAAAGATCAGTAATGATACACCACTTATTAAGAGCCCAGGGTTAGAGCTACATGATGTGTGTGTGTGTGTGTGTGTGTGTGTGTGTGTGTGTGTGTGTGTGTGTGTGTGTGTGTGTGTGTGTGTGTGTGTGTGTGTGTGTGTGTGCGCTGGTAACCATTTGTACAGACCTGACACTTGTGACACTGTGCTTGTTGAAAAGTTCTTTTTTTAAGAAAAAAGGGAAAAAAATAGTTCAAAAATTTTGAAAAAATAACTTTAAGTTTACATATACTAACATTTAAAAGTTTTAAAACCGGCTCAATATTGTATTAATTTGATTAATTTAAAAAAGCAGTACAGATAGTAATATTCTGAGATTTTAATGCAATTTAAAAAAAGTGTTTTCTATTTTAATATAATATTATTGTAAATAAGTAGTTTATACCTGTGATGGGCAAAGCTGAATTTTCAGCATCGTCACTCCAGTCTCACATGATCCTTCAGAAATCATTCTAATATGCTGATTTGATGCTTAAGAAATTATATATATATATATATATATATATATATATATATATATATATATATATATATATATATATATATTTTAAGTTGCGCTCCTTAATATTTTTTTTTGTGGAAACATTGAAACATTTCTTTTAGCATTCTTTGATGAATAGAAAGTTCCCTATTGAAAAAAAGCCTATATCCAAAATGTATTTAAAATACATTTATTTCAAACTAAACATACTACAAAACCATTAACATATTTACTGACATATCACTTGAGATTGACATAATTATAATTAAACTTTATTTGGAGTACATTTTTATTGCACATTTCTTAATATTAAGCCTAAAATGTGTTTTAATATCTCTATTACTAAGGATAGTATGATCACTATATAATATCAATCTTTAAGTGCAAGATATTGAAAGTGTACCTAAAGTATACTTGTGTCATGATCACCAGTGAGAGTGCCCTTGTAGTCCAACAGAGGGCACTCCACCTCAGACTAATGTCATACGATCTAAGACTACACTACCCATAATCTTTCGCCCAGACTCATTTGTGGACAGACGTTCACTTGGCTGCTGGATCATCTTTAATGAAGGCTAATCCACAAACGTAGTAAACAAACAGGCAAGAGATCATAATAGATAATCAGTCCAATAAGGCAAACGAGAAAGGAGAGACAGGCAGGTAATCCACAGAACAGGCAAGAAATCCAAAAACCAGCGCCATGGGAAACCACTCAGAAATGCAGTTTACAACAAACAAGACTTTGCAGTGAACGATAGCGTGAACATGGTATAAATAGGCAGAGGTAATGAGACACAGGTGTAAACAGTGAGTGCTAATGAGTCCGGATTATGGATTATGGGATTATGGGTAGTGTAGTCTTAGATGGTATGACAATAGTCTGAGGTGGAGTGCCCTCTGTTGGACTACACGGGCACTCTCACTGGTGATCATGACAACTTGCAATAGTGCCATTTCATCACAATCAAATATACTTAAGTATAGCTGTACCTCAGTACTATTTCTGGATAACTAAAGTGCATTAAGTACAAATTTAGTTGTTCCAATTTAGCAGACTTTGAGTATATCAATTTAGTATACCAAAAGTAAAGTTGCAGGGTATATATATTTAATACATAAATATGTAAATGTATTTGTAGTATACTTAGCATAGAAGAAATGTATTTCGCATACATGTTAGTATATATTACTAAAATGTGTGTGTATATATTTCACTAGGGTTCAAAAGAACATCAATATTTATTAGATTTTTTTGGTATGTAGATGTTTTACTGTCACTTTAGATAGATAGACAGACAGACAGACAGACAGACAGACAGACAGACAGACAGACAGACAGACAGACAATAGATAGATAGATAGATAGGTAGATAGATAGATAGATAGATAGATAGATAGATAGATAGATGGACAGATAGATGATAGACAGACAAGACAGACAGACAGACAGACAGACAGATGACAGATGACAGATGAATGATGGATGATAGATAGATAGATAGATAGATATAGATAGATAGATGCATGATAGATAGATAGATAGATAGATGAGTAGATAGTGAGTTGGTTGAGTGTTGTATTGGGGTTAGAGAAGCTGAAACCAGACTTTGGCTATTCAGTCATATTAAACCAATGCCTAAGTATTGTTGATGATTGCAATGTGTCATGATCCTATGTGTATTAGGCAAATGTTTTCCATGGCTTAAGTTCTCAGTTTCAGGTTGTTGTTGAGTAAGACACCACCTCGCTTGACCCATTGTGAAATCAGAAACGAGTATTAATTTGTCCATTGCAACAGTGATGTCCTCACAAAACAGGCAATGTATCGCCCTTTTTTCACATTCCAAGGCACATTAGTGCACCACTGCTAAGAACAAGCAACATGACTGCAGGCCAACCAAGCCTACCTGAAGTGCTCAGCGGAGCTCATTTAGAAGCAAGCACTGCATTGCAGAAAGGTCGTGAAAGCGAAGCACTGATATCTTAGCACTTTTTTGCAAGAACATCCCAAGAAATCGCTCTGTCGAATCAACAAGCAGATGTGCTTGTCAGTCGACACTGTAGCATGTGCTCAGACCATGGAAGATAATTACCCGTCTGGCCATCCGGAGCTGGATGTCTGACTTATATCTCGGCCATCCGGGCTGGATGTACGGCATGGGCAGACAACACACACACGAGTGAGCAGCGTGCTAAACCAGCAGTACAGTGAGAACGGCGAGAGTGAAAGAAAGCCGCCGAGCTGGGTGTACTTTGAAAAAGAAGAAGCTAACAGTTCGAGTTCACTTCGGTACCTTCTTTTTATTACGGACTCAATTGTCACTTAGCTAATTTCATGCCTCATTGCTATAGATACAACATACTTGGGAACTCTGCAACAGCATGTTTGGACATCAACTCTGGGAAATATGCGCAGATAAATTGTTACATTATGTTGTTTTTTCCCCCCCGCTCTGTCTCTGTTGGCTCAGTTTTACTCGGCACGCCAACATAAACTGGGCCCCAGAAGGAGTTCATCTTAGATTGCCGCGTGTATGTGTTTGCATGTGCGGTTTGCTTTTTTTGTTGTTTCTGGCACAGGTTTGGATGATGCTTTTGAATGGGCGTGTATTAGATGAGCTGTAATGTTTACTCATAGCTTGACAGGTACTTGTCTAATAAAAAGAATCAGCGAAGAGGGGAACTCCAGGATATGGAGGGGCCAGCTGTGTTGAATTGTGCCATCATTTATGATCTTAGACTGTATATTGTACAGGGGATAGATAGATAGATAGATATAGATAGATAGATAGATAGATATGAATAGATAGATAGATAGCTCCCCTAGATAGATAGCAGTGTTAAAGAGTGCAGTCATGAATTAGCAAAATGTACATGAAATTTCGATGACATGAAGTAGCCCATTGTCTACTGACAGACAGATGACATAGATAGATAGACAGATAGACTCACACACAGATAGTAAGCATTGTGTTGGTCATCATCATGGTGATTCAATGTGTGTAAATAAATTACAGTGGCTGCGTAATATAGACTTAATAGATAGATGGAGATAGATAGATATAGATAGATAGATAGATAGATAGATAGATATAGATAGATAGATCCAGATATATGAATAACATAAATGTAGTATTACAACTGTATCTGGACAAACTTACGCCAACGCACAAACGAATTTAAACAAAGTTACGTTCTAATCAGAATGCGTATCCGTAACCAAAGGTGCTCTGGAATCTTCTCCCTCTGGTTACCCCCAAAACCGCTTTGCCATGAATACCTCTTCTAATGTTTTTCCCATTAGCCCTTTACGATGAAGATGGTCTGTGTGATATATAAGTAATACATAACATTTTTTAATATTTGATTTAAGTTCTCTCCAAATAAATGCTGTTTTTGTCAAATAAAATTAGATGCTATTTTAGTCAGTTTAAATCGATCAATTGTGAATGTGATCGATCTTGAAGACATCCGCTACTTTTCAAGCGAATCGTAAAGATTGTGATCTTTTATGTACTCATAATAATGGTAAAATACTAATTGGCTGTGACTGCCTAAATTATAGCCTATCATGTGTCTTTCATGCATGGTGACCATAGACTGTAAAAATGATGGACGACACGCCTTCACTTTCTTCCGTTGACGTAAGTGAAGCCACCAGTGTTCAAATATGGCGCTGACATATTTGACATTTTTGGTGACAGCTTGGGTGACTATGCAGTGTTTTAAAGTTTAACTCCGGGTTTAATGACTATTTTGACAGCTGATTGTTTAATGCAATACTGTGTTTTAAATTGTGCAAATAGGTAAGTCCATAGGCTTGTTCCAGCCTCGATAGTACATCTCAAAATTGGGAAGATGGCGATTCATATTGTGGATCGTGATTGTTTGTTATAAGATCGTAATATGAAATTTTGGGAAGATCGCCCACCCCTAATTTCGTTAATCAAATAAATACTGTAAAGTAACACCAAAGACGTGTGATAGAATGAGCTGTCCACCCAGCCTTCTCTAGTGACCTTCAACAACACTGCAGATGTTGCCTAGAAAAACAAAACAAGAGTTTTTCTTCCTATGATCAGGACTCTGGAGGGAGATGTATGTGATTCACTGCCTTCCTACACACTTGGCTCACAAACAATGCAAGACACACTATGAAGTGACAGCCACATGCCCCAAGAGGGTCTGTAATCATAAGTAGATCATTATGCCATGTGTCACAGAAATGGCTAACTTTGCTTTGGAAGATGAAAACAACAGAGCCGGAAAAGCCTGGGTCCCCATTAGCCTTGAGAATCTTTATCAACAGTGGCTTAGAGCAATATACAAACAACCTGAACAAGAAACACACAAACTAAATGAAAATAAATAGAGGCTGCACTGAAGTTGCCTTTTCCCACTGCAGACGCTTCACAGGAAAAAAAGAAGGAAGATTATGTTTCTTACAAAGACATTGTGTAAGCGTACAGCATTGAGAAAAGATGACAGTGGTTTCCTCGTGGAGCTGGAGAGAGAGATGCATGTGAAACACGAAACGCTGCGATCAACGCCAGCGCCACGTCCAATAAACTATATGTCTTATTTACAAAGAGCAAAAAAATTCATCCTAAAGCGGTAATGGGAAAAACACAAACACACGTTACAGAGGCGATTCTTTTGCACCCATAGGGTGTGCTGGGGCGAGGGGATTTCGGAGTAATCAAAGGGAGATGATTCCAGACCAACATTTATCTTGTTTGACTTGGGCACACACCACATTACTTTCCCTTGTTCTGTTTTCTCAATTTCATAAAAAATATATTTACTTGCACCTATTAATCATGGAGAAAGAAGGGTAATGCTAAGTGAAAACTGAGATCCCTAATTCCCAGAGTCTTGATGACAGTGTTGCAATGTTATAAACCAAAGAAAATAAAAGTTTAAGTATTTTTCGCTCTGCTGCAAACCACAGAAAAGTATCTGGCTGTGGGCTGTCTGTCGCAGATTTGACACTTCTTCTTTTTTTGAGGACGATGTGCAGTCGTCATGTGTCTTTACACCGAAGGTCAACTGGACTCATGTCCATTATTAAAGTGACTTGGAGAGTGGGACAGCATCAGAGTCTGGTTAGCAATGGATAATTCTCACAAAAATGGCTTTTAAGTTAATTGTAGAAATCATTGTAAACGGTAAAAAAAATATAAGATACATTTTTCATGACCACAACACGCAAAACTTTGGCCCAAAATCTGAGAATCTTCTGAGAAGCGAAGGACTTTTTAATAGAGCATTTCAGCATATTAGTAGAGGCTCTAAACAAATTATTATTACTCACCATATTTGATCATGCATGAAACTAATAATATCAATGTTGTGGTAACAATAAAGTTTGTTGTCGTATTCAATTTTTACATCATATTATATTTAACAAGCCCAAATTTGAAACCTGACATGTTGAGGTAATAGCAAATTCTTGGAAATTGTAATATTTATCTTTTACATTTATCATACACTACCATTAAACATGTTGTGGTCATTAAGTGTTTTGTTGTTGTTTTTTTTAAAGAAGGTGATACTTTTTTTCAACAAGAATGCATTCAATTCATGAAAAGTTACAAAATTTATGCTGCTCTTTTTGAACTTTTATTCATCAAAGAATCCTGAAAATAATGTATCACGTTTTACACAAAACAATTTCATAATATAATTTCATCTTGATATGAAATCGCCATGCTCATTTCCATGATAATTGCTCCGACAGTCAAGAATTTTCTCAAGGGCTCATGAAAAAAATGGGGCAAGCAAAACAAGACTGACAACTTGCGAATTGAGAAATTGTAGTATACGCTACAGATTACAGCCACGTCGATCTTATCTCCCTCTTAAGACCCTCCCCGCCCCGAGGAGTACATATGTCAGGCTTTTATTAGGTGTGTCCAAACGTTGATTAGCTGTTGGCTGAGGAGGCATTTGGGAGTTTTAGTGGGGCTGGGTGTCCTTTGACTTGACATCATGTATGTCACAAGGCTGATCCACCTACATATTTACAATGTGAGACCAGGAGGTAAATCTTAATGTTGTTAGGTCTTGACACCTATATCCAAGAGAGCTAGCTATGGACATGACTTGAGTGCTTTGCAGTCATCTGGTGCAAACGTGATGACCTCAGAGAGCATATTTTGCATTTCTCTCATTTTTTCCAAGCGATACATCAACTCTTCACATTTAAAACCATGTGAGATTGATTAAGTTCCTTTTGTGGCCTTGAAAGCCGCTGAACACAAGGTGCTGCAACGTCTCCAGGCATCACGGCCTCATATGGTCATACTGTTTTATGAAAGGTGTCTGGGCACTGTCATGTTGGTGGATGTGTATGTGTGTGTGCGTGCGTGAAGACTTCTCAGAAAAATAAGGAGCCAGGAGAGCACAGTCCATGTGGCGTTAATGGTCCTTAGAGAGGGAACATGTCTAGGCCACAGGCTCAGTAATCATCACTGACCCTGACCGGCAAAGTGTTTTTCTTCATGTGGTTCAGCTGACCTCTTCTATCTGTACAGAAACACATCTCAACGTCTCATTAGGCTTCATGCGTTTGTTTCTGTAAGGCTTTGTAATTGCGGGTGATTAGCACAAGCCGTGAGCCATTTGTGGATGTTCTGTGCTTCGAGACTAGGCCGGGCCTCGATGGAGCTTATCTCAACGCACGGCCGCGTAGTAACACTAAAGTCTTCGCCATTTCCTGTGGCCCCGACAATTAACCCCCAAGATTCTCCACACGCTAATTGAGGCCATGTTCCACCTATAACGCTCTTTTAACAAATCCTAATCAAGGCGCCTGAGAGACTGCGCTAACGCATGTGCGTCTGATTCGCTTCCAGACTGGCCCACTTTTTAATATGACGGGAGAGAGTTATGGCTTCCAAAAGGAGGCCAGCGTGAAGTGGCAGACGCTGTTTTTTTATGACGTGTCAACGGAGCAGTTGACAGACCTGTGGTTTGGGGCTTCCATTCTCTCCCTTGAAAATCAGACGTACATTTCTAATCCTGGATTACTTAATCCTGCTTATTTTCTATCTGTATTCCTGAGGGAAGTGTGCAGATAGGTCTGGTTTTGGGCTGCCAAAGCCACACTCGATGATCCCATCTCCTTCCCAGTGCCAGCCACCTCCCGGAGGAACTTTGAATGGCAGGAATAACGGAGGCTGAAGTGAGGAGGGGGAGAGAGTAATGTGGCATTGTGATAGCACAGCAGCGACAGTCACAAAGGCAGGAGGCGTCCCTCTCCCTTGACTCACTGCAGTGGAAGCCACTATGGGCAGCTGCCAGGCGTCCTCGGGATAAACAAGTCAAATTACATGGTGTAATGCCTGGGACTGTGAACTTCTCTGAGCAAAGGCTCTCTGATTCTAATTATGACATTCATTAACGCTAGGATTCCTGGAACAAGGGCTTTAATCCTAACACAGCCCCCCAAAGCTGCTTTAATTCTGTGGGCTGGTCTGGAATGGGGAGCCCAGTCTTGGTAGACTCGTGTGGTTCCTGCAGAATCATTGCTCTGTCAGTGACTTTGGTCATTTAATGACATTTAGAGACAGTCTCCATCTATATCTATATCTCCTATGCCTGCATTGTATTGCTTTTAGCAATTTGAAATTATGCTTTAAAAAATGATGTTGCAGTGTTTTGCTAGTATGCAACATTTAAAAAGGACATGTTTATGAATTAAATGTATTAAAACGAAAATGATTTTAGTTTTTTTTCCTGTTATTTTATTACATGAACTGTTGTTCATTAGTTACCTTTACAAATAAACAACTTAAAATGTATAATGAGCAATTTTCATGCATAATAAAAATTGCAATTTTACTTAAAGCCATCAATGATGCATTTATAGAGGTTAGTTACTGTATTATTACTCACAATATGTATTTATAAGAACACAACACTGCTATTAATAACAATTCAGAATTACAGAAATCTGAATTACATTGTCATTATAACTATAATATAATAACATTATAGAAACCATACGACTGAATTATGAGCATGTGCACTGAAAAAGCAAATTCATGACTTATAAGTTATTATAAAAATAAACTGTAACAATTGGTCTTAATGAATCTTTATATATCTATTTATAGAATAGTAATACTTATAAATAAGTATATAAATGGTGCTATAATTCACTATAAGCATAGGCTTCATAGAAAGTGTTACCATTTTTCACCCTGTGATCGATTGTATGCAATAAACAGTCAATTCAGTAACTTACAAGAATTGCAAGTAGTACTTTGAACAGTATGTTTTGTTCCGGCGTCTGTTTTTGAGTAAGTTGCATTAACTCCCCTAAATTTGCACAGACATTATGCTCTTTAACAACCCTCATGTAATTACCCCCAATGCTCTGTGACTAAACCATTGTCTGGAACAAAAACAAAAACAGTTTCATAAATCTCAAGAGGATTTTTTTTTTTATCACTGTAAATCTATCCCACCAAACTCAATCCCCTAAGAACCTCCCTTGGCTCCAGGATACCCAAAGACAGTTGCTAAGGAAACACTACTGAATGCTTGACATTGGCTCTGGTGGCAAAACTGTCGCCTTGTTTTTGATGATTCACATCTTTGATGATTTGCTGTAACATTCCACTAGCAGACATGCGGCTCCAGGAAGATTCATTGTGTGGCATTTGTTACCATCAGTAATTTACCGTCTTTGAGGAAATGTTTTATAAAGGGACTCAGCTTTAGAATAAAAAAAATCTGCTAATTTTTTTCACCCTCATTTCATTTCAAACTTATGTCTTCCATTCATTTTTCTGTGGAATGCAAAAAGAGGATTTTTGAAAAATACTGGTCAGTCTTTTCCATTCAGTTACAACGAAGAGGGTCTGAAGCTTTCATGCTTCAGAGAGGACAAAAAAATGCATCATAAAAGTGTCTTCAGAGTGGATATAAATCTTCTGAAGTCTTCTGATAACTTTGTGTGAGGAACAGACCGAACTGCTAGTACTGCATTGAGTCAGTGAATTGAGAACCAAGTAAGTACGATTCATGAACGATGCATCCAGACCAATTTTGTGTACAGCAACAACCGATTAATTGAAAAGAATTGCCTCAATGATTCATGAACATCTTACATTTTGGTCTGTTCTATTCATAAAACTATTGTACAAAGCTTCAGGTGTCCATAGTACAGGATTACTATTATGATATTTGTGTCCCATGCTGGAAAAATGAGTTATTGTTATTTTCAAAATGATGGTTTGTTTGAATCGGACAAAAAATGAATGCGCTACATCTGTTCGATAGAGTTAGCAAAGTTTTCTGAAGGTTCCAAAACAAAATCACCTAGCAACCATACCTTAAAATCCTTGGTAATAACACCAAATTTGGCACTCGTCAAGTCAAAACCAAATATCTATGGGAAAAATATATATTCAACTTTTTTCCATGATACCACAATTGTTTGATTAACATCAAGACAGACCGCCAATAGTATATTAAGATCTACTGTACTGCACGGATCTAATATAATGTTACACATCAGATGTAGGGTGATTTCAGGGTGATTGAGGCACTTTTTGCCATTGAGATGACTTGGAAAAAGTGTCCCAATCACTCTGATTTCACCCTATAGCAGTTAACCAAACGTTCATTTTAGACAAAACAGATAATGTTTGCGTGAATACTCGCCAAGACAGATATTTTGAAATAATGTAATTCTGTGTATGTGTGTACACCGGGATCGCGCTGTCTGAGGCGTCTTTGTTTGCACGCGTCGGATCTGTCAGTCAGCGCGAGTAAGACCGTTTTTCTTGGACAAAGCAAAGGTACTCCTCTCAGAAAACGTACAAATAAAGATACTTTTAGATGATTAATTGCTATTTGGATCAATGGGATCGCTAGACGAGGGCTTATGAACTAATTTTTTAGTGAAAACCTCAAAATCTGCATTTTTCACTTGTTTCGCCTGTAACTCGAGATTATCCCGTGCACATTCCGACTCCTTTTGCCTGCACGGGTCACATTTGTTTCGTCACTTTGGATCTTGACAACCCTAGTCCTCATTCACTTCTTATGTTATTAAAATAATGTCCAAGTTATTCATAAAACATTCTCCACCATCAAAGAAAGAAAGTCTTAGGTTTGGTATGTCACAAGGATACGTAACACAGTTTTCATATTTGAGTGGCTTTGACATTTAGAGCCAGTATTTGTTTATCTTAGCCTGAAGTATTATTCTGTCATTTGTTTGAATGATTTAATACTTAGGGTGCGAAAGTTCAAGGAGTCTGTGCCATGTTATTGTTACTTTTGATGTTTTCACAGCTTTGAAGGGAGTACTTTACATATTGTCCCTAGAGGGTTTCCTGATAATGAGATAAAGCATGCTGCACAGCTGTTTGATTGGCATGCCTGCTTTCTGCATGTAAACGGTTAGCTCTTTAACATAGCGCCGGTTGTTTTTAAAGTGGCAACCCTCCTTGCAGGCCGCATAGCCTCATTGCCTTCAATTAGCCTTGAGAGTGTCCTGACCTGCAGTGTCCTCTCACACAAAGACATCATTGCACTTAAACACAATCCCATCAGAGCAGGAACAATTTCTCACTTTCAGAGTGCATTAGCTTACATAGACTGACTACAGCTATAAGTACTTATTTCCGTGAATTATACTCTCTGATGCAGTCACTTGCTCCCACAGTCACACACACACACATTAATCACCCGAAAAAAATGCCCGGAGTTCCAGTAATAACCGAACGCCATCCTTAAGTAGCACAGCCCAGCTTCTCAATAAATGAGCCCGCTCAGTCCGGAAGAGCCTTTGACTGTGGAGATGAAAGGCTCTTTGGGGAGCCCGTATTAATGAAATTTGCTGAGTGAAAACTGAGCCGCCTGGCTGGGCCCCGCCAGACCCTCACCTGGTTACACTCGCTCCTGGCCCAAGGTCACGGAACTGGAGCCCTGACAACACTTCCTCCCATCCTCAGAGATCAGTGCACACACATTCATGAAACAGTAATCCAATGCCTGTCTTCCAAATAGACTGGAAAAAAGATCTGCTTGTTTTGTCAGTCTGACAAATGTTTTTTATCTACTATTATATTTTGAGCCTTATATCACAGGAGATTTTTCTTAAAGGTAGGCAACTGCGGAGAGGCTAGCAATAGCGAGTTAGCTTTGAAAGCATGAGATCCCACCCTCGCTCCAAAGCCACACCTCTTCCAAAACACATGAACGCACACAGCAGAGTCTGCAAAGCGTCATGAGAATATTTATTAGAATATTCTGGCTGACCCCCCAGCGTGAATTTTTCAAGACAACCATTATTTAGAACGTATCACTTTATTGTTTCCATGGTGACGCGTCATTGCTTGTCACGTGACACTCCGCAGTCACAATAGTGCTGTATGACTGATGATCTGCTTTTATTTATTTTTTCCCTTTTTTATTAAAAATATTTGTTAACTATAGCATGAAATATAACACAATATGATTGTCAAATATGGGCAAGTGGATGTGTTGTTGTTTTAACACCTTTATAAAGATCACATTAGTTGAGCTATATGCGCGATGGGCGCCGCCATTTTAGTTTGTGCCGCAGTTCAGAGAGTCGAAGCTATTGGATTTACAACACATGAATCCAGTTCTCCTGAAATACGTGAAAGTAAGTGGGAGAAGAAGAGAGTAAACTTTAAAGTTACTTATACAATGTGTATCTAATATGAATAAAACTTGTCTAATTATAATTGAAAGGATTATTATTGCTGCTTGAAGGAACACTCCACTTTTTTTGAAAATAGGCTCATTTTCCAAGTCCCCTAGAGTTAAATAGTTGAGTTTTACCCTTTTTGAATCCATTCAGCCGATCTTTGTATCTGGCGGTAGCACTTTTAGCATAGCTTAGCATACATAATTGATTCTAATCAGTCCATTAGCATCTCATTAAAAAAATGACCAAAGACACTTTTAATATTTTTCCTATTTAAAACTTGACTCTTCTACAGTTACATTGTGTGCTAAGACCAACTGAAAATGAAAAGTTGCGATTTTCTACACCTATATGGCTAGGAACTACTTTCTCATTCCTGCGTAATAGTCTCGGATCTTCGCGGCCGTACCATGGCTGCAGCAGTGCAATGATATTACGCAGCACTGAAAGTAGCCCCGAGCTAGGTAACTTTCAATGTGACTGGCACTAAGTTCGTGTAGTTGCAGAGAAAGTTTCAGGCTTGCAGCCGACAAATTGTGTTGTGGATTTACCTGTGTGATTAGCCAAGGTTCTGTGTGTTGTAAAGGGCTGTGATAGGTGTATACTACCACCATGTTTTAAAGAATACCAATGAATCATTGCGCCGCTGCAGCCATGGTACGGCCGCGAAGATCTGTGACTATTACGCAGGAATGAGAAAGTAGTTCCTAGCCATACAGGTGTAGAAAATCACAACTTTTCATTTTCAGTTGGTCTTAGCACACGATGTAACTGTAGAAGAGTCAAGTTGTAAATAGGAAAAATATGGAAAGTGTCTTTGGTCATTTTTTGAATGAGATGCTAATGGACTGAGTAGAATCAATGATATATGCTAAGCTATGCTAAAAGTGCTACCGCCAGATACAGAGATCGGCTGAATGGGTTCAAAAACGGTAAAACTCAACTATTTAACTCTAGGGGACTTGGAAAATGAGCCTATTTTCAAAAAAAGTGGAGTGTTCCTTTAATACATACGTTGGCAGGGAAGTAGGACATCGGCCCGAATGCATTGATTGGACAAAATTAGATTCTTCCACAGAAGATATATGTACATGTTTTAATATTTAGACCACTTTTATTATTGATTGCTATCAGGATGTTAAGAGAGTTTCAACCACAAAAAGTGTTTATGAAACAAATTTCCTTCCTGACTTTTAACTGTTACATGCCAAACCTGCTTAAGCCAGCCTCAGCTTGGTTTAAGATTTGGTTTAAGGTTGGTGTTTAGCTGGTTAGGATCAGGTGGCCAGGTGGTATCCCTGCCTGAACAGCCTGACCAGGCTGGGAGACCAGATAAGACAAGCAGACCAGCTTGAGCTGGTAATTTTTTAATCTTCCTGCATAATAAATTAATATCAACTCGATTCATTATTTCACAATCCATTTATTTATATATTTTAGTATGTTTCTGTGTAGGCTAATAATCAAGATAATGTACAGTTCACTGATCACAAAACAAACCCCTTCAGATGAAGGTCAGGGTTATATATTATGCTTTCATTATACATACTCTTTTTAGCTTGCTGATACTGTGCTTCAAGAACAAACACTACACAGAAGTCTCGCTCCGCAGTAGCAGTGTAATTCTGTAAAGGCAGTCATTGCATTTGGTTATAAATAAATCCTATAATCAGAAAGGCCGATTACCCTGGAAACCTAATTATCCAAATCACAGTTTGTTGTCGTGACAGTTGCTAGTTGTTAAGCGGCGTACGGGACCAACTGCTGCAATGCTAATTTTGTTTATTTATTATTTATTCATTTAATGAGAGATGCAAAATACCCTGATCTGTTTTGAAACTCACTGACGGCTCCCTCTTCATGCCATGCACAATTCATGAACGCTTTTTCTACACCAAGACTCTCTAATGTGAGAATTTTACCAAAAAGGTCAACGTACGCTTAGCATGTCCTCGTGCCGCTTGGCAGGTACTGCAGTTTATTCTCAGTAGACCAGCAGTGCCTAATGTCATACAAATGTGTGAGTAATAATACACACTCTAAAGAGACTGCCAGGACGGAAACTCGCTCCAGAGTTTAGCAGTATGAAGCTAACTCTCACCCTTTAGTTGCTCTGAAGCGCTACGTGTTAATAACTGTCAGCTGAGATCACAACACTGTTAGTGGCTTGTACCTCAGAAATCGGATTAGATCACTCTTACAGCACACATCCTGATAAGAACCGCGTCGGTTTCTGAATGGCTAAATGGAAATCGTAAATAATTTAACGATCATGATTCAGAATCCTCTTAATGATTGTTCTTTAATTATTACATTAACAAATCTTTTAGTACTTTAGATGAAGACATATTTGATAAAAGAAATGCAGTTTTTATTAACATCCCTCAGCGATCTGTTGCCAAATGTTGAGATCAGGTATCATATCAGTTAGCAAATCAGAAATGTAATTCTTACAAATATTTTAGAGGTGTCCAATAGTTTGTTCGGGAATCGAAATTATACCGGTTTCACTTTATATCATCTACCAAAACCATCTCATTTGGGACATTCCTCTGGAATACTACACTGGTTTTGATTCACTAAAAATAATCGATTTATTACGGAGTGGTCACATTAGTGTAATTTTTGCACATTTTCACTGGCAAATTTTACAAAATGTGATTATTAAATTGACTATTGTCAATAGTGTAGAAATGTATAAAGCATAGCTCACACCAGAGGTCGTGTTAGACTTTTTTTGTCCGTTATTTTGACGGTTGTGTCGTAAAAATCCGGTCTTATTCTTTTATTCCCGATATTTAAAAAAAATTATATTTTAATAACAATAAGACTTTCATTTGCTTTTGTTTTCAGTCACATATTCATTTTTAATAATTTATTTATTTAGGAAGAGAACAGATATACAAAGACTGTGCATGACTTTTCATGTTCAACAGGAAATTAATATTTTATTTTCCGCACTGACTGCGTCATCAAACTCATCAAGGGAGACTGGTGTAGATGTCATTAGATTTTGCGTCTTTGCCTCGGACAGACGGCTGCTGTGTCTGGAAAATGCTGCCTTTGGAGGACACATTTCAAAGTAGGAAGGCATGAAGGCACGTCCGAATCCAATGTTATCTTCACTTCCTGCCTCCTGAGAGACCTTCATCTGATTGATTTTTCAAGGCAGTGTAGATGTATCCCACAATCCTGTACTTTCAATTCGGTGACAGGTGAGCTAGAAAAAGAAAGATGCCATCTGAAATTGGGGTTGTTGGTCAGTTTGTTTGACCAAGTTTTTGACCAATGTTTTCCACTTCTAATGTCATTTCTAATGATAAATTACTAATGTAGTAAGCTGTAGATCATTAAACTGTTACGCTGCCTAAGAAGTCTGCCCGAAATCAGTTTTGTGAGGTGCCTTCCTGCACTTACGCTGCCTTACAAGTCATTGCCTGATAAGGCAGCAAGGCAACAAGTCAGCTGCCCAGGTTTTCAGATGCAGCCGACTTCTCGTGGCAGTTTTGAACCCGCGCTCTGCTGCAACACTGAAGCTCACTAACTGGACAGGAGTGGGAAATACAGATCACCCTCAGTGTAATCTCTCAAAATAGATAGAAACTGATAGAAAAAATTCAGTCAATTATGGAAAATATTCGGTTATCGTGACCACTGGCTCACACAGAGGTCACTTTCAAACTAAGTTTCTTTTGGTCAACATATTGAATTCGCATGACCAAATTTCCAATGGTGTGGATTCCTATTGAAATGACTGGATTTTGCCCATTAAAATTTGCCAAAGAACGATAAATGCGAACGCACCTTATGAGAAATTCACTACACTGGTTGTGCTGCAAATCGCTGTGAGTTACTGCCTCAAAGTATACACACCACACTATAATGTACTGTAATGTAGTCAGCGATTTAACCTGAAATGCATTAAGCGGTGTCTCTGGGTATGTTACTCAACACAGGGTTGACAAAACATCTCTTCCTCTCTCACTAGAAGCATGACCGTTCCGCCAAACTGGCTGACAAGCTGGCAGCGTTGAAAGCCAAGGGGGTCCCGGGAAATAGAGAACCAGGTGACAAACTGAGTCTCCTTTACCTCTCAGAGGTCCTTTTCTCAAAAGTAACAACAAAAGTTTCTGAAACAGTGCAAGGAGGCAGATTTTTTAGGAGAGCAAGGGCCCTGCGGGTCAGCCATGCGGAAAGGCTTGAGTGCTGTTTTAGGAGCGAGGTCAAGCACGGGTGGTGGGGGATTTGACAGGAAGTAAAATAGGAGCCCCATCAAGCTCTCTGCCTGATGTGACCTGTGGAGACATTTGTCTGCGAGTGTTAAGTAGAAAAAGAGGCTACCTGTGGGTGTCTGTGAAAGAAGCCACTTATTTTTGTTGACTGCTTTATTCTAGGGCTCAGTGTAGTTTGGAAGATGAGTCTTAAAATCGTGTGCTTATTGGGATAAGTTAATTTCCCATTAAACACCTCATGGAGGTGCGTCTAACAAAGACATGGACACATTTATTTCAGATAGTGTCTCTGGGTCCAAGAGAGCTCAACCTATTCCTCGCAAGCCCATCTCCCCTGACATTTGTTTCCAATCAAAACTCCAATTCCCCTTTTTTTCCAGTTCAAAAACCTGCGATAATAGAGTTAACCTTTGAGCCTGTACTCCCCTCGCTCTGAGGCAGTGGCTTAAAGCTGAACCATAGCCAACACCAGCCTCTGGTAACCAATTTACTCAGCTCTAAGCCTGAGTTATTGCCGGTGAAGGGCATTCCTCTGGTCCTCTCCTTTGCTTTGTACATATCTTTAACAAGTGACATTATTGTCCTCCAATTACACCTTTCAAACCAGAAACACAATTACAGAGGTGTCACATAGACGGATGTGCTTTGTTAGATTCGGGCTACAGTTTCCAATTGAAGTCGATTGAGTTCTTTTGAACTAATCGTTCTGGGAAATTATTTTACCTGGTACCACTTTGACATTTTCATTGTTAATTCATATAAAATGGGTGACAGAGAAATATATATTTAAGTTTGTGTTCACACTTGGCATGTTTGGTTCGATTAGAACAAACCCTTGTGCGATTGCTCTGTTAGTGCGGTTCATTTGAACGTGTGAACGCTGCCATCTGAACCCTGGTGCTCACCAAACAAGCTGACCAAGACTGCTGAAAAGATGGGACTCGATCCATTTCCAAACAAACTCTGGTGCGGTTCGAATGATATATGAACGCAACACCGACCAAAGACATGTAAACAAACCAAAAACAATAGGATGAGACCCTAAAAAGGACAGGATGCTCACGCATATTGTTTTCTTTCTCTCTCTCGTCAGAGTCGTGATGTTGCCTTCACAGATCAGTACAGGCCTCAGAACCTCACAGCAGATCTTCATTTGTGTGTGTGACGGAGGGATTCTTGCAGCTGCTTTGAATCCTTTACACATTTTATAAGCTCGTCACGAGTTCTCCGCTCGTCAAAATACCATAATTTGCCGGCAATGCAAACACAACGAGCAAAATTATATATTTTTTTGATCCAGACCGAACAAACCAAGTGAACTACAAGCGTGAACACACCTTAAGTTTTTAAATGAATCAGAACTTGTGGGCCAAGCACATGATTTTGCTTGAATATAAATTCAATCAAATTAATTCTAACCTATTCGATTTTCTCCTGGTAGATTGTCTCCAGGAATATAACTTCTTAATCTGATGCTGCATGGAGATGTTGTAAGCCAAAAACAATATATTTTTGGTTGCTTCCAAATGCTGAACATCAGGACATCACAGGACAAAGTGCCACAGCTTGTTTTCACAAATGCGTGTCCGCCAGAAAGGCCAGCCTTTCTTGAAAGAGTCGAATCTCATGTCGATTGTGTCCTTGTTTTGTTATTGAGCCTGAAGAACAGGGTCTTGTTTTGTTTTTGGCCTCTGAGGGCATGAGGTGGCAGTGGTCCAGATATGGACAAAGACCTGAGGCGCTAAACAAGGCTTGGTAGGAGGCCTGCCTCTCTCCTCCCCATTTCACAATCAGCGTGTGGGCTTCGGGGTGGCTGACAGCCCAGCAAGCTCTAGCCGCTGAATTATGGAGCCTTGTGGCTTTCAAGAGAGACAAAGTCCCCTGTCTGGAAGCTCCAGACGAGAACTCTGCATGTTTACCACTAAGACACCACCGTCTGTCCTCGTTTGGCTCTGCTTGTGTGAACTTGAACCCTAAATTGCATATGAAACAGTGCAAATGGATTTAATCACGGTTCATAGAAAGAACCCGAGTAGATTAGGCACTATATTGCACAAACTACATGGCCATTATTTATTTAATCTCAGAGAACATGTATGTGAGTGGTGTGTGTACGTGTGCTGGCTGCTCCACTGGCCCACATAGAGAGTGTTAGTTAACCCGCTGCAGTCTGGGCTCTCCTCTCAGGCTTTAAACAGCTGTCTGTGTTTGCCAGCACATCCTCCTTGGCTCATTTCTGCTCCCCCTCTCTTGCTGTAATCACAGCTCTGAACAGGGCTAAATGGAAGGGTTGGGAGAGAGCACGCAAGCCTGTGGTCCCTCGCTGGACTCCTCAGCTGGCCTTGTAATGCTCACTTAGTCCTGCAAGCTCCATATGCATCTAAACACAAACACAAGCCCTGGCAGAGACACATCGTCAACCAGATACACACACAATGAGAGTTCACAAGCACACATGGATTATTAAAATAAATAAACATGATGTGTGTTTTGGATATATGTAATATTCATACATTTGGATACCAAAGCATATAGAATTGGTAAGAATGGACAATAAATTCATGGCTGTATTTACTAGAAGAAAAAAAAATTGAATAAAATAATATTGCAAAATATTATTACAATAGTATACTCAATTTAAAATAACCATTTTATTTTATAAATGTTTTTTTCTTCTTTTTTTGGCATTTTTATATATTTTAACGTCATTTACTGTGATCAAAGCAGAATTTTCAGCATCATTCCTGCAGTCTTCAGTGTCACATGATCCTTCAGAAATCATTCTAATATGATGATTTGCTGCTCGAGAAACATGTATGATAATCCATGTTGAAAACAGTTGTGCTGCTTAATATTTTTGAGGAACCCAGCCTGGTAGGTATTAACTTTTTGTATGTTTGGATACTAAAACATACAATATGGACGTATCGGCAACATTTCAATATAGCATAATTACGTTTTTACAGCTACACATTAAATATTTACGAATCTTTCATATCATAAAGATATCTGTAGAATTTCCCTTTTACCATTTTATAGATAAATGTAAGATCCCTTAATCCCACTCCCAAACTTAAACGTACCCATTGTATATAGAATAAAAAAGTAATGGTCAGAGATGTGCAATAAAATGACAATTTTAGTAACAGTGTAGCATTAAAAAGGGACCCACTTTATATTAAGTGGCCTGCACTAGTATGTAGCCTACTAACATTTTAATTAATCATTTGATACAATGTACTTATTGTGTGCATACATGTTTTTACATGCTTACATTTTTTAATGACCTGCATGTAATTGCATCTGTAATTAATTTATGTAGCTACATTTATAATTACACTGTTGACACTTCCCTTACACCTAACCCTACCCTTAAACGTACCCATACCACCACACCTGTCCCTAATCCACCTTAAAATGCACCAAAAGTGTTTTGCATTACAATATGAACACAATAAGTACATTGTACTTATTTTTTTGACCTAAGTTCATATCAGTCAAGGCCACTTAATATAAAGAGGGGCCTTAAAAAGATATTTTGGGTCACTAATCCTTCTCTTGCCCCTAAATCTACCCATAACTATTTCTTAAAACTATGTACAGTAATGAAGAAAATCCTTAAATACTTTATTCACAATAATTGATGTATTGCGAAAATCAAAAGTGGTGTCAAAAGTCGTTCAAATGATGATGTGTTGCAGTCTCTGGTGGTATATAATAGTTTTGTATCAGGTACATTGCAGAATTTAAGTTATTAATCCATTAAAATGTTTATCTGGCTTCACTCCGTGAAGGCGCACATTTCCCAATTTCAGATGTACATGACGCAATCTCTGACGAAGCAGGGAAGAGCCAATGAGAGTTTGATATCACTGCCGTAAAACATGTTGTAACGCTTTTTGAGGATGCAAATCCCGGCCGCTGCTGAGAATGGGGATGAAGATTGCTGGATAAAGGGCTGAACTTGGATCAAATGTCAGACACAGTATAGGAGAAAAAGCCTTTTCTGTCTCACGGCAAGCAAACTATTACAAGATGGACATGTTATTAATTTTAAGGTTTTAAAGTGTCTTGTTTATAGGGTTACTTCAGCGATTTAGCATTAAGCTTTGTATCAGTAGAAATCCGTTAGTATATTCGAATGATTGTGCCCCCCCCTCATATCCCCCTGTGACGAGAGATTTATGTATTTTATTTCTGAAAAAAATCCTCAGATGACGCAAATATCATCATTTTGCATCTTCTGAGGATTTTTTGGGCAGAAGCTATAGACTACATCCAGTAGAAGGAACTATTTCTGCATGTTTTCAACCCACCCATGGGGGGTGGGATCGCACTCACAGCGCTCGGCTCGAGCAGCTGCAGGGATTCATGTTAACGTAGCGGTGCGGAGCAAATTGAGTGTTTCGACTGTTCAAATGAATTCCTATGAAAGTTAAGCTTCCATAGGCATGAACTGAAATTAAATTTTTTTGTCTTCATGTATGTGTGCATGTGTACGTGTATATATTCTTATATATATCTCCCCTGACTACAGATTTTGAAGTAATTTCTTAGGATAGCTAGTGAATGGGTTGGTGCCATATCTTCTCTTTGGTATACTATCTTTGACAGAGAGAGAAAACAGACAACAACCAAACAAGAGGAAAAATATAGTCACATAGTGATTGCTGAGTGGATTCGCCCGCCTCAAGATTATATTGAAACACATCGCCCTGCATTTATTTCAGAAAGTTCACTTAATCAACTAATGATTTATTTTAAGTGAAAAGTAAAATCAACGGTAGGGACGGTGCCGCTGTGGGCAAGTGATCCAGTGAACCAGTAGCAGTGGCTTTGGGAGTGGCCTCATAGGGCAGCGACGCAGGTGCATTCTGGGAGTTGTTGTTTTTCATCCACATGAGCCAAAAATAAAGTCTAGTCTTTTCTCAGTCTAGAAGGCACCAAATTCAAAAATATTTTCACATTTCTACTACATAAATGACCCAGTTTAAATACACATTCATCTTCCCAGCACTGAAGTAACCCTTAAACATTATGTAATCCTCTGAAACGAGTTTGCTGCAGAAGTCATGAATAGAGTGAAATGTTATTATTTCTTTTTAAGTAGATGAGTAAACTGCATTTAATAAATATGACTGAAAACATGTAATTGATATGATAATTGTATACAATAGAGTCAAAACATTAATGCCATGTTTTTAATATTCATAAATAGGAATACCTACACATTTTTACATCAGTAAAGTTGTTCATTTGTAAATAATTTACATTAGTGCTGTCAATACGTCTATAGTATACATTGTATACATTTATTGTGTAAATGCACGTGTAATAGAACTATACGTTACGTAAAAATACACATGTATTCTCGTGAGATGAATAGACAATTCAAAATAACAAAATTGATTTAAAATATAAATCTTTTGTAATGCTATAAATGTATTTATATTCATGTTTTATCAATTTAATGCATTCTTGCTGAATTAAATTATTGATTTATTTAAAAAAAAACATTAGATTTTTTTGTCTTCATGTATGTGTGCATGTGTACGTGTATATATTCTTATATATATCTCCCCTGACTACAGATTTTGAAGTAATTTCTTAGGATAGCTAGTGAATGGGTTGGTGTCATATCTTCTCTTTGGTATACTATCTTTGACAGAGAGAGAAAACAGACAACAACCAAACAAGAGGAAAAATATAGTCACATAGTGATTGCTGAGTGGGTCTTAACTCGAAATCAATCCTTCCAGACATTAATGATTACCAGAAAAGACCACAGAGAGTTTATATAAAGGCACTTTGTGAGAGCAGAAATTGGTATAAATGAGTACATTACAGTGCATTACTCTGAAATCATTGCTAATGCACATTAACTGAATAGTGTAGTGTGTCAGAATGTGTTTGTGTGGAGAATGAGGTCTCTTGATTTTACTTAAGCACCAGCAATCTAATTCTGTCTCTTTTTATGTGTGCATTTGGAAGAGGCAAAGCAGTACCGGACTGTCACGTGTGTGCCATGAGCTGCCATGGTAACTTGGACAGGTTTGCTTGTGATTCACCCAGCTGGGTTTTAAATTGGTCAGTATGACTGCATCACCACCACCTGGTCCCAATCAGTGAAAACTATTAGCGAGTGGCCATCTGATGTCTTAGATGGTGCACGGCCATGGGATTTTAACAGATGCACTCATCCTACATGAGACAAAAATGGGGAAAAAAAAACACTCCAGAGAACGGAAAGTGAGATGGTTTTGTTTTGGGAGTTGATGAGGGTGATAAAACCAAGGGTTCTTACTTCCAAACCCATTGCAGGAATGTTAATACCCATTTGGGTTTTACCTGGGTCCTGCAGATCGTATGCATTGCTAAAGAGCATGAGAGATCAGCAAGCGAGCACCGTTCATGCTGTGAGGTAGAGTTATTGGATCCTTACAAAGGCGCTCAATTTAACTTTGCCCTTAAAACCCTTTTGTTTGAACCCCTCCCACGCCAGTAGGGCGCTAGATACACAGCTAGAGAACAAATCCACACACAACAGCACAGCCCTGCACATCTTTGCAGCTGTGTCCGCACTAAGAGCTGATTGGGACTTCTGTCTCCTCTACAGAGGGAAAACAAACTGCTTGTCCAACGACTGAGTGGCTTTTTTCTTTTTTCTTTTTCTTTTCTTGCTGCTTGTTTGTTTTTGGGCTCTGGGGCTGCGGAGGCCCTGGCAGGGCTGTTTGAGTTTTCCCAACTCTAATGAGCAGGAAAGAAGGCTGTTTCTGTGTAGAAGAAGGAGATTTGTTCACCTTGCTGCTCAACCCCTGCAAAAATGTCCATTGTTCCTGTTTGCTCTGAAAGCACGGCACTCTCAATGGCTGGCGGTTTTCAATATGTGAGCAAACTTCCTCCAGCAAATGATTTTCCAGGGGTGGGAAAGAGTGACAGAGAGATCGCGCACCCTTGTTTGCAGGGCCACCAAACTGTTAAGCCTCATTTGGGTGGGCATGTTTCAACAGTGGCTGTCATAAATACTAATTGTTTTGGACCAGGACAGCCCAGGTGCGTTCATTGTGCCGTTAGCCTTTGCGGTAAGAGCCTGTTGTTTCTGCACTAGTATCGTTTTGCTTCCCACAAAAACATGTTGCTCAGTGCGGTTAGGTCACAAAAACAGAGCGGCTTGTGTGAGAGACGATGTCACGAAGAGCTCATCTGACACATGATCTGTTCAGCGTGTAGTGCATTACTGTGCACTACACCCTCACTTTTATACGTCCTAATGTGGGAAGGAAAATAAGGGCAGTCATCTTCATGTTTCAGCAGTCATTTACTTTCACTCAGGCAGTCACATCACATGGAGGTCTTTAACAAGGTATTTAAGGGTCTTCGCTGTGAACTGTTAAAAGCAGAGATTGGTAGCCTTAGACAAGGGTGGGCATCGGCACAAGTGAAAATACCAGGACAGGAATATTGTGATACAGTTTCAGTTTAATTGTTTAAATCAGATATGATTTAGTCAGTGTCCATTATGAGCAACTCAGGTCGCCTGGAGCACTGCTGTGTTATACAATGATCAGGCATAACATTATGCCCACCTTCATAATTTTATGTTGGTCCACCCCTTTTGCTGTCCTGACCCATCGAGGCATAGACTCCACTAGACTCCTGAAGGCATGTTGGCACCAAGATGTTAGCAGTTGATCCTTTAAGTCCTGTAAGTTACGAGGTAGGACCTCAATGGATCGGACTTGTTTGTTCAGCACATCCCACAGATGCTTGAATCGATTGAAATCTGGGGAATTTGGAAGCCAAGCCAACACCTCAAACGTTTTGTTGAGCTCCTCAAACAATTCCTAAGCCATTTTTGCTTTGTGGCAGGGTGCATTATCCTGCTGAAAGAGCTCACAGCCACCAGGGAATACCGTTTCAATGAAAGGGTCTGCAACAATGCTTAGGTAGGTGGTACATGTCAAAGTATCATCCACATGGATGGCAGGACCCAATGTTTCCCAGCAGAACATTGCCCAAAGCATCACACTGCCTCTGCCGGCTTGCCTTCTTCCCATAGAGCATCCTGGTGCCATTTGTTCCCCAGGTAAGTGACGCACACGCACCTGGCCATCCACCTGGCGTAAAATACCAGATCCAGATCAGCCCACCTTCTTCCATTGCTCTGTGGTCCAGTTCTGATGCTCACGTGACCACTGTTGGCGCTTTCAGCGGTGGACAGGGGTAAGCATGGGCACTCTGACTGGTCTGTGGCTATGCAGCCCCATTAGCAACAAACTGCGATGCACTGTGTATTCTGACACCTTTCTGGTGTCAGCCTTCGCTCCCCACGTGCATCAATGAGCCTTGGCCGACCATGACCCTGTCACCGGTTCACCACTGTTCCTTCCTTGGACCCCTTTTGATAGATACTGACCACTGCAGACCGTGAACATCCCCCAAGAGCTGCAGTTTTGGAGATGCTCTGACCCAGTCATCTAGCCATCACAATTTGGTCCTTGTCAAACTCACTCAAATCCTTCCGCTTGCCCATTTTTCCTGCTTCTAACACATCAACTTTGAGGGCAAAATGTTCACTTGCTGCCTAATATACCCCACCCACTGCCATGATAAAGGGATAGTCAGTGTTATTCAGTTCTCCTGTCATAATGTTATGCCTGATGTCGAATGTTGCCCATGTTTCTTATGTTTCTTAAGCATCAAATCAGCATATTAGAATGATTACTAATAGATCATGTGACATATTAGATTGGAGTAATAACTACTGAAAATATAGCCCATTAAGTCCAGATAACAACACAAATACTGTATATGGATTATTCTGTATGTTAAACCACTAAAGTAAAAACATGTGGGAAGATAATCACAATAGATCAGATGGATCCAGTTGGTTGTACTTAGTGGTTCGGTTGGGAAGCACAGTCTCACGACATTGCTGCAGCGGTGATGCACTTCAGTGCACTTTTTGCTGTCCGAACAGCACTTCTTAAAGAATAAGATGTTATTTTAATATAGTATGGCACAGCGATTTCCAAAATAAATTAAAAATGACACTTCATATCAAAAAGGTTGCTGACCCCTGGTTTAAAGTTTTGTGTGAGTATTGTATGTCTCCAGATGAGAAAACCTGACAATGCGGTTTCTCTGTCCTGTAGCATATTGGATCATATTGAGCATATGCACCGTCGTGGAAAAAATACTTAGCCAGGTCATGAGTAATGATACAGGTTAACTAGCTGGTGCACCCCAGCCTACAAAGGTTAACAGTGGTTACTTAAAACCATAAAGGATTTAATAAAATGTAGTTCAATACTGATCCGGTCAGCATTTCTACATGACAAAGTCCATAGCAGTTGAATTTGAAATGCATATCTAGGAATTAAAACATGAATAGCATTCAAAATATGTATAATATTATTGATTGATGCGCATAACTTGACTGTATATGGAGTCCAGACACCAAGAAGTTCCAAACTTCGTCTGACATACTTTCATGCTGTTGTGAGTTTGATAGACTTTTGGATCAATGGAGCTGGAGGATTTGGAGTTAGAGCTTGTGTCGACCCCAGTTCCTGTGTCCAGTGATGCATGGTGAAGGCAGCTGACCCCAGGTGCCCTGCAGGTGTGCCGGGGATGAGTTGACTGGAATGTGGCCTCACGCTGAGAGATTCCCATCAGCCCAGCATTCCTGAGATGGGGAGGGGACAAAGGGGCTCTTCTGTGATGGCGGACCTTGCCGAAGCCCCCAACTCACCTTGACTGACTGTAGATTATTGGCCTGTGTGCTGGAAGATACGTTTCAAGATGTTTCCAAAACAAATCAAGTGGAAACAGGTGTAGGTTTTCAGCGTGCAGTGTGTCATCTATGTGAGTAGTCCAAATAGAGTTTGTCCAAATAGATTTGCTATTTTGCCTGGGAAGGAAGTTAATGTGCGACAGAAAATTATTATATCTAAGTGGAGTGGAAACCTGATTTCTCAGCAAAGCTTTTGGTGCTCCAACTCTTCTAAAGAAACAATTTAAAAACAAAGTTCCTAAAGGAACACTGAAGTGCCCTGAAACGTGCAGAATTTTTAATTCACATGTTTGTGTTCCTTAGTGAAAGTGGTAAACAGATTTGGCTTGCTGTCTGCCATTGAGGGGCCCCTAAATATTTTTGATTTACACAATCAAAAATAAATGAATAATTGTATTCATAATTTTCTTCTTTTTTTTTCTTCTTGTTATTGTTTATAATGATTTGATCGAGGAAAACTAAGAAGGTTGATGTCTAACTTGATTAGGACTAGGTTGGTGAATGACGTATGTGTTTAAGGCTTAAAATAATTCCACTCAATTGATTAAACTTCTCACCATTTGAGATTTTTGTTTTATTTTTTATTTTAAAATAATAAAAAAGAAAAAAAAAGAATTATTTTAATTTTAAGGTACAAAAAAATATATATATTCTTAAGAATGTGTCGTGAATCCGGCATCTTATAATAAGGTCAGTAGGTCATGAACCCAGTTGATTTATGTATTAGTCTGTCCAGGTGTCCTCTTGCGCCTCTTGTGAATTATTGGCTGCAATGTTTCCAAAGAGAACATTTTCCCTCAAGAACATTCACTCTTCTCCTGAACCTTATGAGGCATATTAGATTAACTGCCACAATATCTCTGGCGTTGGATTAGCCTGTGACCTAATCTTCCACAGCCATTTTTCACTTCCTCTACTCCGTTCCCTCAAAGGTCAGAAGTCTTCAGCCCAGGGTTGTGCTTATCCATGGGTGATGGCATCTGATGTAGATCTGCATTGTAAATCCCTACTTCTACAAATCTGATTTGCTTAAACCGTTCTTAATAACAGAACAGAAATTATTCAAATGCTATTAGAATAAAGGTCACATCTGTAACAGTGGCATACTTGCACTTGACTATTTCGGTTTGAATGGTTTAACTTCCAGTTGAACCGTGCTGTCCCTCATCTCTTTGTCTCGTACTTAAGCGCTGATGTATTGAAGGAAGCCTTGTAAAAATTAGCCCCGAGCAGTTAGATTACCTGCTGTGACACCAAAACACCTCGGACAACAAAAGAGCTCAAAGGAATGCGAGCAATGTGGGTTATGCCACACTTTACAGCCTTTCTGCCTCAATTCCCCATTGTTGTGGAAAAAGTAGTGATGTAGTTGAAAGGAACGAAAACATCCACACATTCATTAAGTTAATGAATAAACCATCACATATTTGTGAATCACTTTCACGATCATGAGGACGACCATAAATAATAAATAGACCTCACTCGGTCTCTCAAAGCAGATGTGGCGTCGTAAAACTGACAGTTGGACTGTGTAAAAAAATGTTTTGCCTTCAGCGAGGGGGGCTGACAGATCAGTCACGAGAAACCGCAGAATTACACTGCCAGATCATCTTGTTTTGGTGGAAATCTAAACATTTACAATGAGAATGTATGCGTGCGAGGTATGTAAGAGATATAACCGCATGATGTACATCCCTGCTTATTTCTCTGAGGAATTCATTTAAATATTAGCTCTGGGCAAAAACAAATAGGATTGTGGAGAGATAGGCCCCCTGTTGACTGCGGAGATGGGCGGCTCTGCAAAGACACAAATATTTTCGCTGATGGTTTATTTTCCTGTGAGAAAACAAACACTGTGTGGTGTTGCTACGGTGAATGGTTCTGAGTAAAGAGCGCTGACAGTCGAAGGAAACGGAACAAAAATGCTACAAGAGCTTTTCATTACTTAAGGGGTGGGAGGACGAGCATGAGACTCTGGCTTGAACGGATCACTGCTTGAGCTTTTATTGAATGCAACAGAAACCCATAAATGTGTTACAGAATTTTGTATATATAAGGAAAAAGAAAAAAAAAAAAAATATATATATATATATATATATATATATTTTTTTTTTTTTTTTTTTTTTTTTTATACATTAAGTATAAAAATATATATATATATATATATATATATATATATATATATATATATATATATATATATATATATATATATATATATATGTATATATATATATACATATATATATATATATATATATATATACTGTCATATGATTTGGACCTGTAACTTTTTGTTACCAAGTTTTGTCCAATTTTCTCTGTCTAATAATAAAAATAATAAAAAAAAATTATATATATTAATATTAAAAAACATTATTTATTTATCCCTGGTTTGACCTCCAAGCCAATTTGCTTTTAAAAAAAAATCCTTCTTGTGTTACACAGCACATTTGAGCTTCAGCAAGAACCAATGAGGTTCATTCTTGTGTTACGCAGGACATTTGAGTTTCAGCAAGAACCAATGAGGTTCATTCTTGGGTTACGCTGCACGTTTGAGCTTCCGCAAGAACCAATGAGGTTCATTCTTGTGTTACGCTGCACATTTGAGCTTCAGCAAGAACCAATGAGGTTAATTCTCGTGTTTCGCAGCAAGTTTGAGCTTCAGCAAGAACCAATGAGGTTCATTCTCCTGTTTCGCAGTACGTTTGATCTTCCTCAAGAACCAATGAGGTTCATTTTTGTGTTACGCAGCACGTTTGAGCTTCAGCAAGAACCAATGAGGTTCATTCTTGTGTTACGCAGCACGCTTGAGCTTCAGCAAGAGCCAATGAGGTTAATTCTTGTGTTACGCAGCACTTTTGAGTGTCAGCAAGAACCAGTGATGTTCATTCTCGAGTGTTATGCAGCACGTTCGAGCTTCTCCAATGAGGTTTGTTCTCAGGTGTCAAGCAGGTTCAGTTGAGCTTCTGTTTCTGTTTGCTGATCAATGTTTATATGTGAATAAAAGCCTAAATTCAATCTGTTCATCATATAACGTGATCGTGTCTCTTCAGAAATTTTGGACGAAACCATTCAATTCATATGTATTAGTTTTACGATCTCCTTATGAATCTTTTTTTCTTAGATTTAATAAAAAAAATCTTTGTTTTCCAAAGACAAATTAAAGTCTTACGGATTTGGAACGACATGAGGGTGAGCAAATTATATTTTAAACTAACTGGTTTCTGCAAAAACCAGGCGTCAGTGAATGCCAGAATATCATCAGCATTTGTTGTTATTCACCCTCGTTGTCTAGAATTGACTATTATATTTATTTTCTTGGCTAGTCTCAGATTTCTTCTGTGGTGAGATAGCAGTCGAGTATCTGTGCTGGAAGGGTTTTCTACACTCTTGATGATACTAGATGCACAGATGTAACTCCTTCACAGAAGTATGCTGGGCCATGGTCAAGTGGTCATATTTACTCCCAATTTGGAGAGAGCCAGAGTGAGTCACATCAAACGCCTGGCATGAATGTCTATTCCAAATGTGCTTCCCTCTCTCAAGACATTAAACTGAGTTTCAGGTTTTTTTATGGTCTCTTTTACAAACACAAGTGTGTATTCACATTGTCTGTCTCAACAGGTTGTCTTTTTCACGGGTTGGGCATGTTTCCACGACACTTTAGTCATGGAGGAACACACTACAAATACATCACTTAATTACATCAGCGCTTTAAATCAGAGAGATGTGATAATATCTCCATCTGGAATAAAAAAGTGATAAATAAATGTGATAAATGTTTGATTTGCCCAGAATAACCTTTAAAGGGAGCCAATACGATGAGAAAAACAGTGAGGAACTTGTTGTTCTTCTGGAGGTTTGGTTAGGAGATGTTGAATTCCTGCTGTTAACCGGGTTAGCAGTCAATCATTAGCTCACTGTATTATCTTTGGGCTTTATTAAGGACATAAAGCATGTATGTGAGTGTCTGTCTTTTGAACTTCCCAATAGAGTGCAGATGTTACTGATGTTACAGTGCAGATCTGTATGAATTGACTGGTATCTTCAGAGATAAGATCTACAGTTCTCGTAGGGATGCTGTAAAAGCCTTAAGTGTAAAACTTGGCTGATGCAAATACTTTTCTTGTTTCCAGCATACTTTATTACTAGTAAAAGACAGCTGATTCAGTCAAAAGAGAATGCCAGAGGTTGTGTAGTTTGACAGCAGGCTGTGTTTTTCAGACAATCCATGTCTTTAAACATTTAGTAAAGCTTTTTGATAGAATGATGTCTCCCAGGCGCATGCTGCATGGGTTTGTATAATCTAGTTTCTCTGTGATCTCCACAGAGACTTTGTGTGCATAAATTCATGAGTGTGAAGGATTGCTGGGATTCTTCTTTGTTTAGGTGTCAGCAAGCGTACACTAGATCCTTTCCTATCAACACCTAGCTGATAACTTCTTTTCCACACTGATTACACTGACAGACCGGATGTGTTGGCCTTGATCCAGGGTCAAGAAAGATGAACACATTTAAGATATTGAATACCTCCATACCCAGCAAGCAATTTTGAGTTTAAAAGACGTCTAATAGCCGTCCAAACACAGCCCTGATGTCTAGGCTAAATCAAGGAAAGATTTGGTCTGTCAGTGAAAATGTAATAGATGTCAAGTCACCTTTATTTATATAGCGCTTTTAACAAGTCCAATTGTTTCAAAGCAGCTTCACAGTGTTAACAGGAAAATAATGCAACAGAATTTGTTTCAGCCGCTCTGGAGAAAACGGTTATGTTATCCAGCTAATTTCAATTTTCATATAGTGTCAATGTGGGTAGAACGGTAATATAGTTGAAATTTAGGTGTCCCCAACTGAGCAAGCCAAAAGCCAAAGGCAATGGTGGCAAGGAAACAAAAAACTCCTTCAGGGCCAGAATGAAGAAAAACCTTGGGAGAAACCAGTCGTGTGCCAGATCTGGCCTATATATATAAATGAGATTTGAGTATTAAAGGGTTACTTCAGCGATTAGCATTAAGCTTTGTATCAGAAACCCAGGAGTATATTCAAATTATCGTACTTTCCCCCCTCATATGACCCTGAGATGAGAGAATTATGTATTTTATTTCTGGAAAAATTCCTCTGATGACGCAAATATCATCATTTTGCATCATCGGAGGAGTTTTTGGCCAGAGGCTGAAGACTACAGCCAGCAGAGGGCACTATTTCCACATGTTTTCAACATCACACTCACAGCACTCGGCTCGCGGAGCTGCGGAGATTCATGTAAACGGAGCGGTGGAGAGCAAAGTGAGTGTTTTAACTTTTAAAATGAACTTCCTATGACAGTTAAGCTTCCAAAGACATGAACTGAACACGCGCCAGACTGATCACGCGCTGTGAATGCAGCCGTGATTACCTCAGTTCATGTGATGAATGTAATCCGATCCTGCTGCGTTTGTGTCGTGAAGCTCAATCGGTTCACTCGCATTATATCGAACAGACACGTTCAGTTTTTAATTGTAGTGTCTCTAACTGAACTGATTTTCTGAAAATGAACGCGGTGGGCAAGTGATCCAGTAATCCAGTAGCCGACTAGCCGTGCCTAGAGTAGGGCAGTGAAGCAGTGCGTTCTGGGAATTGTTGTCTTTCATCCCCATGAGACAAAAATACATTTTCTGTGTTTTCTCGGTCTAGAAGGCACCAAATTCAAAAATAATTTCACATTTCTACTACATTAATGACCCAGTTTAAATACAGATTCATCTTCCCAGCTGAAGTACCCCTTTAATGTTTGTGTTAAGTTAATCTTTAAGCGAGTAAATTTCAGGTCAAAATAAAAAGAGAGAAACCTATATTATTCCTATATTTAAAAATAAATAAATAATAATAATACAATATGATATGTATGTATCATGATATTTTTATATTAATCACATTTCACAGTGATTAATGTATTATAAATGTATTATAATTATATTTATTATTATTTAAAGCTGCAGTCCATAACTCTAGCGGTTAATAAACAGAACCGCATGCGTCTTGCTGAAAAACATTGCAGCCGGAGCTACTTCTCTCTGTTTATGTCTATGGCGAGTCACGCAGGGACTGTGCTCCTCCGCAGCGGTTCCTACCAGACCGGTCTGAAATAGTCCCAATAAAAACACTTATTATAAGTGTACCAAAATGATTCCGGGTAAGACAAAAACACGGTTTGGAAAATGGATTCATGATATTTTTGTACAGCAGCAGCTTTAAATATAAAATGTGTTTGTGTATTAAATACAAGAATAAACATTAGTATTTTGTATAATATTTGTTTTGTTGCTGTAATTATGCTGATTTAATAAAAAACTTTATTTTATTTACATTATTTTATTTTATTTTAATATGAACGTTTTCATGTTCATTGTATAATAATATTTGCATCAGTTCACAATGATCTGACGTTGATTTTGGAGTTTCCTTTTGTTTTTCCAGCAGGTTCATATCTGTGTTAGAGCACCCAGCATGAGATCAGGCTATAAGCAGAGATAAATTGGTTTCTCTGTTTTAATATAATGAGTAAATCAGCTTCTTGGCTTAATGAGAACTGTTGAAACTGACACTTGACTGACGCAGAGAGATAATGGGGCAGGAGGAGCTTTGAAGCTGTGCTGACGGTTGCCTGACGAGCGCCTGTGAGTGAGCTGAGTGACCTTTGACCTCTCAGCCCAAACACAGGCATAGCTGAGCGTCACCGGGCGACCTGTCACTAGCGACCCCCTCTGGTATTTGCACCCATGAGAACATAGATGGACACTGCTAACGGTCTGTACTTGCTTGTTCTTGCATGGTTCTCTAGAATAGTTTATTCTGATCAAACATTATGTATATCTGTAAATATTTTGTGTAATGGCTGCTAAACTATATAATAGATCAATAAAAGAAGTCTATTTCTGCTGTAGTTTGTTCAGTGTGACGGAAAATGCAATTTAAAAAAAGCTCGAGCTCTGTTGCAAACTGCTTATTTGGCTGTTTTAGCTTTAGCATTACAGCTTTATGGGCTGATAAATTGAGTGTGCGCTGTCATCTGCCTCTGACACTCTTTCAGGCAGACAGATTATGAGATGTGTTGAAATTGTTTGACATTGCGGTGACACATTCAGCTTTGATAGTTTGTGGATTCCGCCACATACCAGCTGCCGACTGGCTGACAGTTAACAGCCACATCCCATCAGCGACCTCGGTTACATCCGGTCTCCTCATTTTGCCTCTGGAACAACAATTTACTACCCACCTCCTCAGTTTATGCTGCTTACTTCTCCAGGTGCCCACCTCTTAGATGTTTGAGCGAACTTATAGCCAACTCGATTACAGCAGCAGAGGTTCTGTCTGTCTGTGTGTGTCCGTGCACCTCAGGGGTTTGGTGATCACCAGTTTTTGACAAGCAAACATGCTTTTAATGACAGCTAGGTTTAAATAATCAGGTTTCCAGATGCAGGGCAATGGGAAGTGCTTTTTTTCAAGGTTGTCTTCCCTGTGTCGTGCCGCCCAACACGCCACAGCTTGGTGAACCCATCCAAACACATCGTCCTTTGTGGCTACATCCCTTCTTAATTAGAATTTTAATGACCTTAATCAGTTGTTCTTGGAAGTATGTGGTTCCCTTGCTCTTCCCGGCTCACATTAAATCCCTTCTAATCACTCCGGCCCAGCCTCTACATGGCTAATGCTTCCTGCATCTTTTATCTCCTAATAAGAAGATAAGACATGGAAATTGATTCATCTCCTTTCACTGTGTGGAGTATTAAGCAGATTATTATTGCTGTGATAATTACTTGGCTGTGCCACTTGCCACTTTTATTCTGCATGGTGTGTGGGGTTTTAATAGATCAGTACCCGCTTTTTACCCCAGCCAGACTTTAATGAGACTAAGACGAATCCCGAGAGTAATTTAATAAAAGATACTAGCAAATATATTTTCCAGGTGTTTGTACAAGAAAAAAAGCTAACAGCTCTTTCTTCTGTTTTTTTTTATTTATTTATCTGTAATTAAACATATTGATCTTGGAAAAAAGTTATTCAGGAGAAAGGAAAAAGCAAGAAGGGCCCATATTTTTTTCCCCACTTTCTCTTTTCTGCACATACCATGGAAATGATATTGTAAGAATTAACAAAATCTGTGACCTGTTTTGACACATAAACTATGGTTGCTCAATTGTGTGGTGTTTATTTCCATTCCGATAAGCGTTCCAGCTGTTTTTCTTGTTTTTTAGAAGGGATCAGTTGGGTCTTTCCCTCAAACCAGATTGAACATTTATATGTCCGCCTGTGAAGTTCATTTGTGTCATATGTATCAAATGGAGACAGTGTCCACCTTGCTCAAAGTCCTGAAATCCCCTCTCAGCGAAGGGGAACTGCAGCACGTGGCTTAATGTTTCATTCAGAGCAGTTGTGTGTGCAAGTAGGCGACGTCAAGTCCTAAACACCTTGTCCAGAAGCTCCCAGCATCACTCACATCGCAGCAGCTGCCGCTTGTTCACACCGTGCTGTGGCTGAGTGTCTGACCTCCCTAAATCCTGCCCACGACGCCACATCTGAACAGCGGTCAGAAGAGATCTGGGATAAACCTCCAAGAGCGGTTGATTTGTTAGGTGTGAGAGTAAAGGCAGAGACAGCCCATTTCCGTGAGCGATACAGAGCCCCATTCTCTGCTTTCACAGTACGGCTGGCCAGAAACGGCGCTGGCCTGAATGGCCCTCCGGTAAGCCTAGCGGGACCACTTTTTGTAAAATGAATATGTAATTCGAAATTTTCAACGGATGGTTCCATTTTTCTTTCTTTCAGTTTTTTTTCTTCACTGCTTTGTTTTGTGAGGTTTTCTCTGGTATTCTGACATTAGTCACTGTTCCAGGTCTGTTGCAAAACATGCCAGGTTCATGATGAAATATTTGTGTTGGGACTTTTTTTAATGTTGAAATGCTCTTGAGTGTGTATCAACGAATGAGAAACATATGGCCCTTAAAACGTAGTCGAAAACAAATGTTCGCTTTCAGCTGTCACTGAGTACCTACTTTTATGGGGTAATAATTTACAAAATAGTGGGAGCTGGGTGCTAATATCTGGCATTTCTTACTAAAATAACTCACCATAGCACCTGAGGCAATAGCGATGGAATTTAGGTGAAGTAGAAGACCACCCAGAGGTCGCTCCCCACCTGTAGGAAGGTAGTTTGGCTGGTCAGATCGTAGAGTACAGATCGGAGCCACTTTGTCTAGTCAAACACCTCCTCTGACCCCCTTTAATCGATCCGGACACAAACCCCACCGTGTTTCCTGCAATCCCAAGCCACCTAATTCCATCCAGACAGGCTTGATTGAACGTGCCAAAGCGAGACTCCCGCAAACGTTGATTGCTTCAAAGTGCCGTTGACCCTTGACCTCAAGGGTGAAGGTTTTAGATGCTCTTCCAGGAGGCATCTCATTCCCAGATCGGATTGATGAGTCACTTGTCAGTGTAGATGGGTCAGGCCTGAGCGCTCAGGGTTAAGGAAACTCACAGCTGCTCTACTGTGGCCTTTGATCTGAAAGTGTTGTGTTAAAAGCAGGGCCTCGTCCGGGATCCTCTCTTATTCACACAACAGTAGGAGGTGTGGGACGCCAGGGAGCTTCAGCCTCTTTGAATTTTATTTGCTTTTTATTAGCGCCTGTTTCAATGTTGCCATCAAGTCTGGGTGACGACATATCAAAGAAGGCACAAAAATATGAAAAAATATGAGTGATGTTTACGACACTATTTGACACATATGGTGGTGTTTACTGTCTGCATCTGTGTGGCGGACATCAAAAGAATGAGTATTACTTTGATTTTACGATTTTTGAATTGCCATAAAAGAGCTATTCTTCCAAGCAGCTTGACTATCTGTAAAGACTCAGATTATCTGCTCTCAGTCTTTTTTCTTAAATTTGAAATTTATCTTTTTCTCATTCAGCGAAATTTCTGACTCCTGTTACTGAGAAGGTTAATCCAAAGGAAAGGACTTAATGTTTAACCAAACGCTTAGGTGTTGATTTTATTGGAAGCAGCTGCATTAGGATGTGTTGAAAGAAACCATACATACTATTTCTTTGGTGGTTGTGAAATTCTACTAGATGTGTATTTGAAGTGAATTGCATTTGAAATATTTGTCCTGCAGGATCTTTAATCCCTTAAGCATTATATTTCCACATTCATCAGACCCAATGTGTCAGTTGTCCTTTCCTCACCTAGAGCTCTTAACTGTTGTGTCTCACACAAGCCCATGGATTATATATGCGTGCAGATAGCTTTAGTGCATGAGAAGATCTTTGTTACCCGTTAATAGAAAACTTTAAGGCACCTCACATATATATAGTGAGTAACATGTGTTTGGGAACTCTGCCTAAAACAACACATTCCCAAACTCTGTGGTGCCCCAAGGGTCACGTTAAAGGGACTGTAATGAAGGGGGTAAACTAACGCCTCTGTTCACAGCTTTGTTACCTCACAATGTTCTGTATTTCACCCTCTAGTACTCTTATTTACAGAGCAGTTACAGTGCTTTTCACTAACTTTATCATTTATCATCCTAACACTCAGGAAGAGAGTCTTTTTACATGCTGCATTCCAATTCACAGAGTAGGGGATATCTGTCAATTTTCACTTCACTTGACAAAAATATACTTGAGATGTCTAAATTAAGTGAAATAGTAAATGTCTGTTGTTCAATTGAGTCTTCTGTATCTGTCTCTTTTCCATAGTCTGCTAGACTGGCTACTGTACAGACTTATCTCCCTGATCCGGTGCCCAGAGTGAGAAACTGAGAGCTCTGATCCCGCCTCATGCTTAATTGAGAGAGCTTGGAGGTTTGCTGGCCCTGTCACTTCTGATAACTCTTCCAATCTCAGTCTCTGCAGCCATGCCCATCTCTCTTTCTCTACCTCAGGGGGTGTTCTTTGGTGTAGGCACACTCAGTAGGACCCATATATGGCCTCAGACAGCCGGGGTCCAGATGTTCCCTAGCTAAATGTGTATGACAGGTCCTATCAATCGTATTTTTGATGGAGATCCTGTATCTCTCCATACGGCCTTTAATCTTCCCTAAGGCTACCTTGATGCATGGTAAATTAATTCTATCTTCCTTTGCTGCACTTAAAAAAGTGCAATCCCTGATTAGTCCAACTTCATGCTGAATTAGTTTGTAGGTAAACAGGTCTTGTTGGGTTGGACTGCGTGGACATGTTGACTGCCGCTTCCTACCCGGATCCACCCTTACTGATTCTGTGACGCTCATCAGAGGTAGTCTGGCATGGATAATGCACTGGGATCGTTTCAAAAGGACTGGAACTAACGCAGACCAGGTTGATCAGCAATTCATTTCTTGACTAAAAGAGACATACTTCAAGAACCATCAGAAAGTGATGTGTTTTTCTCTCTGCTTTATTTCAGACATAAAAGAAATTATCCAAATATTTCAAGGGGGTATTGAAAAGCAAAGCATTCATACATTTTGATTGAGCAGGTGGTTCTCATTTCTTTTACAATACAGAACATCTGTGGACTAGGTTGAAGCACATTCAAAAACCCTCCAAACTAATCCTCCACCAGCCCTCCTTCCCTCCCGCCAAGACCACCACCCTTTCGTTTAATCTCTGTTTTGCCTCTTGAACATAATCATGATTAAACAATAGCATGTGACGCATGGAATTAAAAAAGATAACAGAGTCCGGACACATTGAGGTCTTATGGAAACATTGAGCAGTTTAGAAACAATGACGCCGATCATTATGATCCTCTCAGTGGAAAAGCTCTACAAAGACTTGATATGATAGGGTGGAGGCCCTGAGCTGTTTCCTTTGGAGGATTTGTCATTTTTGCAGTGCCCTCTCACATTTTAATGAAGTTTTTCAATGTGCTACAAAGGAGTAAATCCGGCTTTGGCGGTCTGTCCGACCATGTCCAGTCGGGATTAGAAATAATGTATCGCTAGATATCCGAGAGATAAAAAAAAAAAGGTATGCAATAATTCAAAGTGCTGCACTGAGAGGTGGGTTTATAGATTAGCATTTTGCAAATGCCTTAATTTATCCCTTTTTGGAATTATTTTGATGGTTTTGATGCAAACCTCATCATTCACCAATCTCAATTGCTTCCCTTGTTGTTATTTGATTTGAATCACGCTACTGGCCTTTTTCTTCACTGTCCGCTACAATGCTTTCAGATTGGCCTGTCCATCTCAATGTAAGATGGATCAAAAGATGAAGGGTTGAGAATGGCCTTCATTGAGACCGGTTCTCTGCTTTCAGTCTGTAAAGTGACAAATTCATAATTATCCATTACATACTTCATTTCCCAACCATAGTCATATTTCTGTGGTGCGAGGGAATGCTGTGTTACTAAAATATTAACATGCCGCCATGTCTAAGTTATTCTTTTGATGGTGATTAGGAGCAGGTGTGGGAGAAACTTGACAAAACGGAGAACCTAACACTGTAGCTCTAAATACTTGATGGAAGCCTGTTAAACTGATTTATTAAACTGATAGACCCCTATGTTTGCACAATACATACTCTCTTTACCATATAATCTATATCAATGCAAACTGACAAGACATGACAAGGGCCTGTGTGTATCAGCATAAAGGCCCCGATGTACTCACAGCGAAGTTCTTTTTTGTTCTTCACTTAAGGGTAAAAGGAAATTTGAAATATGCTGAGAGTGGTGTTTAGATGAATAATACAATATGTAAATATGAGCTGCATGCTTTTCTCTCAATTACAAAATAAACACACAACAAAAAAAATTCTCATTTCATTAGAAGCACAACTTCATTTCTACTAAAAAGTGGCTCACCAGTGTGTCCATGTTTTTACTCACAGACTTCTGACCTTGATGGATTGACTAGTTCAATAGAATGAACCAGAGAAGGCGGAGCCTCAGCGCACACCTACGTAATACATTATTGCCATGATCAAGGGTAGTATGAAGGTGTATACCAGAAAGTTCACTTTAGCAAGCTGTTTCAAACTCCCAAAACAAACCTCATTTTGGCCTGATTTTGTTCAAAATGACATCAATCAATTCGTCCTTTGATTTCGCTATATCGTATATTGGGGCCTTGACACAGTCTACTATTTAACATATAACTAGTTCACTTAGTCTTTATTAGCATCTGGGTGGTTAGTTATACCTTTTAAGCCTACAAAAAAGAACCTTGATAACTATAGACTGCTTACGCAGACAGGCCATTGAAATGCAGCAACAAACAGGCCTGGTGTTTAGGATTTTTTTTTCTGAGAAGTAATTATCAGTGGACTTTAAAAGCTGGGGCTTATTATTACTATTCATCAGCTAACAAACTACTCCCTGCCAACCGCTCTACCGCCCACCCCCTCCCTTCTGAAAGCCCTGAATCTGATTTATTAATTGCTAGATAGGCCTTGTGCAAACATCGAGTGGCTCAGAGTAAACAGCTTTAAATTAATAACCGACTGTTCATTCAAACCCTGCTATTACAAGCCCCTCACCTCTCATTGCATTTCAGCTTCCTCTTGACTGAAACACTAGCAAAACTCAGAACTGATTTACAGACCTGGTGAAATTTCCCATATCCTGCTGTGTTTACAGCAGCCTTTGTGTGGTACAAAAAACATCCCTTTAAATTCCCTTAAAGGAAGTAAGCGATCATTGATCTTTAAAGCACTAGATGGTGTCATTCGCCTGTCGATCTCTTGAATTTGCCTGTCACTTCCTGTTCTCCCAATTCCAAGCTGTGGTTTTGAAGCCCAGGGAGACGTTCATCAAAACCAGTCTCCATCCACTGGCAATGTTTCCGGCAGCTGTCACAAGGGCTTTTCCAATTCCTCCTCTGTCACATCCAGCTTTATGAAAACCTCTCGTTCTGGTCTGTAAGACAATCATGCAGCCGATCAGCAATTTGTTACTTCTGATGAGTTCCCCAGTGGAAGAACATTCCTAATCTTCACTTCTCAGACGCAAAGCAGGCGCTGGACCATGTTGCGAGAGCTCTAAGCAAAAAAAAAAAAAAACATAATGTCAGGATGATATTAGCTCTGTGAGCTTATGCTCCTTTATCATTGAGGCAAAATATTATTGTGCTTTTTTGAGTAATCGCTGAATATTTTTTGCTTGATTGGGTGGCAAGACTTGAGTTGGCTCTGAAAAGTCATGGGGTGTATTTAGACTTTGGATGATGAACTGAAGGCACCTTCCTCTTATAAATGGATGTATTTACCTTTAGCACTGGCCTAATGAGCAGGAGGAGAGCCCAGAGATGTGCTGACGTCAGCTCTAATTCAAACAGCATGGAAGGTAGGGAAAGCTGCCACACGCTCCTGAAGGGAGTTCAGTGAAAGTCTCAACAGGAGTTCAGTTCAGCGTGAGGAGCAGGAAACTCAAGCAAACTACGAAGTTGATTTGCACTTCACTGCTCAGATTTAACTAGAACTTTTACATCAATTGTACATCTTCAGATAAATCCCCAGTTGCGCCATCAAAGGAATGTTTGTGACAAAAAAAAATCAATCCGACGCTCCACTTCTACTCCTTATTCAAAGACAAATAAATCTTTTGTGCAGTGAAGGCATGGAAATTTCCATTTGGGACAAATAGCTGTGCTAATGAGGCTTTCCATTTGTTTGCAACCATGTTTGCATAATTTACAGGTCATTAATACTGTACTATGAGCATCAGATTGTGCAGCAAATGTGTCTCCTTGATGATAGTATCTTGATAAAGTCTTGCTACTTTGGCTTGTTTGAATGGAAATTTCAAATGATTATGTTTCAAACACTTGTTTTCCTAACAAATGGTTGTAGTCACCATATTGGTTTACAGTTGCGTACATCTTGCTCCATATCAACCAATCTGGATGCAAGCTTGTAAATACAACATCCTCAGTGTGGTTAGTGAACTTAACCGCGCAGACCGCTTACAATGCTTTATGCCAAAGAGACAGTCCTTTCCTGCCAGTTCATCACATCCTTCCGGCATTAAAAAAGCATGACATTGGAGGTTTCAATGAACGTACTAGCATAGGAAAATATCCAGGAAGGAGAAGTCATCAACTAATGTGATTCATGTGCTAGACCTCCGAGTCTGCCTGCCTCTCCAGGCTCCAATTTGCTAAGAAACACTGTACTTCCGTTACTCTTTCACACTGAAATCAGACCGATCATAGCTTGTTTTTTCATCAGACTCCTTCAGATTGACAGACTTTGCCTTGCAACGTTGTGTACTGAAAGGACTAATGTATTCCTTTAATGAGCCTTGACTAGCGTGTTCCCATACTCCCAGGTGCTTATAGAGCACTTCGTTTGGATTGGACAGCTTGTTTTGCTACTCGGTTTTCTGCCCCCTGGGGTGACTGCCACGAGCCGAGGAACGATGCCAGACCTCCGCCAGGTAGTCCTCTGAGAGAAGAGATTGAGACTTGACGTCTGAGCCTTTCTGAAAAACAAGGGTTGGTGGAGGCTGGCGTAATCTTTAAACTTCTGTCAAATTTATAAAGATTACTTGAGTAAATCTAATCCAGGACCTCTGTGTCTTTAGTGGAGACAAGGGAAGGGTGCCAAGGTACATACTACACCACAGGCTGTTGCTCTGTTGGCCACCCACTATCATGTCATGGGCTCCTGCCGATAGCTTCTTGTAATCCAGTGCTCTAAAGACTACACAAATCCCTCCAGCCTCATCCAATTCTTTTGGATCAAAGTGCTTAAAGACCAACAATCCATTATCTCTCAGTTTTCTTCCCATCGCCCTCCCCTTTGTGTTAAATTGGCATTATTTCCCCAAGGAAGGGGGGCAAATAGCTTTATAACCACCAGCAATATTGCCAAAACATATAGCCAAAATGTGCAAAAGTCTAGTCTGACAGTCCACATATTGGTGTAAAGCGGGCAAATAAGATGACAGCTCACAAGAGTTCACATCCCCCAAAATATTCACTGGTTGTTCAGACGAATGGTACATCGCTAAAACATTTATTCATAGTAATTATTGACTATTACTGAAATAACAATCATTTTTCTGCTGTATCTATGATTTAAAAAAATAAATAATTTTTTTAAAGATTAATCAAGCAAAAAAATGTATATGTTTTATTTTGGTTTCAGATCCCTTTGTGTTCTGGCACCAAATAGCTGTACTGGATACTAGTATTATTACAGTTTTGGGAGTCACTCCTTGCTACTCCTGGAATTTAATGTTTTGTTTCATATTGTTTTGAATGGCATTGAGAATTCCTGCATTTGACATCAATATTACCTCCCTACTTCCCATGCACCCCTTTCCTCACCTGTTAATCGGACCCTTTTCAGTCGCATGCGTGTCTCTGGGTCAATGCGTATTCAAATGTGCTGTCAGCATAAATCTTTCGGGACCATAGGCACAGATGCCATTGAATTTCTATTCAGAATTTTGATTGTGAGTGAGCCAAGTGGCCGCAGGGGAAGACTTGCAGATGTGTGCGCGCTTTCTCCCTTCCACTGTTCTGCCATCTTCCAACCTTCAGCTTCCCACCTGCAACATCCCATCCCATAATATCACTTTTTACACTTGGTGTGAAGCAGTGGTGGCTACTGGTCTGTCAGAGAGGGGAAGCTCATTTTTGGCCTACATCATAAAATTGTCTATTTATTTAAAAGTAAATTAGCGCCGTCTGCCATCGTGCGCAGTTTCACCCACGACGCTAGCCTAGCCTACTAACGTTATATGAATGAATGAATGAATGAAGGAATGAATGAATGAAGGATCTAAAAAAAAAATATTAAACTCTGTAAAACTAAACAAGGAATGTGGTGTATAATTGTGTGAAATGTATGATGAAAATCAAGCAATTTCGCCAAGCAAATATCCAAGAAATAGGTTGCAGCAGTTTTTATTTCGACTGAACTTGAGAAATCCGCGATGGGACTGAGCGCGAAAAGCTTCAGTGATTTTCAGTGACAGAATCGCTGTCAGTCAAAAGGAGATGCAGTCTTTTGACAGACCCGCCAATCATCACGCAGAAGCTCGGAGTCCGGGCCAGCCCACTCCCCATTCACCCCCAGAGACTCTGAGCGTCCGTGGGCGGGACATAATCGCAGCGTTTATCCAATGACCGTCTAGTTTCGAAGCGCTGAAAAAAAACGTTCAAAGCAGCCCCATTGAAGTCAATGGACGCTGGGCTTCAATAGGGAATGTATGAGAAGGAAATCGAGTCAGCCGACCTGCTATATGTAACTGATTCTGAACGAACTCGTCTTTGAGATGAACGTTTTCTAATGCATTTTTAGTCAATAAAATGTTAATACAATAGTACATAATTTGACCATTAATTTTGTGACATTATAAGGGAAGCCGAGCTTCCCTTGCAGTCTTAAAGAAATCGCCACTGGTGTGAAGCCAATCCAGTGATGTGCACACATTTCAATTCATTACCTGACCTTGAACAAACAATGTATCTCTTTGAACGATAGAGGCCTAGTAATGTGAGCATAGACAATGGCCCAAATCAGGCAACTTTAATTGGCTTCCGGCAGCTTGATTATCTGTCGCGTCTTAATTAACCTGCCTGCTGGTTTGGGCAGATGTAATAGCTCACAGATGTTGCACGGGCCCCAGTTGACACCAAAGACTGTCCCTTCCTTGAAAGGAGAGCAAACATATGGAGCTTCAATTATATGAAGATATGCATTGTCAGTACAAGCCCCCTATAGACGATCAGCAGTTTTCCAAAGGGGAACAGGGACTCATTTCAAGGCTATAAAAAGATGTAATTATTAAGGCATGATCCTGCTCCAGTGCTTTTGATGTGCTGGCAAGTCGAAAGTCGATTGTGACACATCAGAGGCCATGGAGGAGGTGTTGTCAGTGCCACAAGGCAGCCATGTTGTTGATGTTATTGAAAACAAACTTGACTAAAACATGGCTTGTCGTCAGAGTCTGAGTAAAAGCAGAAACACTTTCCTGTGTTTCTTTTGTTTGGGAACTATAACTCACACAGGACATTTTGACGAGCTGAACATAAAGCAGAGTCCGCCATATTGGGCTAGCTCGGTGTGGGATGCTTTTTAATATGCTGTGGTGCCAAATTACAAAGGATGAGCCATAGTGCTGTGATTTATTTCACCTTACACCCTGTCCAGTTCAAACCATGTCCAAAAAAGAGAACGTTATAAAACTAAATTTATTATTGGGCATGGCTTTCCCATCATCCTCCAGATTTTTCAGTAATCTTACTGTCAGGTGCTTTTTTCCCATAAGGAGGCTGATGCTTCACTTGTCTCAGCCAGTTTATTAAGATCATACAAGTCTAAAAATTATTTAAAAAACAGTAGAAGCTCCTCAGAGAGCCTGTTAGCAAAGTCTGCACTGGTCATGGTTCAGAGCTTTAGAGAACTGAAAAGTCCTTATGCTAAACCTCAGAGGAACCCCGCCAATTACAATGACTCCGTCTGGACATCAGGGGGCCATATCCTTCAGAACGTCAAAGCACATTAGCAGAAGTAGATATCTGCATTTCTTTACCATTTCTGAAGCTCGGCAGTCTCTCTAATTCACAGAAGAAGCCAAGACCGTTGTAGTAGCCTACTGCTATTCCCATATAAAGTTTTTCAGATTTTCCAGTCGTCTTGTGCTCAGATTGGTCTTTTGCTCAACTATCTTCAATTAGTGTGTCTCTGGCAATGCTCAAGAGCAAATTATGGTGTTTCCCTTAACATTACAGAGCAATGTGATCAGGAAAAATGGGCAAACTATATTGTTACATTTTGTTAGTGCGAGTCTTCTAACCCAGGGGTTGAGAAGAGTCTTTGAATGAGGCCTGAAAAATGGAGATGATTGGCAAATTTCTGATCTAGAGTGGCTAGGCTTGTTTCCACTCATAAAGAGCAGTAATGGAACTCATTCCTAACCCTGGTGTCTAATTGGAAGATCCCAAAGCATCCCGTTACACAGGGTACACATGGCGTGCACAATTGCAAATCCTCAGTCTTATTGTAATAACTAATCTTTGGGTCTAATTTGGCAGCGGCAAGCTTAGTGAGGATAATTGTTGATGAAATGTTATTTTGAACAGAAAGTTGTACATAACCCCCAGCCACTTAGTCGAGCTAAAAGGGGATTTTACAAACAATAGCTAAACAAAAGAACACAATGTTTGAGAACTGACCTTTACTGAATTTTTCCCCACAAAACATCTCAGTGTACTGCAGTGAGTAATTTGAAACAGAATGTACATGTAATGTGATAATGTAATATTTGTTTCTTGTTATTATAGAGTCAAAGACAGTTAAAGAAAATGATAAAGAAAAAATTGAATAAAATGTTTCAGGAAAAGCTTGGGTTTAATTACTCATGTTCAAATGTAATAGCTCGTTTTCCTTACACATTCAAAAAATGTGTGTGCACATCAGAATTTTTTTCAATACGTTTTTCAATATATTTTTCTTTATTATGATATCAGTAGTGTCATCCTGACATTTTTTACTATTTATTTAATTATAAAATGGCAATCAAGTCATTGCATGCATAAATTGGATTTTAAATGTATTTTTTAATACTTCTTAAATTAAATTGATTTAAGACAAAACATTTATGTGAATTCTTTCCTCACCATTCATGTAACTTTTCATCATTTATGACACAATGCTTTCCTGGCATTGCCGGAATTTTCCAGCAATCCATGTTTTCACTGTTATACGGTAGTGGGCATCTTCTGAAAGAGTACAGAATCTCCTGATCAAAACCCTGGCAAAGAAGAAGCAGAAACATGTGATAGAACCATTACTTATGCACATGTAAATAATGCGATCATCAAACATTAAACAGCACATACTGTAAATCAAAACTGCCTAATGTTACCAAATGAAATGGGGCCATGGAAGTTTTTTTTTTTTTTTTTAAACCGGGTGGGGAAAAGGTTGAAAAGGGAGGGAGCAGCTAGCTATCATGCAATTCAAAGTGCATCACTTTGTCCTATCTGTCAGTTGACATCATTTCCTCACACTGCTCTTTCTGCATCTTTGCGTGTGGGACGGGGTCCTGCGGGAAGGTGTTGGACAGGTCAGGACGAGAAGCTCCGTTGGGACACTAGTACTGATGAGAACCAGGTGGCTTCAGACAAACATTTTCATCCTGCATGTCAAGGCCACCAGGGCACTCACACACAGGGCACAGGGTGCACATCTGGGAAATAAACTAGAGCAGGATGGGGCATTTTAAGTGTGTCTTACTTCTGCACTTAGAGATGAGATGTCTTTTGCTAGATCTTTAGTGAATGTGCTTTTCAGGATATTCATATTATCAGCAGATCCCATTTCACATGAGCTCCATGAAACTTTAATATCTGCTCAATATCTAATTCTAAGTTAATCATGTGGGGGGTAGGGAGTCTTGCCACATGCAGTTTTTGCTGATCTGTTGGCACGAAACAATACTGCAATATCTGCAAGCTCGCATTGTTTTTGCTATTTCTTTCTGGAGCCAAAAAATGAATGTGCCTCCTAAATCTGGGTAATATGGACCTCTAAAGCAGCAGCAAAGATGGAAAATAATACTGTAGACTAATACCACAGCAGTTAATTAAGCAAATGTGCTTGTGCGATACAGCCAAAGGCCTGCTGAAGCAACATGTTTAATGCTAAACAGACCCAGCGTGCCTCACAAAGCATGTTCAGAAAGGGCTTATTTGGTTTGGTAATTGTTGAATACATCTTTGCAACATATTTGTGGCTCTCAAGCTGTCCTCTTCATTCCTTTCCCCCTTCCTTTACGTTTTTTTAAGCCGTGTTTCTTCAAAATGCATGGCAAATTACGTCCGGCTTGACATTGAAAACTGTCTCTCATGAATTTCATATTTTGTTGCAGATGCCTTTGCAAGCCAGACGGTATTTTTTTCATATCTTTTTGTTATAAGGCTTCAATCATTCCTGTTTAAGGACCTCTGAGAAATGCATATCCTCAGAACCAGCAGGCCGGGGATACTGCAGCTTTCCGTCATGCCCTTAGAAGCACACTGTGGATCCCTTTTTTATATTAAATGTTTAAAGTAAGGCATGTTGATTGAATCAATATGAAATTGTCCAGTCACAGATGGTGGAGCTGATATTAAACTGGGCAGAACCTCCCCTAATCCAGTATGTATGTCCTTTTTCTTTTCCCTTGTGAGAGCATTAAAAGCATCTCTGCAGTAGATAAATTTGCCTGCAAAGACAGACCACTTTCTTGTTCCTCATCGCCAATATATTGCTTGCCCTTTCAAAGCCCCTCCACAAATTGGTCTTATAAGGTGAAACAGTGACATGGGTCTAAATGGCTGCAGATGCATGTTTAAGAGTGATTCATGTAAATAAGTTGCTCTAAGTTCCCTATTGCACACTATCCGTTTATTTATAATATAAGAGCCAACCTGTGATAAAATCAGGCAAAAGCCAGTTTTAATTTAATTTAATTAAATTTTTATCTTTTCATTTTTTTATTTCCTATTTTCTTCTCATTTCATTTCTTCTTATTTAATTTCTTATTTATTTTAATTTCATCATTTCATTTCATTTAACATCATCTAACAATTCACTTTTTATTTATTTTTTAACGGCTGAAACAAGCTAATACCCTAAATCCTCCTTGTTGTTCAGAAATCAACAATTGCTAATTACAAAATGTCTTGCCTTTTCAGATGTTGCGAACAATAGCCAGACACAATCCCTTTTTAATATCCTTTGTCATAAAGTGGGCATTTTCATGGGCCCAGAGTTCAACAGAACAGGCTTTCAAAATCACACATAATAAAGATGCTGTGAGCTGAGATGCAGCATTGCCAGAAGTGTTCGAAAAAGCTCTTTTCAGCCAGCCTGAACTGAAAACAGTTTTTGGATGACGTCTGACAAGAGCAACACTATTTTAGGCGTCTAATCCTTTTCTGGCCTTTTGAGCCCAGCTGAGCTCAGACTATGGCATCCTGTCAAGCGTTAGTATTATCATCTGCTCTGAGACACAATCAGCAGTGTTAGTTTTCACAGCGAGACTGATCCCATCACACGCAGTTTCATGTAGAAAACGTAGATGCTTCGGACATACGGCTGGCAGATGTCTGGATTTCAATCAGGTGTTGGGGTGTAATGTGCAGAAAATAGGCGTAATACCTATGAATACTGAATTGTACTGACAGATACTATATGTGTAATTTAAGTCATGTGTTATGATAGTCTGCACTGTTGCTGACTTTGTTACATGGTCATTAAAATGCATTTCTCCTGTGTCTAAATAAGGAATAGTGGGCATGTATTTAGTAGTTGTATTTAGTATTTATTATAGTATTTATTATATTATAAAGGTCGTTGCAGGATAACAGAGTTCAGAGTCTCTCACACCCACTGTCTTGTGCGTCAGCCTAACCACAGTGGCTGGGAGCTTTCCTGTACACTTCAAACAAGAACGTAGGAAAATGATCACAGGATGTGTTTATGTGTGTTACGCAGAGCAGCTGTGCTATACACAAATATCACCTATGGAAATAAAGGAGACAGTGGTTGCTTTTGGGACGACAAGGTCTGCTATTTAGACTGTAACTAAGTATGGTCCCTTTTAAGCAATGGAGTGTGAGTAGTTTATGTGAGTTGTTTCTCTGAAAAATGTCAAGATTTGATTTCTTTGACTTATTTGAATTCAGGAATAAAAACAGAAGAACAATTGTAGCTTACATTTTGCTTTCTTTTAACCTTTAGTGCTCCACACGGCTCCGGGGGTTAATAAAGGCCTTCTGAAGCGAAGTGGTCCTTTTGTGTAAGAAAAATATCCATATTTCAAATTTTATAGACTAAAATAGCTAACTTCCGGTGGATTGCCGTACACATCGATTTACGACGAAAGAGTGACCCTTGAAGCCTTGACGCATGTGTATTGACGAACGCAGAAGCGCAGAGGATAGAGCAAAACAAAATGTAGTGTCAGGGGTTACTCTTTTAGCACAAGTCGGCTCGCGCACTACTGACCACCGGAAGTTAGCTATTTTCGCCTATAAAGTTTTAAATATAGATATTTTTGTTACACAAATGCGCCACTTCGATTCAGAAAGCATTATTAACCCCATGCCATTGAGCTGTGTACTGAACCTATTCTCTGCTCCATTAATCTTAAGTGCCAAATCGTTATATTTCCTTGTTTGAATGTACTACAAGATTCAGTTTCTTTCCAAACCGCTATAAGTGCCAAGCCTGTTTTTAGCCTTAACGCGATATATCCTTTCCTCTCGTCTTGAGACCCTGCCCCATTGAAAGGGAAAGTGCCCTTTTCGATCACGCTGCGGTGTCCCCGTGAACGGCCAGAACAAAATCCCATCTGGAACACAATTCTTACCGGCAATCTACGACACCCCTCCTCTCCACCGGAACGCGATTCTTACCGGCTATATATGACACCCTAACCCCCCCGATTACGGTTGTAATCACAATCGTTTTAACTCCTGATGTCATATGCTGCATGTGACATGAGTTGCTTTGTTGTTGTTGTTGTTGCTTTGACAGACATAAACCAACTACATATAAAAAAGGATGGATTTGTAGCGTTTTGAAAAAACATTTTTTTAACTTTGAATTTATAATCAACAATATTGTTTTTTCATTTAACAATCATTGTTTAACATGTTCAGACTGAGCCAATAGACCATTTTAACAGGATAAATCGAATATTAACAAAATGAATGGGTGTAGATAAAAAAATGACTTTTCATGAAAACTATTAAAATGAATATAAAGCGTTTTGGAAAAGAGCTCCTCAATTTCTCCCATTCATTTTTATTTGAGTGTCTCCTTTCTCTCTCAGTGTCTCTGTTACGGTTCATTTATTCAAAGGATTTGAGATCGCTTTTAATAAAGTTTTGTTCTAGACAGTATTCTAGACCATTTGATGCTGCAAATTAATAAAACCTCTGGATTTCATCAGAGTTGTGCCATGGTATCCTTACCTGCAGGGTCTGAGCGATGGAGAAGTGGGCCCAGATCTGACTGCATGCGTAAACATGGGTTCAAAGCTCTCATGTGTTTCTTTGTGGGTGTCTTACTGCCTGAGGGAAGCTTATTGCACATTGTAAGCAGCTTTTTGTTTGGTGAATCGGAGGAATTACGCAGAGTGCTCTGTCTTTCTGGCATTGTCCTGATAGACTCGAATCATTGGATGTGCTTGAGCGCCAGTTTAACCAGTTTAATTATGTTGATGCGCTCTCGTCTAGACCCAAGGTCTGAGTTAGCACATAACTACAGGTCTCGATTAGCTCTCCGGTTGCCAGGGGCCAGAGGTGACCCCCACTCCCTGATTTCACACCCTCGCATGGCTCACTAACCCCAGCTATTGATTCCCGGATGCCTGCAGTCCCTGCGGGTCGGGATCACAGATAGCTTCATGCTACACTAACCCCACCTTCCACCCCTGTTAAGTTGAACCAGCTTTTACTGTCCATTAAGAGAGATAGAAGTAGTTCGGATAAGAGATTTGGGACTGCAACTGGGTCCAGACTACGTGCCTATAGGCAGGAGACCAGGGCGCCACCATCTCCACCAGATGCAACCACAGAACAACCTTCTAGCGGTCTGGAATGTAAACACCTTGACTGGTGTTTGCTGGGGGAAACGGGGGCTGAAACTAAAAGCTGGAGAGTTCATTTGTATTTGAAATGCAGCCACTGATTTTGTTGTGTTTTGTTTCAGTCCCAGGCACTGATAGCATCACTTGGAGCTGTTCCATCTTAAATTCCGCCTTCCTTGCCTCAACCCTTTGCAGATCTTAAAATGTTGTGGGTGCACCCTGTCATTCTGCCACTTCTCTTACCTCAACCCTTTAATGTGTTCAGAGAAAGACTAATGACCAGGCCTTTATGTACAATCGCCATCATTTACCAAAGTCATATCCACTGGGGATGCTGCCTCGTGGAATGCTGTGCTATTCTTACCGGTGTCATCCATCAAACGGCTTGGCAGCTTTTGGCTTATTGCTCTCCACATTACTCTGGGACTGCAGGGTCCCTGGGAAAGGCTAAATGACAGGAGCAGAAACTCTGACTGGGGCTTCAGGTCTCAGTGCTCATGGGGAAGCCCTCGGAATGTGGGGCTCTAATGGCTTAAGAGGCACTTTGCAGAGGTCTGACCGACTTTTGCTGGACAGGTTAAGTGGAACTGTCGCCACAGACCAGTACTAGAGTGAGAGTACCATTTAACACATTCACTTGAGCTCTCTGTTTTACTCACACACACACACATGCCTGAGCTCATTAAACTGTTTGTCCGGAACTCCTAGCAGGGGTGCTTTCCTCTGCCCAGTGGCGCTTTAGCCACACACACACAAAAAAAAACAACAACCAACAACCAAACCCTGCTTTTGCATTCAAGCAGTCCTGCGCCAAAGCCCTGACCTGGCCGAGGTCATCGGTTCATAGCGTCAGCAGACTCTGCAGTGACCTGTGGGTAGTGTTAATCTTAACACAGCTTTTTGTTTTAGTCATAGTTGTTGTCATTTAATAAAATCATCCTTTTAATTGTTCAAGAAAGGCAAGTTTACACTCATTAGTTCACTAGTGCAAAATGAAATTAAATATATAAATAATGTACATATAAGTTTAAACATACAGTCAAACCAAAAAATTATTCAGAGACCATAGGATACAAAATTTATACAAAATTTGGGACCAAAGTTATTCAGTTATTATACGCTTTGACCTGACCATGTTTTGTTGAAGTGTTTTTTCTTTAATTGCTAATGTGACCTTTTACACCACAGACTGAACACAATGAAGCATTGCTTGGTCATTGGTTGACCTAAATTGGTATTATCTAATTGTGTAATTAAATTGAACAGCTGACAGCTGATTGGTTGATTGTAATCCATTGTATAACTTTCTATCAACGTTATCTGACATTATCAAGATTTAACACACAGTTTAACTGAGTTCTTGTCATATTTTATTGCCATTTCCTAAACTATAGCGAATAAAGTGTGATAATGTGAGAAAATGTTGAAGGTGTCTGAATACATTTTGGTGTGACTGTACCTACAATTTAAGAATTCATTCCCACGACTTACTGTTTAATTACTGACCTACTAGTTACTACTTAGTTACTACTGACTTACTACTGTTTACTTACTGACTTACTAGTTCAATTATACAATAATACTACATGATTTGTTCTGTCTTTTTAATTGAGTTCAACTCTCAGCACCTGCACACTCCACCAAACTGCACCACCCTCCTCTTGAAACCTGTTGCCCAGTGCCACGCAGCAGCTGTGCTGGACTGACTGGACTTCTGCTGCCCCCAGGCACAGCTGGAGAGGTGGAATTTCAGCTAACAGGGCACAGATTTATTTATTTCGATTTCCAGTAAAAGCCTTTTGTGATGTTTTGGTTGGCACCCCCAGCTCTCAGGTCTGTGTCCAGGCCTGATTACTCATCATCTGGAGAAGGAACCGACCTGTGGATGTCTATTCTAGGAGAAGCGTGTGGACAGACTGACGGGGTGTGTGATTGATGAGGTGGAGAGAGCTGGACAATGGAGGCGGTGGTAAGCTTGAGGTTTCATCTGTGGCCGGGAGGTGTTGAGAGACTCGGCACAACAGGATAATGGCAGCGCCACAGGCGGCTGCTGACCCCCCACACCCACAGCCAACCGTATTTTTCTTAGCTTGTTCTGCTCCATAAAATAATCGGCCCACTGTCAGGGTCTGTAATTTGGCTAATGTGTAGCTCAAGGGCAGAGGTGACCTCACAACCAGCCATGGAAGCCAGATTTCAAAAGCGTGTATTTGGCGTTATCGGTAGGGAAACCGTAAACAGTAGAAACTGTAGTATGTTGATTGTTTTCCACACTTACTGCACCAGAAAATGCTACACACACACACACACACACACACACACACACACACACACACACACACACACACACACACACACACACACACACACACACACACACACAAATGTGTCAGACAGAAGGCACCTTAGAGCACAAATCATCCCAATCATTGGAGACCCACTGACTCTAATCTCGCTCCTAATGAGACAGGGCAGAATGGCTCAATTTTCCAATGGCCTGGAAAGCCTCCGAAAATGAGCCGAGTGTTTCCTTGGCACAGACTCTCATTATGTCTGTTTGGAGGGAGAGGAGAGGGAGCAAGAGGACAGTAATGTGAAAGAGCTACACTGCCTTCCAGGGACAGCCCAACAGCGAGCCTGTTAGCATGCTGGTATTTTAATCACATCCTGTCATGCTTCATTTCTCCTTGAATATAATGCCCCAAAAAAACAGGCACACTTTCATAATTGATATGGCCATAAGCATAAGGCAGCTATAATCAGCACATTGTCCACTTCAGCCATATTCAGACATGGCCTTATTAGTGCAGTCTGTGGCTATAGAAAAACACAAGGGCAGAGGGAAGTCTTTTCATCATAAATGGTCTAAACAAGCTGTCAGATATCAGGACGTCGCTTCTTGACGGAAGGAGCTCTGATTTGGGGAGCGGCGTCTAATAATATTTGTATATTTTGGATTTTCATTTGAAGCCCAGTGAACTGGTGACTTCTAAACAATTGAAAATGCATCATTGTGTTTTGGCAACTGGTTTGAATTGAGCACAAAGACTCAAGTTGATTTAATGGTCTGGAGGTTGTTTAATAAACCTCAACCTCATGCTGCAGAGTTTCTGCGGGACTGTTGCGCATTAGCCACAAAAGGAAAGCTTTGCTTTATGCCACTGCATGCTATAGGTCATGTTATACAAAGCACAAACAGACCTCCACGAGAGCGACACGCAGTGAATATCCATGCGGTGTATGTGCTGATAATGTTCTGAAAGATCCTGTATTAAGTACCTAATTCATTTAGCATCATGTAATAACTGCTTTAAATTCCGTTGCTTCAAATCCAGAACAATCCTGTGGAGGCATCAGAGGTGCAGCATAAATGAAAACGACTGATGGCTCCAGTCAAATCCAGCAGAGACAAAAGGCTCTTTGGGGGAGATTCACTCTTTTGAGGAATTAGCAGTGTTAATCCTTTGGTATGGCTAAATCTGCAGTCTCTGTGGCACCGCTAGGAGTCATTACACATCAACTCCCGCTTTTTAGTTAGAACTTATAGTTCTGCGAACGGATCAGGATTTCCTATTCACATCCACTAATACCCTGGTACCACCACATTAGGTTTTTGCAGTGTAATCCATGTTCCGTGATATTTTTATTTTTCACAGACCAGCTAAGAACAAATCATGCGCCGCAAACAATTCTAAATATTTGATTGGTCATTTCAATCCAGCCTGGTCTCAAAACATACTTTTTTTTGGATAGATGCAAAAACGTACAATATGGATGTATTGGCAACATTTAAACGTAGCATTATTACGTTTTTACTGCTACAAAACATTATGAAATATTTACATATCATCAAGCTATCTGTATAATTTCCCTTATAGATGAATGTAAGATCCCTTAACCCTGCTCCCAAACTTAAACATACCCATTTTATACAGAATATAAAAAGATTAAAACGTGATGGACAGAGATGTGTAGGAACATGACAATTTTAGTTACAATGTAGCATTGAAAAGATATTTTGAGCCGCTAATCCTACTTCATCCTACTTCATCCTACTTCACGCTCATGTACAAACGATTAAAGAATAGTTATTCATTTTAAGGTTTTAATATTCATAAATAGGTACAAATTTGTACGTCAGTAAAGTTGTTCATACGTAAATCGTTTACATTTTAGTTCTGTCAGTGAGTAAATATTTTACGTTTTAGTGCTGTAAATATGTCTATATTATACGTCTCAGTGTGTATGAACATGTCAATAAATGTACATGTGGTAGAACTATACTTTATGTAAAACTGCACATGTATTCTCATGAGATCACATTTGTCAATCACAGTGCTGAATGACTTCAATGCTGAACACATACTAACCCTTAAACCGCTGCGCTATTCTAACATTTACATTTTGTTTGCCAATCTTGTATGTTGTGTTTTGCTGTTCAACTTGGTTGGTTCTTGGGTTTCAGTCCAAGCTAAACTCTTAACTAATGTGCTGTTTATATATATATATACACGTATATATATATATATGTATATATATATGTATATATATATATGTATATATATATATATATATATATATATATATATATATATATATATATATATATATATATATATATATATATATATATATATATATATATGTATATATATATATATATATATATATATATATATATATATATATATATATATATATATATATATATATATATATATATAGGTTGTATTAGTTAACATTAGTTAACGCATTAGTTAACATGAACTAACCATTAACAACACCTCTATTCAGCATTAGTTAATCTTTGTTAATGTTAGTTAATAAAAATACAGCTGTTCTTGATAGCTCACAGTGCATTAAATGTTAACAAGATTTTATTAATGCATTAGTAAATGTTGAAATTAACATTAACAAAGATAAATAAATGCTTTATAAGTGCAGCTCATTATTATGTCATGTTAACTAATGCATTAACTAATACAACCTTATTGTAAAGTGTTACCTTTTTTTTCTGAAAGAAATCATCTGACGAGAGCATAACTGCATCATGGTTTTCACAGAACTTAGGAAAATGAGCAGTGATATTGGAGGGAGTTGTGAGAAGCTGTTTTGTACATCTGTCTGTCAGATGGCTGAGCTGTGAGAAGGTTTCCTTCATCCAGTTTCATCACATTGTGATTTAAAGGTGGATATTATTTACAGTGCAGACTGAGTCTCTTAGTCAACTCTCAGTCCGTTATCCTGGCTGATTTAAACCGACTCGCTCAGACCTTTGCACGCTCATGTACAGTGGGGTCCACTTGTGAAATGCTTTTTGAAAGTTTAATTTAAAATCTTAATTGCATATTATATTACTACTATAACAATATGAGTGGAAATAAATTAAAACTGTACATGAATGAGTCAATGTGGTCTCAGTGTTTTGCCCCACTGACACACACACACTTGCATATACTCATATCAGTGCTCGTTGATACAAAACCAATTAAATGATCACAATACCACTATTAGAGCAGCTGATGAAAGCTTATCATGCTGAACTCACATGACACTTGTCAAAAGAATAGACACGTAGACGGTTCCGGTGTTCAGCAGCTCATCAATTCAAACATATCAAGAGATTTTATCATTCCGGTTTTGTCAAACATCCCTAAGTCTTGTGAGGACGTCTGAGATTTCTGTTCATCCTCAGAGCACAGAAGAATTCCCTGTTTTATCCTCTCGGATATCCAATATAGCCTTCAGAAATTATTGAAAATAAATCGAGGGTTTATGGGTATTTTTAGGATATGGAGCTCATCAGAAGGCCGGAAGCGGTGCACCCTGCTGGGTTTGCATAAGGAAAGGAGTTCCTTAACACTAAGCAGATGGATGAAATCCATATCTTGGAAAAGTGCAACCATGTGATGAGGATGAGGAGAGGAACAAGGGGGAGCTGGAAGGGTCATTTCAAAGTAGTGGTATTATAGGCGAAAGCTGGCATAATTGGCGCCTCGAGGAGATCCAGCATGATAAAGAGCACTGTGATCAGCTCTTCAGCATGGCAGCACACCTCTCAGCTGGAAAGAAAGATGGTGGAAACTATAATAATGCTCTTAAAGCGTCTATGACCGCAGTTAGCGTAGCGCGACGGGATTAAAGGATTCTGTGTTATTGTGATAAAGTTGGAGGCTAAGTGCATCAGGCAGAGCTCTGGTTTTGGGGGCCATTATAGGTGTGATTCCCTTACGGAGCTATCTTTAACCGATTAAGGGTGTCAAAAACATTTGAGCCAGGGAGATTTCAACGCTCCCATGGAGCCTCCCACATCTTGCAGTGATCTGCAGTTTCATTTGTGCTCCTGGCCTCTGTTATCTTGTACTGAATGTCCATGTACATCAGCCCGGGATAAAAGAGCTAGCAAAACTGAGGGTTAGAAACGCAAAAGATTGCTGTTTAAACAGCACCTATTGTTCCCATAAGAGTTCTATCCATTGGTGATGAGGAACACATGGCCAAGAGGCGGCACAGTGCAACTTACATGGATCAACTTCATTATTTCAGCCATGCAGCTTTAGCTCAAACAAGCGAATGTGTCTTTTCCTATGCTTACCTCACAGATTTATTAGCGAGCTAACCTATAATTTCCTATAAATATGTCCAGTCTTCTGAGGAAAAACAAGAGTCATTTTGGACTATTATGATTCTTGTAAGTCCTAATGGTTAGCATTGATGTTTGGGCAAGCTTATGCATTTCTGTTTGTCTCCAGCAACAAGAAAACGATCTCTCTCATTGACCACATCAATGAACCACCGCAGTGCATAATCCTCCATACATCTTGTATGTTTCATTATCATTTCAAAGGTGTTTGAAAAATGACGCCTCCGGCCCAATCCTGCCGCCAAGTGGGAGCGTAGTTAAATGATCCGGCAACCTCAATTACCACAGAGTTAAGCAGATGATATTGTAATTATTGGCTGCCAAACAAAATCCCACATGCACTCATGCGCAGGTTGGCTCGGCAGCAATAAGGCACCAACCGGGAGGCCAGAGAGCAGACCTGGAGAGTTTATTTATATCATCAGTTCAATTACCGCCGGTGAATCAGAGCCTCCATCTAACGGTTAGCGTGGTCATAAGAAAACAAATGTATTTATGCACGTGAATTAAAAATGAGAGCCGAAAAAGACTCAAAGGAAAACGAGACGCTCTATAAAAATTATATACAAGTTTTGTTCTTTTATTTATAAGCATCAGCTGCTTCGCATTTCCTACATTGATTGGCATGAACCCACGAGTATCAGAAATTCAAAACAGATTCTCAGACTTTCTGGGTGGAGCACTGGGAGACAATCGAAAAGAGGATCTCAATGTTTCGGGGTCTTATTTCAAATCTGCCACAGTTAACTTGCTGGAAAATGTTCTTAACAAATTTTGTGGTGTGAGAGCACTACAAAAACATGACCAACCAGAACACTTTTGCCTGACTAAAGCAAACTCCCTGATTATGTTTCTGATTGTGAGAGTGTCACATCCAGGGTTGTTCTTGAACTGGTGCGATAGCGTGCCAATATCTTGCTGCTTTATGTTTTTTTAACCAACTGAGCTTTTTCAATTATTTATTTATTCTCTACATAACAATGACGCTTACAGACCTTTCCAGAATATTCTTAGGTAGGGATAGGAATCGTAAAGAACTGACACATCAGACGCGTGCGCACAAAGATGTCTCAGACAGCGTGCAATACAGATATACACACATACATAGAATTACAGTACTTCAAAATATCTGTCTCGACGAGTATTCAAGCAAACATGATCTGTTTTGTCTTAAGTGAACGTTTGGTTAACTGTTGGGGAAAATCATCTGATGTGTAACATTATTTTAGATCCATGCGGTAGAGAAGGTCTTAATATACTATAGGCTGTCTGTCTCATGAATGTTAATCAAACAATTGTGGTATCATGGGGAGAAAAAGTTGCATATATATTTTTCCTATAGATATGTTTTTTGACTTGGTGTGTGCCAAATTTGGAATTATTATCCGGGATTTTAAGGTATGGTTGCTTGGTGATTTTGTTTTAGAACCTTGGAATGATTTTTCTCAAAATTGACATTGCTGACTCTATCGACTTCAAACAGTCTTTTTGTCTGATTTCAATAAATAGAGAAAATAACAATAACTCAAAGTGCAATTCTATTAGGAAATCATGAGGTAATACAATCCAATAATTGGCCCTATATATAAAAAAATTATACTGAACAATAAGTGGTAACATTTCTTTCATGTTTTTATGAAATACTATAACTACATAGATAAAACCCAAAGGAATTTGTAAGTGCAAACCAGACAATAGGGTTGTATGCAAGCGCTTATTTTTAATTACACAACTTCATTGATGTGGCAATATTATTAAAAACGTTTATTGTTTTGTTGGTGGTCTTTATGAAAGTGTTTGAATGTAGTGCTGTTTTTGAGGATTGCAAAAGCTTGCGATTTAAGAACAGGAAGAACTTTCAAGTGGATTGGTTTATTTACATTAATTAGCACATTCAGATCAAGGGATGGGACAGTTGGGTCATTTAAGAGTTCATGTTTCATCATATGTGAGATGGGTGCTCTTTTTCTAACTGTGGAGGAGTACAGTAGCTATTGAGTTGGGGATTGGTCAAGCGATGAGAAATCCCTCCATAGCTTGCAGGGATGTGGTTAATGGACCAGAAATGGCGGGGGGGGTGTTTGGGGGTTGAGAGAAAATCCCCTCTGTTTTCAATTTGGTCATCAAACATGGGTACGCTCTGGTTTCTGCCTGTCTGTCATTTCTCTAAATGCAAACATATCCCTGTTTGGTTTCCAAAAAAGGACCAATACAGCAATACTGATTGCAAGGAATCTGCAAGGGTCCTCTCTTCAACAGTTAGTACTCTCAGATTGTATGGGTGTGTGTGGGCAGTTGTATGTGTGTGAAGTTTGGACTGCTGGGAGATTTGTCTTGGATGAAATTTAAATTAAATGAGGCGTTTTAATGACTTTGTTAGCAAAACTCTGCAAAGCCATCTGGCAAAGGGCACCGGGCCCTGGAGGCAGTACTGAGAAGGTTTGTCCCACTGCCTCAGTGGAGATTCGGAGAAATGTCTAGACACTCAAAGCTCTGTACTTGTACACTAAAGAAAACTTGTAAAGTCTCAGGAACTGGCTTATGATCATGCTCAATGTGGCAAATATTTTAATATCTTGTTATCATTGAGGGAGAGCAGATTTGTGTTTTCATGTCCTTTTGATCATTTTCATTGACTGTAGTCATAGAAAAAAATGAATAATGGAAAGAGATGAGAATGCGATCAAAAACTTGCATAAGCACCACATCTCAGTGTGTTGGAACGTGTGCCATTTTGCTCTGACACATATAATTGGAAAATTTAAATTCAGACACATGCAGAAAGGAATGATTATAGTAGTTGTGTCAGTGAAGTGTTGTTAACCTTATGGGTTACTTCTCTGGTGAAGCAGGGAAGTTCGTGGATGGCCAGGTGGGGCCCTGGAGGTCTTCAGTTCGAAAAGCAAGCCTATGACCTATGAAAACAGCAGGAGGGTGGATACTGGTGTCGTGATCATGGATAACCTTGACTTTTGACTTTAGCCACAAGAGTGCTGAGAGCAGGTCTAATTTTTCCAGCTGCTGCATGACCCAAATGACGCTTGAGGGGTCTGGCCAACGTGCTCAGAATTTAACCGGTATGGTTTAGCTTTGTCTGTTCCAGGGTTATTATAGTTCTGTTTGTTTTACTCGTTCTGTTTGTTTTTAAATGAGTGTTTCATCATTTAGAATTTTGTTTTAGTTATATTAAAATGGTAAATTGTGTTCGTATATTTGGGAAAGTACAAATGTAGGTTTTTAATTAGTTTCAGCATTAGTTTTAGTCTTCATCCTTCGTAATATAGCAGCACCCAAATAATCTATAATTGTTTTTTTTCATATGCAATTTTTTTCATATGCAATAAGGACAGTCGCAAAATTAACCCTGTCCAAGACTTTTCAGCGCTATTTTTTCAGTGTGTGTCTTTAGTAAATCCTGACAGTATTTTATTTTTATTTTTATTTTTAAACGCCAAAAGAGGGTTAGTAAATCTGGCCAATTTTATTTGTTTCTTTTGTTGAAAATAGTTTTCTCTCCTAGTTTTTATCTTCGTCTTTTCATTCACGACAACAACCTTCTGAATTTAACAGTCATTGCACAAACACTTCTCAATACACCTGGTCTTTGATCTCATGCTTGTATGCATGAATAAAAACACAAGCATATGCCATTCACCCTAATGCACACACACACACACACACACATGCTCACACATTCCCTCTGCCCTTTCATTATACAGACACACACACACACACATACACAAACACTCCTCCCACCTCTGTCATTATTTATCCACATACACACACACACTCTCACAAACATACCATATTCCCTCAGGTTCATTATTCAAATACAATAGCGGCCTTCTGCAGCTCGATTGCAGGTGAACAAGTCCATTCCCTCAGTGCTCACAGCTCAATTCCCTGAGCGGTGTAATCACTGGCCCTTGCTCCCACCTCTGTAAATGTCTGGCCCTAAAGCTATGATTAACTTAATTCCCATATTCGCTCACCGTGAGAAAGCTTATATAAAAGCGCACACTCGTACCGGTCAAAGCAGCCCCCATCAGCGAGAAGTACCCACAGCATGACCAGATGTCCTTCAGAAAAATGGAACTGCTATAAAATGCAGTCGCTGTACTGATGTGGGCCACGCTTTTGTGAGCGCGGCAGCATTAGGGACACTTGTTGTAGCATTCCTAAGGTCCGTCCCAGTTGCTCAGTCCCCCTGCCCCGGAAAGCAGAATATGTAGGAGCTAATGGGGTCTAAGGAAGGTGGAAATGTGGCCTGAGGGGCTGCAGCCGGCGTGAGGGGCCCTGATTTATGATCCAGCACATAAAATGCTCAGTATTGCCACGCCACAGCTGAACTCAATTTCAGCCCGGGCCTGGGTGTTAACAAGGGTAGACAAGCTATTTAGCAGAGGTTTAACACCACCACGGGCTGTTGTTCTTACAGTAATCTGCATAGGCGATTCGAGAGTATCCCCGCGCCTCCACTCGCACCTGCTCGAGATTGTCACGGGGCGCGTAAGTTCGAACGGGGCAAAGTGTTAAAGTCATTGACTCATTCCTCGCTGAAACGAATCGACTCAACTTCCTCCTTAACCCTAAGCCCCACCAGCTAACCCATGTGTAGACCCTCCGGGGGACCATATCTTTAACTCTGGAAAGGATGCTGATGTTTATTTAAATATGGCCTCATCAGTGGGCCTTAATAAATCAACCTGGCTTCATGATGTCATAATCAGTGAGATCATCCCCTGTAGAGGTGAAATTCGCCATCTATGGAACATTCCACAGACGAAACACAGGGGGGCTTGACTTACGGCCCTGGGGAGCCACACACAGAGCCACACACACTGATCAAACCGAATAATGGGGAAAAATTAATCGCCGCAGTCAAATGTCATATTAACCAGCCATTGAGGTTGGAAGGGCACGCGATGTGTGGCAAGGCTGCCCATTACCTCATTGTGCCAACGTATTCCCAGTAGGCACAACAAAGCATTCTTAACTCTGTGATTAGTTTATATTCCAGCGATTTCCACTTTCCAAAGCATGAAACAAAGAGTTCTCATCAGTTGTTTTTCAACTCTAAATGACCATTTATTTTTCTCTGAATAATTAGAGCTCAATTTCTTGCTCATCAGAGCTGTAATGGAAAGAGGACGAGAGGAACTTGGGCCTCAATGTCTGAGGCTCTGGCTGAGGCTCAAGATTCACAAGGGAAATAATCATCGCTCAGCCTTATATTTGATCAACGCCAAAGGGCCCAAGGTTTCATGTGTAATTTCTTATGGTTTATACATTTAGCAGCTGGAAGGCTCATGGGTAGGATCTAACCATCCTTTAGACTGCACATTCTTGGCTCGCAGAGAGACAGAAACCAAAGCCGACTGGTTATTGTTGGAATGTGTAGCATTGAAAAGCGATAGCGCTGGCCCTTGAGTGACGCTTAGAAAACAAACAATTACCAATGAGCGACGGATGATAGCGTATCTCCAGGACTGGAAAGACAAGAGCTAACAGCCGGTAAAAGAGGAAGCCGGCATGGCAGCACAGGAAATGTTGTGTTTATGCAAAAGGTGTTTTAGTTAAATTAGGGGGTAGTAACAGCAAGAGTCTTCAGGATAGCAGTTAGAGCACAGGGAATATGGCCAGTGCATTATAATTATCACTGATACAGCGCCCCCTTAAAGATACACCTTAGTGCATTATCTAGCTCTAAAAGGTGCATTTTTGTGCATATTAGGTACTAATATGCAGCTTTTAGAGGTAGAAAGTTGTCCCTTTAAGGGGCTGCCCCACTAACAAAATATCTTCCAATATAGTTTCACATGTCAAACTGCTGCTGCTTTTCTAACTGGATGGTTATTGGCTTTAGAGATTCATAAATCCACAAATCACTTCATTTATTACATAATTCTATGTTTGTATTTCTAGTTATGGCCCGAGCACCGATGGTGTGAGGACCTTATTGGAATTGCTCCGTTTACCGGGGCTGCTTTGACCGGTACGAGAGTTGAAAATGGGTTTCAACGTTTTTGAAAACGATACTGTTATCATCCCTATATTTAAACTACAAAAAATGCAAATTTGTGAAAATGGTGACCAGTCGCGTAGTGTTTCTTTACAAAGTGATATCACCAAGGCCAGTAGTTGACGATATCACTTCGTAAAGAGACACTACGTGCCTATAGACTGGTCACCATTTTCACAAATTTGTGTTTGCCAACAACTGGCCTGGCATGAATAATACAGCATTTTTAGTCTATTTTGTTCATATCTCTGTGAACTGGGAACTTTTTTTACAATGGTGTTGTCTGTACATGAAAAATGCGAAGGAAAAACTTGTCCATCCTAGTTCATAGTACATCTTTGTGGTGTAAATGTACCCTTAGGTTAGTTGCTTGTAATTATGCATCTTTTACTATGGTAAGTGTATGGAATGTGTGACTACATCACCGAACATTGTACATGGGCACAACTTATAGAGTCGTATTTCAAGCTCAAACAGACAGTGGCAGGGAGTGAATAGCCAGAGAATTCCATGAGTAAGGGTGAATTCGATTTGATTTGCTTGCGTAGGGTAGCAAAGGGTTCTGCATGTGGGTGAGGGAGGTGAAATGTTTGTTGTCACAGAGCGGCTCAGCTACGAGAAGACTGTTTGGCCGGCATGTGGCGGTGTGGCTGATTTGATTAGGAAGTCGGATAAACTGAGTTTCGACACTAATCTCAGGAAGCAGTTTACACACAGCGGCCGGGCGACTCAGACAGCTCGCTGTCCTCATAATAGCAACACTATTGACAAAAGCCATTTCTGTCAGTCATTCTCCCACTGTACATTTGTCCTGCTGTGAATCAAATGAGAGGGTTGGATCTTTTATAAAATGCCTGTGTCTTATAATGGCCCGTGGCGATCTCACATGGGCATCACTGTGTAGGTGGGCAATGATCTGCTCGCTCCTGCTGGTTTCTTGTTTTTTAGCGGTCAGATAGTGAAAAGAGCATTGGATCTTTGTTTATGGGCAAATTGGTCGGAAAATGATTGGAAACGCTTTATGCTCATCCTCCACTGATAGGGCAAATGAAGCACAGAGAGTTGAGTAAAAATGTGCATACGGAATAAAACTGCAGCTACCTTTGACTGGCCTCATCTGTTTACCTCACCGCCTCTTTAGTTGATTTCATGTCAGTGTGGTCAATTCCCATGTGGAAAATCTTATATTTATCCCTGATTAACTTTTGTTTTTAGTAGAGATGCTCAATGTATCAGTACCATTTTGGTTAATGACAAACAGTATATTTGATTTCCCTTTATTTATTAGTATTGATCGATATTGGATATTTAATTGTTCATGCTCATTTCCCATATACGTTTAGATGAACTTTGCCATCTTCCTCTCACTTAAATTTAATCTTTAAAAATAGATGATTTTTCAATTTTTATTTTATTTTTAGTTAGCCATTATTAAAATTCTAAACTAGTTTGTCTATTTATTGGTTATTGACCATAGCATGAAAATAATTACCGAGTTATAGGTATTATACAGAATTGCATACTTTTTTTTTTCTGTCTACAGCCAAGTGCTGCATATCCTGATTTTTCCTGTGGTTAAGAAAACCGTTCCAGCACTTCTCCCTGCAGATACCAACTGCCACTGTCTGGCTGAAACTTCAGTGTGTTAATCTGGTCACATTTGAGTTTGTGGATAAAGGTGGTGGCTTCCTGGGCACCAGACCTATGCAGCCTCCTACATCCCTCCACCAGAGATTAATTTATTGATTGGTTGGTTCAGTGATGGAGAGAAGCCTGGTCTCTCTCTCTCTCTCTCTCTCTCTCTCTCTCTCTCTCTCTCTCTCTCTCTCTCTCTCTCTCTCTCTCTCTCTCTCTCTCTCTCTGTCTGTCTCAATCTCTATCCTTCCTCCCTCTTCTCTATCTTTTATTGTTCTGTCTTTCTTACACACATTCTCATGTAACCCTAAATAAGCCAGAGTAATAATAGAAAATACATTTGGAGATACTGGGAGATCTAGACAAATGTAACTCTGACATGCTCCATGTTTGAAATTAAACCTTTAAGGAGAGAAAAAAAAAGAAATCTTGTAATTCTTTCCTAATATTTAACATTTAGCATGTTAACTAAGCACTTAAGTCATGATCTGGCTCTTTTCACCCACTTTGGTGATTATTCATAAATGGAAACGTTTATTTATATTTCTCTGCTGGGTGGCCATTGTTGGAAAGCAGAATAATATTTTATAACATGTTAAAAGAAACGCATGCTGATTGGGGCCCCGTGGGGCCTGGCCTCATACACTAACTCCAAGTTGTTCTCTTTACCTCTCTTCCTCTCTATGGACGCAATTACACTTTTCTCAGGTTGGGTTACATGTTAATTAGCGTGCTATGACCTTCTTAGTCTCATATGTTGAGTAATTACAGAGCATGAAAACCTATTTTGACAATGGTGCTCTGCTTTTTTCCTTCCCAGATCTGTGTCCAGATTTCTGTGAAACATGAAGGTTTTAGCATGGCGCCCACGGTCTCCTGCTTGCCCCCGTAACCTCTAAAAATATTCCACCCTTTTCCACTTCCACGTTTCCCATTATTAGATTTAGAATAAAACCTCCTGGGCCCAATAGACTTAACAGCCCCCATTTATACCACATAATCATTCAGTCCAGCCTGCAGCTACAATTGGCTGGGCACATGATTTGTGATGTTGTGTTATTGCATATGCGTATTTTGTGCATTTCTGTAATTGAATATTGCTGAATGTCATTCTTCTATATATATTGACTCAGCCATCAGTATGTCACAGGTGCGCGGTTACGCCTCATGATCAAGAGTCCCAGACCCACCAATCAGATGTATGAATTAAACGGCAACGAGGTCTTGCATTCATCATCAGTTTTTGTGGACAATGCAGAGGATGGCAGGTTGAGGTTTGCCAGATATTGCCGACTAAACCAGTTTTGCCTCTAATTTGATTAGCTGGACATTAGCCATTTACCCACACTAACTGGATTACTCTCATTTTAAAGAGCTTAGGGTTATTAGCTGGCCGAAAGCAAGCAGCCACCTCTGCTTTCTATTCAGCTTCCTATCTAATGCATTCTAAGAACCTGACAAACAAATCTGATCTGATTCTGTTGTTTTCAGTTGACATGAAGAGGGGTTGAGCTTGCGGATTAGAGTTTAGATTTTTCTTTGTTTGCTGTGCGGTTCTTCTCGTCTTGAAAGAACACTTTCAAATGTTGCCTGATTTACACTTTTGTTCTGAGCATTTTTACCCCAATGGATGGATAGGGCAGATAAATGGATGGATATATAGGGCAGATGGATGGATGGATGGATGGATGGATGGATGGATGGATGGATGGATGGATGGATGGATGGATGGATGGATGGATGGATGGGTGGATGGATGAATGGATGGATAGGGTGTATGTATAGATGGACGGACAGATGGATGATGAATGGGGCACATCGATGGATGGGAGAAAAACAGATAGATAGAGGAATGTATGGATTTTTATGCCTGATTTACACTTTTGTTCTGAGCTTTTTTACACCAATGGATGGATAGGGCAGATAAATGGATGGATGGATGGATGGATGGAAGGGGTGTATGAATGGACAGATTGGGTGTATGGATTGATGGACTGATGGATGGATAGACCGATGGATGGATTGATGAATGGATAGATGGATGGATGATGGATAGATGGATGGATGGAACGGATGGATGATGGATAGGGCTGATAGATAATGCATAGGGCAGATGGATGGATGGATGGGAGAGAAACAGATAGTAAAAGGAATGGATGGATGCCTGATTTACACTTTTGTTCTGAGCATTTTACCACAATGGATGGATGGATGGATGGATAGGGCAGATAAATGGATGGATGAATGGATGGAGGATAAGGCAGATGGATGAATGATGTATAGGGCATATGGATGGATGGATGGATGGATGGATGGATGGATGGATGGATGGAAGAAAGAGAAACAGATAGATAAAGGAATGGATGGATGCCTGATTTACACTTTTGTTCTGAGCATTTTACCACAATGGATGGATGGATGGATGGATAGGGCAGATAAATGGATGGATGAATGGATGGATGGATGGATGGAGGATAAGGCAGATGGATGAATGATGGATAGGGCATATGGATGGATGGATGGATGGATGGATGGATAGGGCTGATAGATAATGGATGGATGGATGGATGGATGGATGGATGGATGGATGGATGGATGGATGGATGGATGGATGGATGGAAGAAAGAGAAACAGATAGATAAAGGAATGGATGGATGCCTGATTTACACTTTTGTTCTGAGCATATTTACCACGATGGATGGATGGATGGATAGATGGATGGAAAAGGCAGATAAATGGATGAATGGATGGATGGATGGATAGGGCAGATGGATGAATGGAGCAGATGGATGATGGATAGGGCGGATAGATGATGGATAGGGCAGATGGATGGATGGGAGAGAAACATAGATGGATAGATAAATAGATAGATAGATAGATAGATAGATAGATAGATAGATAGATAGATAGATAGATAGATAGATAGATAGATAGATAGATAGATAGATAGATAGATAGATAGATAGATAGATAGATAGATAGATAGATAGATAGATAGATAGATGTTATATAATTTATAATTTTGTAGTACGTGATGTGTAGGAGGTGTTATCTTTTACACACACAGTGCACACACACCTGTCTCTTCATCTCAAAGGACAGACCGTTTGGTAATCTCTTTACATCCGTTCACCCTAAGAGGGACTTATATTTCACCATTAAAGGTGCTGCTTTAGTGTGGAGTATGTTTCTGTGCTCTCCGGTATTAATGTAGACACAAACAAAAAAAGCTCTCAATGCCCCTTTACCACTACCACCAACACCACCAAGCCACCTGCATCGCTGGCTCTGGAGTTAATTGGACAGCATGGCTCCTGGTCTCCGTGGCAACTGCGACCTGCTGCAAGATGGATGGAAACTTCTGCCTGTAAACCCCCAGAACCACCCCCACCCCCAGCCAATCTCCTAATCTCCTAGTTTTATTTATGAGTGCTGAGACGCCCCTCACCATGGACAGAGCGCGACTCAGCTGTTGCCTCCGACCCACTCACTTTAAAAGCTCTTAAATCCTATTGTCTGATTAGCAGCCTCATCCTTTCTTCAACATCTCCCCTCGTTTTGGATGGCTTTGCTCTCGGGTCTTTTGTGAGGACTGGGAAAAGGACATTGCGGAATCATTCTCTGTTCAAAAAGCCGTCCCATCTTGAAATCAGACATGCACTCTCCTCATCTCTCATAACTGACGTTTTATTGCGACTATAAATGATCCTAAAAGCTTGTTGTACGTCTCAAGCTCGGTCCAGGGCAAGAAGACGCAGACGAAAGAAAATTAAACCAAATGGCACACGAAGAATAAAAGTGAATTAACCAATAACAAATCACCCTCTGCGCCCAGCCTCTCCTCTTTTTTTCTTCTCTAACTCATCTAAATTTGTTTGACATCTTTTGGGCTGGGAGCCAAAAAGGCTTTTAGAGCCATAAAGTGTATGGATCAGGATAAATCACATTAAGCGATCCAATTTAATTAAAGCATTGACAAAACATAATAGATACTAAGGCAGGGGGGGGAAACCTTTTCTATTTATAATATCCATACACGGACTCTTTTATGGAGGCAGCGGAGGAATGTAGAAGCTTTAGCAAAAAGCTTTAGACACCCAAGGGAGCATTTGAGCTCATTTTCTTTGATTTAGAAGCTGCCTTCACTTCCCTCCATAGTGACTCCAAAAGCAAGTAAGGAAAGCGTAATGAAGCGAGCGCTGTCCCGGTTTAGCCTGCGTCAGCTCTTGGGATGATCAATAGTGAAATATTTTTATTCATAAAGCACTGAGTTAATTAAATCAAGGAGTCTTTGGGCTACATGTAAGACACTAAGCAAGGGCAGTCAAACGACTGAGGAATACAAAGCTGACGCTGCTGGATACTGATCAGGGAACAAAGGCTCTACGTTCACGTCCTTCTGTCTTTCTCTTTCATTTCATGTCCATGCACTTCCTTCCAACAAGTCCGACTTTAGCGATCTCCTGGTGTTCACTAACTTACTGCTGTCACAGCAATGGGTTTCCGATCAGTTGAATCTTCCTATGTGTTTATGGAAATCAAATCATAATAGATTACTATTTTCCTCAACATTGTAGTCGCTATTTATTCAGTTTAATAGAATTTACATTAAAATATTTTTTGTGATATTTTGATGATCTCATTCCATTAAAATCACGGAAACGTCCAGTAAATCTGATTTTCAGTGTCTGCACTCTTTTGATTATAATGGGAGCATTTTAGTTATATTCTGTGCCGCTTACGTGTACAGTATATTGAGTGTTATGCCAACTACATTGTAAGTAAGCGGTGCAACATCTGAAAAAACATATATATATATATATATATATATATATATATATATATATATATATATATATATATATATATATATATATATATATATATATATATATATATATATATGCAGCCTGGGCAAGAGAGACTTTTTTCCCAAAAAAAACCAAACCTTTGAACGGTGTACATTTGTCCATAATTCAGTCTGTATGTGCCATACGCATATTTGATCCCTAACCCTGTGAATTATATTATCTTTAAACTACATCAATAATATTTTGATGGTTTTAAAGTGAAGCAGAGGGTTACCTTAGTAATTCATGATATTATATTGTATAACTACATTTATTACTTGATTTCCAGTGATGTGCAATGCATTCATTGGTTTTGACCACTGTCAAAAAACAACAAAAAACAAAAAAACAAAAAGGGAACAGACTTGTTATCAACATATTCATTGTCAACTAATTTCACAAATTTGAAAAGCCATAAATATAATAATTTTTTTAGATTAATTTTGCAGTCCTGCTCCATACAAAAAGCTTTATTTGATTTACCTTGCAGATGTGTATTAACCTTCAAAACTGTTTGCCTTCATCATCCTATATGCAGCGCTTCAGGCGAAACCTCCATCTAAAAATCAGTAATGTGTCTGAACGATCCGGCGCACTTTCACATTTGCAGCCAGCATGTGATTCGTTGCTGGTTCTGTGCCACCTGCCAGAAAGTAATATTTACATCTACTCTATTGAAGGGACTGGAATAATAACTTCTAATAACTGAAAGAAGAAGGAGGTCTGCTGGCTGGTGCTTCACGCAGAATGAGACAAGAGAGAGATAGAGCGAGCGGCCTGGGTCCAATGAAAAAACTCCTATACTCAGTGTAATTAAAAACTACTGTCATCCTTAAGGCCAATTACAGTATACAGTCTTTCAGGGCCAGAAATCCATAGTGTTTTAATTTGCCTCCATTTTTAAAAGTGGCCATAAAGCAAAGTGGAGACTCCAGCCGGCAGGGAGAGAGGGCCGCCCATCATGACCATAACTGGAGCTGTAAAAGAATGAAATACGAGGCTGCAACGGGGTCACTATTTATTATGCACATTTCTATATCTTTATCGAATAAGTGTTACATGAATTGCCGTTCTGGTGGGAAAAGAGTGCACGCTTTACAGTAGATGCAGCTCGTCATGTGAAACTTGAAAGGATATGGACTGAAAACGTCTCGGGTTTCATAAAACAAAATGCTTATGGAGTGCCCGAGGGGGTCGTCTTCTTTCTCCTTGTTTCTGGCTGTGTCTTTAATGAAAGAAATCAGAAATGTGCATCTCATAACCTGTGCAAACGGCATCCGACCCGGCCAGCGTGCTGTCGTAACCTGTCAGTTCAGGGAGTCGCAGTTACGTCCTGATTCCTCATGACACCAAGATGAAAAACAAATATGCCTACAGACTCTGAATCCTAAGGCCAAGGGTGTATTGTAATACTCTCCATTTTCTTGTAGGGCTGGTTTCACTTCAGAACAGTCTTAACAGCGATTTGGATGTGACCCCTATAGCACACACACTTTTAACTGGTCATCCCTGAAGCGGTCGGGTCAGATGTAATATGACAGCGATGCGGTTGGCCCCAGTTATGAGTGCTAAATGAATAATGTAAAGTAATATATCTGGCGAGAGTAGCTGGAGGGTTTTAATAACCTTTCACCTCACTCTTTGTGATCAGGTGTGTACGCTCAGATCTGTTCGACCCATCTGTGTGTGATCGCATGAGCATGTTCAGGGTGATCTGTCGTTGCTGGCAGGACTTAACAGAAGCGTGTAGGAACCCACTGACAGGCATCAGGGCCTCTGCGAGAATCTCGGACTCTAGATTCAATTTGGCATGCAGATAACAGCCCTGCCAAGAGCAAGAGTGAAAGCAAGACAGCGCTTGATAGATAATGAGAGAGGCATGGGCATGGTGGGAGACGTATCAACGGTCCAGTCACCCAGCTGGGCTGCGGTTTGTGCATGATAAGCTAGATGGAAGGAGACAGATGTCTGTTTTGACTTTATAAGGAAGAAAGATGGAAAGAAAAGCCCATGTGCTCTGCATCCGTGCATCATGAGAACCGTTGAAATTAGACTTGTGTGATATACTGTATCAACAAGCAGTCCTGTCCAGATGAGGATTAGATTTCTCCAAGGGCTGAGTTAGCCAAAACATAGTAAGTAGTTTGCTCTGTAATTTATACAAAGAGGAAAAAACATAGCCATGTTTGATTTTAGAAGAGATTAACATCCCAAAGTAACTGTGAAACACAAATTTACCTGACCTCCTCAGGGAAAATCAGTCCTGTCCGAGAGTGTGTCTCGAGTGTGACTGTGTCAGTGTGTGGGAGAGTAATGCTGCGTTCCAGGCAGGTTTTTGAGCCCGTAAGTTAAGACTTCAAACCACGATACACAACTTTGTAGCGTTTCAGGCAAAGACACGCCAAACTGCCTGAGCTCAAGGAATTGTGGTTGCTGGATGTAAACAAAGCATGGCCGACCGTACGGGGCTTTTGCTCATTTACAATCATTTCTATCGCCAGAGGTGCTTACTCCTTGCTTATTTGAGGGGAACTGAGGAGAAAAAACGCAGCATAAGGCAAGTTATACCTTTTATTTTACGTTATTTGTATATCCGTAGGGGCTGCCATTGTTGTTGCGGGCTATGTGATGTCAGACCGTGTAACTGGGAGTACATTGATCTAGTAAGAGTTCACGGGTGAGAAGGCATGGGTTTGACTGCTGTTCCAGTGCACTTTCACGGGTAGAAGGTTGGAAAAACACAGGTTACGGGTTTCCTGGAGCGGCATAAGTGTACACTCATATTTGTCCATAAAACCTTAAACCATAAAAATATTAGTTTTCACATACAATATATACTGTATACTGATCAAGCATAACTTTATGACAGGCAAAGTGAATAACACTGATTATCTCTTCATCACGGCACCTGTTAGTGGGTGGGTATATTAGGCAGCAAATAGCTATTTTGTCCTCATTTTGTCCTCAAAATTGATGTGTTAGAAGCAGGAAAAATGGGCAAGCGTAAGGATTTGAGCGAGTTTGACAAGGGCCAAATTGTGATGGCTAGACGACTGGGTCAGACCATCTCCAAAACTGCAGCTCTTGTGGGCTGTTCCCGGTCTGCAGTGGTCAGTATCTATCAAAAGGGGTCCAAGGAAGAAACAGTGGTGAACCGGCTACAGGGTCATTTAAACAAAATAACAAAAAAAAAAACATATCAATAATTTATTGCCGCCTGCCAATTGGATTTCACGTCATCTCATAATTAGTATTCTGCTCAGAAAAGTAATGTAATGGAAGTAATGTAATGTAATGGAAGCCGACTTCTATATTGTGACATTTCTGACTGAAACAGCTTTTTGCTTGTAAAAAGCTGCTGGGTGGGACTTGACTTATCCATCAATATAAATTTATGATTTCAAGGCAGGGGGGAAATCGGGGTAGCTTGGTGAATGGGAAAGGCCTATTAGGACCTGAAAAGCCAAAAAATGCTGTGGTAAGAGGACAGACCTACACTCTTTACAGTGACATGCACTGTGTACCAACACTGTAAAAATGCTGTAAAATAACGGTCAAATTTTGACAGTAACATGCTGTTTTCCAATAAAACAGTAATATACCGTAGAAAACAATGCAATATGGGTAATATTTTCATTTTCGAGAAAAAAACCAATGGGAATATACTGTGAATTAACAGCACTAAGTCGACACACAGAGGCTGTGCTCCAAATCACACCCTATACCCTCATTCACTATTCCCTACACTAGTGTACTGGTATAGACCACTAGACAGAGTGAACTCACACACTGATGAACACCAGCTGATATCCCTGAAGGAAAGAGAAACATGAACAGAAAAAAAGTTGATTTCATCAACTGAAGATAAAAGAAGACATTAAATCTCTGAAGATCTCAGCAGAGGAGGATTAAACAACTCCACAAACAACATTACCAGCTTCACACAGTACTAACCAGACTGACTTTATTTCTGTCAGACGTCTACAGAAGCTCTTATTGAGAATTAACAGAAGTTGTTTTATGGTTTCTTTTGACGTTGCCATTATGGTGATCAGTGTTTGCTTTAGTTGGGCTCTTGACTCTTGAGACCAACTTTAGTGTTTCTCGCGCTGCTTTAATGATGTGTTTTAAATACATTTGTTATAGCATGCAAAGCCGAGAGCAAACATAAAATTATGTTGACTATTTATTAGTGGTCTGCTTCACTGAGATTACTCAAGGTTTAATCTAGAATGTGTTTTATTTATTTAATTTTATTAAGGTATGCCATTTTATGGAATGAGATCAATCAGTGTGACAACAGTCAGATCATTTGAAGAGCATGAACACCAAAACATTTTGAACATCAGTGCCATTCAGATTCACATAGAGATCAAGAATCGCGTATGAATCTCAACAATGGTGACGATCAAAAGAATCATGCTGCAATGCATGCTGGGTACCAGCGTTGTTCAAAATCGTCCATGACTCCCAGCATGCATTGCTGTATGAATAAATTATGCTGCTGAATAGCCTGGTTATTTCCTTTAATTCTCACTATTTACCTTTATTTTTGGTGTTGTTTTTGTGTTGACTTTTAGTAGTGTTTGTGACGTTGATGAGTTGATCTGTTCATCTGTTGTGTTTATTGTCACCATTGTTGAGATTCATATGCTGATTCTTCATGTCTATATGAGTCTAAATTCTATTGCAGATTAAATCATTTTTGAAAATCATGAGTTTTAAAAAATCCTTCATAACTGATTCTTTATCACTGCTTGATATTTTGCAGAAGTCTCACCGATTGATATCGTACAATAAGGGTAAAACTATGTATTATTAAAACAATGGGTTTGTTTAGGGATAGACTAACACACTAAGCATCCCATTATGAATATGTCATAAGCAAAACATAACCAGTGACACCTGTTTATACTTTTTTCATGGCTATTTCTTGCTATAACAAATGTGTCTAGCAACCACAGAAAAATCATTGCAAAGTCAAGGGTCAAGAGCCCAACTGAAGCAAACACTGATCACCATAATGGTGACCAAACATTATCAATTAAACATCAACATCTAAACCTCTGTTAATTCTCAATAAGAGCTTCTGTAGACGTCTGACAGAAATAAAGTCAGTGTGGTTAGTAATGTGTGAAGCTGGTAATGCTGTTTGTGGAGTTGTTCTGCTTGAGATTTAATGTCTTCTTTTATCTTCAGTTGATTTCATCTAAAGCTGTGGCTGAAGTCAGTTGTAGTTCTTGTGTTTCTCTTTCCTTCAGTGATTCTGAAGGTGTTCATCACTAATTCTCAATTATCACTTAATTAATCTCTTAATTATCTCATTAACTTCAACACCGCTTCAATTACTCTAACACTCTGTAGTGTGGACACATGTAAGTGTTCATTTAAAACTGAAGATTTTGCTGTGGGGTTTAAAGGGTTAAAGAGATAAGATGAAAAACCCCCAGAGTGAAACGTAAATTAACGGTAAGCAACTGTAAATTAATTTACGAAAGTCCCTGTAATTTAACGGTTAAATACTGGCAGCAGGGTTTCCAGCTGTGTACCGTAATCCTGCAGTTATTACCGTTAAATCAAGGAAAAACAGTAATATACTGTAAAACATAACAGTCACATTTACCAGATGAATCAAGATATTTTGACTGAAATATTAGTGAAAGTTAATAGAAAAAAGTTGTGCAAATCCAGTAACCGATAGGGAGAGTAAATATTCAAATGAACTGTGTTTATGTGTTGTAGCAGAAGGTGATAGAGAAGAGATCTTAGTTTAATGAATTAGTTTTATGGTCACCATTGTGCTGGAGAGTAGCGCCTGTGCTTCAGTCCAGGATGAGCAGTGAAACACTGATGATATGCTGTCTGATGCTTTATTTAAAGGCAGTGGCTGTGTTTGCTGATGCAGTTATGAGCTGTTTGTTGATTTGGCTCATGTGTGCTATTGTTAATGATGAACTGCAAAGATTGAAGTTAAAGTCATATTTCTTAAGTATTTAACTACTCATTACGACACATTACATGTTTGCAGTTTATATTTATATTAAGAAATGTTCTTTTTCAGTGGATTCAAATTACATAAGTTTACAGTACAAACAACATATAAATACTTTTAAAGTTTTAAAATGATAATTGTTTTAAGCAATCAGTTTTCCAAATGAAGAGAGATTTCAAGGTATTATTACGGTAACTTACTGTAAAAAATGAGAGCTGTATATAAACAGTAGAGGGCTGTAAATTAACAGTACATTGCTGGAAACCCTGCTGCCAGTATATTACCGTTATTTTACAGCACAATTTTTACAGTGAAGGTCCTACATGTAATTTTCATAAAACTCAGGGCCAACTCAAAACTGTTTAATTTTCGAATGCATTTAATTACATTATTGGAAGTTTATTGTATGGATACGTTTTCAAGTTAACTGAGTTAAGACACAAAAGAGAACTTATTTCGGCATTTGTATGCTGACTGTTTGGCTTTTTCTGTGAGCATGAGTGAGTGCACAGAAACTCGTCTTAATATTGAATTGATTGTATGAACAGGCAAGACTTAAAAACACATGTGAATGATTGACTTTTGTGCTAGTGCAGTATTGACACAATCTGGCCAATGACAATTCCATCAACTGTCCCGAGCTGGACTCGGTTGGAGTCTCAAACGCTGGAGTCCGAGTCAAGCCTGAGTTTAAATGAATTCAAATCCGTGACAAGTCCAAGTCTGTGAAAAGTTGAGTGAGTTCAAGTACCCCAACTCTAATAGTTTCTGCATAGAATTTAATCAGTGTATTTTAGGCCTGTATAAAAGGTTTGTGGATATGTTTTCAGAGAGTGATTAAATGGCTGTATAGGAGAGCTTGTGCAGAAGGCCCGTATGGAGATGCCTGGACATGTTTTATGTTAATTACCAACTGCATAAACATGCTCCCTCATTTAAAATGATCCAGATTCAAGATGAAGGGTAAGACAGATACCACATATGCTCCTGAGAAGGATACTGTGCATATGTGCACCTGAGAAGCTTTTGTGTGTGTTAGTAATAACTGAACGAGACCTTGTCTCGGCCATCCTGCGTTATTTGAGTTCCTACTGTAAAGTGATGTTTAAGTTCCCTTTATCGAGGGAACTCGCACTGCATCATCGTAGATGACACTTTGGGGTACGCCCCCAGCGTGCGCTCCTGAAGCTTGAATGAAAAAAGGCCAATCCTGATTGGTGTTGCATCATGACGTAGCGAGTGACGGCATATCTGGAAGATACAAATGGACAGAGCATAGTTAGATTTCTGCTCTTCAGCGTTAGCGCTCTGTGTTTGTCGTCTGTTTGGTGTTTTTTGTCCCGTAGGAAACAATATATATATTACAGGTCCTTCTAAAAAATAGCATATTGTGATAAAAGTTCATTATTTTCCATAATGTAATGATAAAATAAAAATGTCATATATTTTAGATTCATTGCAAACCAACTGAAATATTTCAGGACTTTTATTGTTTTAATACTGATGATTTTGGCATACAGCTCATAAAACCCCTAAATTCCTATCTAAAAAAATTAGCATATTTCATCCGACCAATAAAAGAAAAGTGTTTTTAAAAGTCAACCTTCCAAAAATTATTTTCAGTTATGCACTCAATACTTGGTCGGGAATCCTTTTGCAGAAATGACTGCTTCAATGTGGCGTGGCATGGAGGCAATCAGCGTGTGGCACTGCTGAGGTGTAATGGAGGCCCAGGATGCTTCGATAGCAGCCTTAAGCTCATCCAGAGTGTTGGGTCTTGTGTCTCTCAACTTTCTCTTCGCAATATCCCACATATTCTCTATGGGGTTCAGGTCAGGAGAGTTGGCAGGCCAATTGAGCACAGTAATACCATTGTCAGTAAACCATTTACCAGAGGTTTTGGCACTGTGAGCAGGTGCCTGGTCGTGCTGAAAAACGAAATCTTCATCTCCATAAAGCTTTTCAGCAGATGGAAGCATGAAGTGCTCCAAAATCTCCTGATAGCTAGCTGCATTGACCCTGCCCTTGATAAAACACAGTGGACCAACACCAGCAGCTGACATGGCACCCCAGACCATCACTGACTGTGGGTACTTGACACTGGACTTCAGGCATTTTGGCATTTCCTTCTCCCAGTCTTCCTCCAGACTCTGGCATCTTGATTTCGAATGACATGCAAAATTTGAGCGACAGTCCAGTGCTGCTTCTCTGTAGCCCAGGTCAGGCGCTTCTGCCGCTGTTTCTGGTTCAAAAGTGGCTTGACCTGGGGAATGCGGCACCTGTAGCCCATTTCCTGCACACGCCTGTGCACGGTGGCTCTGGATGTTTCTACTCCAGACTCAGTCCACTGCTTTCGCAGGTCCCCCAAGGTCTGGAATCGGTCCTTCTCCACAATCTTCCTCAGGGTCCGGTCACCTCTTCTAGTTGTGCAGCGTTTTTTGCCACACTTTTTCCTTCCCACAGACTTCCCACTAGGTGCCTTGATACAGCACTCTGGGAACAGCCTATTAATTCAGAAATTTCTTTCTGTGTCTTACCCTCTCGCTTGAGGGAGTCAATGATGGCCTTCTGGACAGCAGTCAGGTCGGCAGTCTTACCCATGATTGCGGTTTTGAGTAATGAACCAGGCTGGGAGTTTTTAAAAGCCTCAGGAATCTTTTGCAGGTGTTTAGAGTTAATTAGTTGATTCAGATGATTAGGTTAATAGCTTGTTTAGAGAACCTTTTCATGATATGCTAATTTTTTGAGATAGGAATTTTGGATTTTCATGAGCTGTTTGCCAAAATCATCAGTATTAAAACAATAAAATACCTGAAATATTTCAGTTGGTGTGCAATGAATCTAAAATATATGAAATTTCAATTTTATATATCTGGGCCTGCGGTTGCTAAGGCAGCGAGGCGCCGCAGATCGTGGGGCTCGCAGATGGATCTGTCTGCGGGACTGGGAACGGTTGAGGCATCTTCCTCGTCCTCGTCTGACGATTCTGAAATTCTCCCACCACGTGCGGAAGCCTGCAAAGCAGCTTCTTCCCGCGAGGGGGAGGATACGGTGCTTAGGCTGTCTGATTCTGAGGAATCAGTCGCCATGATTACCGAGGCGGGTGCTGTGGGGCAGTCGCCATCCCACACGCTCACTATGGAGGAGCTGGTAGAGGTTTTATCCCTCGCTGTGGCCAAGCTGAATTTAGATTGGCCACAGGAAAAGGTGGACATCCAGTTTTTCAAGAGGAGGGTTCAGCCTCCCCGCTGGGGTCTCCTTTTCTTCCCAGATTTACACAACGAGAGTGTAGATGGAGGGAAAGGCCCTTCTCAGCCCGCTTAACTACACCCCCAGTTCTAGATTTTGCTAATTTGCTCGGGGCGGCTGAGGTGGGCTATGCAGCGTTGCCGTGGGTGGAAGAGGCGCTCGCGAGCCACCTCTCACCAGAGACCGCTGCATCATTAAAGGCCCCGGCATTGCCCTCGAAGCCATGCCGTGAAACATCCAGGCTGGTGGTTAGGGAATATGGTGCGGCTGGTCGTGCTGGTGGGTGCCTGCACACCCTAGCGGTTCTGCAGGCCTGCCAAGCAGACCTACTAAAGGAGCTTGATGAAGGCGAGGGACCCTCTCCGGAGGAAATTACTGAACTGAGAAAGGCAACAGATTTGTCTCTCCGTATCACTAAGGAGACGGCCCGCGCTATCGACCGCTCTATGGCTGGTATGGTGTGTGCGGAGAGACATCTCTGGCTCAACCTGTCGGGGATCAGAGGGATAAACATTTTCTCCTTGATTCCCCGGTTTCGCCTTCTGGCCTCTTCGGGGACGCTGTGAGCACTGTCGTCGAGAGGTTTCAGGAGGTGAAGAAACAGGCGGCCAGCTTTCATCAGTTCCTCTCTCGCCGCTCGGGCTCCTCTGGTAAGACTGCCTCGAGTGGGCAATCTCAGCCGGCACCAAGCTCCTCGCATCGCGGGCATCACATCAAAAGCAGAGCGTTGCTTCCCGTGCCCCTCCCGAGGGAGATTGGCAAAGGAGGCGACGCTCTCGCGGGAAGTCTTCGAATCCGAAGGCCGACCTGAGGGAGGTCATTCAGGCCAAGAAGGCTTCCAAGTAGTCCTAGCTGCGGCTGGATCGCTGAGAGCTGTCCCCCACAGGGTGGAACGACCGAGGTTGCTTTCCCCCCGGAGCTCTCGAGGAATTGATGCTGTGCTCCAGCAGCCCAGTGCGCTCCGGGCCACATCGATCTCCCACGTTCGCACGTTACTCCAGCCGCCTCAAATAAGACCTGCGGCGGAGCAGTGATCGCGTTCGCACACCGAAAATCTTCCTCGACTATTCCCTGCCGGTCATCCGCTTCAGGGGGTCAGGGAGGAGGATCGGATGATACCCGAGACCAGCCTTGAGAGCCTGCGCACTGTAGAACGGTGGCTACAGACTACAGTTCAGTATCCGCCCCCAAGATTCAAAGGGGTGGTCTGGACGGTGGTTGGTCACAAGCAGATGGTAATGGGGCAGGAAGTACACTCTCTGCTGGTAAAGGAGGCGATAGAACATATTCCTCCGCCAGACAGGGAGTCCGGGTTCTACAGCCGGTACTTCATAGTCCCCAAAAAGGATGGAGGGTTGCGTCCTATAATAGATCTCAGGCATCTGAACCGGTCTCTGAGGAGATTCAGGTTCAAAATGCTCACAATTCCAGCAATGGTGAGTCAGATTCAGTTCGAGGACTGGTTCGTCATGATAGATCTAAAGGACACATATTTTCATATCTCCAATCATTCCATGTCACAGGAAGTTCCTGAGGTTCGCTTTCGGGGGCGACAATTCTGGCCAGGTCGTACGATATGGCGGTTCGGCATCAAGATGTCGTTCTGGCCTATATGAGGTGTTTGGGGCTGAGACTCAACACAAAGAAAAGTGTGTTGACGGCCTCCCAGAGGACTACGTTCCTGGGAGTCGTATGGGACTCGACAACGATGCGGGCACAGTTGTCCCCCGCGCGTATCAAGTCCATACTGGTGGAAGTCTCCAGATTGAAGCTAGGCCGCAGCCTCACTGTCAAGCAGTTTCAGAGACTGCTGGGTCTCATGGCAGCAGTGTCCAACGTGATTCCGTTCGGCCTGCTCCACATGAGACCACTACAGTGGTGGCTGAAGACCAAGTGGTTTTCCCCAAGGGGGATTCCTTTCCAGGGTAACGTGCAGATGCCTTCGTTCCCTCGTCGTATGGAAGAAACCTTGGTTTCTGTCCCTAGGGCCAGTATTGGGAGCATCGTTTTGTCGGAAAACCGTTTCTACAGATGCATCCCTTACTGGCTGGGGTGCGGTCATGGAAGGCCGCTTTGCGAGAGGTCCGTGGGGGACCCAGCATTCCTCCTGGCACATCAACTGCCTGGAAATGCTTGCGGTCTACAAGGCTCTGAGGAGCTTTCTCCCGGACCTCCACGGCCAACATGTCCTGATACGATCCAACAATACTGCCGTGGTATCGTACCTAAATCATCAGGGGGGTCTGAGGTCGCGCCCTCTGTGCAGACTGGCGCATCAGGTCCTCCTGTGGTCCCAGGGGAAACTGTCATCCCTCAGGGCGATGTACATTCCCGGTAACCAAAATCAGGGAGCAGACATCCTGTCGAGGCAGGGGCTAAGGCCCGGGGATTGGCGTCGCCATCCCGAGGTGGTGGAGGCCATATGCATGAGGTTCGGCCCGGTGCAAGTGGATCTGTTTGTGTCTCGAGAGACGTCCCACTGTCCACTGTGGTTCTCCCTCAGGCATCTGGCCCCATTGGGCCTGGATGCCATGACACAGACACGATCGCTCTGCTCCCGGGAGTACTGGAGCGAGTCCACCGGGAGGGCGTCAGCCTACTCTCAGCTCCAGAGCTCCTTCCACCAGGAGGCTGTACAACCTAAAGTGGAATGTGTTCTCCACTTGGTGAAGAGAGCATGAGGTGAACCCAGTTAACTGCACAGTGGCTTCAGTGCTGGAGTTTCTCCAAGATTGCTTCTCCGCCGGGCTTACCCCTTCCACACTTAAGGTGTACGTGGCTGCCATTGGGGCTTTCCACACACCTATAGGTGATGGACCGCTGGGAAGGCATCAGTTGGTTGTACGGTTCCTCCGAGGGGACGGAGGATGAGGGCTGTGGCTCATTCCAGCGTCCCAACCTGGGACCTGGCGGTAGTGCTCGAGGGGTTGGCTGAGGCCCCCTTCGAGCCACTGGAGCTGGCTGAGGCCAAGAACCTGTCGCTCAAGGTGGCCTTTCTTCTTGCTATCACTTCTCTGAGGAGAGTGGGGGACCTCCAAGTGTTGGCAATCCCGCCAACTTGCTTGGAGTTTGCCCCAGGCGGAGTTAAGGCCATCTTGCGTCCGACCCCAGACTATGTGCCCAAGGTGCCGTCTAACAGGGTACGGTCGGTGGTTCTCCAGGCATTCCATCCCCTGCCTCATGTGACGGCGGAAGAGGGCAGACTTCACCTCCTCTGCCCAGTTCGGGCATTGAGGATTTACTTGGAGAAGTCTGCACAGTGGAGGAAGTCAGACCAGTTATTGGTGTGTTTTGGTCCACCCAAGAAAGGGCTGCCTGCGGCAAAACAGACAGTCAGTAACTGGATTGTCCAGGCAATAGCCACGGCTTATCAGGTGCGCAATTTGCCTTCACCTATAGCCGTGAGGGCCCATTCTACCAGGGGCATGGCCTCCTCGGTAGCCCTCCTTTCGGGAGCTTCTTTGCAGGAGATCTGCGAAGTGGCCGGGTGGGCCCCTCCGCACACCTTCATCAGGTATTATAGTCTGCACCTCCCTGCGATGCCAGGCGCCAGAGTACTCGCCTCCTGAGTGTGCCCAGTATTGGCTTCACACCAGGGGGTTACGATGGGTGTGGCATAGTGGGTACTCGTTCCCCAAAGTGTCATCTATGATGACGCAGTGCGAGTTCCCTCGATAAGGGGAACGTCTCGGGTTATAAATATAACCCATGTTCCCTGAGAGGGAACAAGACACTGCGTCTCGTCGCCACAGCTATCGTCAGAGCAGCAAGCTAACTATGCTGTGTGCCGGCGTCCCTTTGTATCTTCCGGGTATGCCGTCACTCTCTACGTCATGATGCAACACCAATCAGGATTGGCCTTTTTTCATTCAAGCTTCAGGCGCGGCATGCTGGGGGCGTACCCCAAAGTGTCATCTACAATGACACAGTGTCTCGTTCCCTCTCAGGGAACATGGGTTAAATTTATAACCCGAGACGTTTCCTTGACTTCCTTAGACAATCATTCTTTTCCTTTGTGCTTTAAACAGAGCGAGAAAACAACAAAAGTGAAGCAAATAACCTTCTAGTAAAAGCGCACCATTCCATTTTTCAGTGAAGAGATAAGAGTGACGTCGTAAAGCGTGATAAGAAAGAAAATTGAACGACATACCCTCAATGCGTTTTACTGTGTTTTGTAAGGCAGCAGCATATTGATATTCCTCAAGCATTCTGCTTAGGACATAGAACACGCTGTTTGGAAAATAGATGGATGGACTCTGCTTAGGATTTGTTCTAAAGTAGTAAACATCTGCAAAATTCAGCTCAAACTTCTTTGTGTTTCATTTCAACCTAAGGTATACCATCTAAATTCATAAGCAATGGTTAAAGATTCAAGTTTGAAAATCACATTGACAGAACACTGAGCTTTCAAATATATTGAACTGTTATTGGTCTTCTCTTCCTTGCATATATTTAACCATTTATAGTAGATTCCCGTGTGTATCCGACTGAAACAAGATGTGTGAGAGAGTGTGTCATGACAGCGACATTTCAAGTAGTAGCGTTTCATTCTGTCTAACCTTTGTGTGTGTGAGAGTCTGTGTGTTTGTGATCAAGTATCTATTTCTGTGTGTGTGTGTGTGTGTGTGTGTGTGTGTGTGTGTGTGTGTGTGTGTGTGTGTGTGTGTGTGTGTGTGTGTGTGTGTGTGTGTGTGTGTGTGTGTGTGTAAGGATAGATCCTCCTTGCAGCTCGGCTCTCATATCCTTGCGTGTTGCTGAGCGTTTATCTGTAATATGTTTTGGCGTTGCCAGGTTGTCTGGACATGGGAGCCGTAATGGAATCAAAGGGAGATTTATGGCAGGCATCCTGACAGTCAGAGAGAGCAGGGCCAAAGCCAAATGAAATTAATGAAATTTGCAAGCAGATTGCTAGAGGAGGGGGACCAATGCAGCTCTGTCCTTTAACAAACACTGCTTGGCTCATGTCTGGTTTGAATCTGTATCTTTAACTTTAACTTAAAGCATTAATCCAAGCTTCTGTTAAGATGGTCAATTTGTCGCTAATGATAGCAGTGCATACCAGGAATTATTAGTTAAAATTATTATTATAAACAAAACAAAAAGTCACCAGTATTTATAAGTGTGTTATGCTGTTTGTCAACGGGTAAAAAAACAAGACAAACAAGACAAAATATTAATTATGAAAATTATCTTTACACTGTATGTAGTTAACTGCAACTGACAAATTAACCTGTGTTTTAAAGATTTTTTGGAGAGCTTGTATTTTTGTCTAAAGTCACATATATTGTTTCATTATCCATGCGTAATTAATATAGTGTCAAAGCAGATGAAATATGTACATTGCTAAATTTTTCCAGCCATTATAATTCTCATATCTCATAAACTTCTATTATCTCTTTATAGTTTCACATAATTCTTCATTAGAACTCATCTAATTCAACCCAAAGCCTGTGGGGCTCTGCGAGTTTCTTTCAGTCGCTCCTCAGCGAGAGCACTGCTGAGACTGATTGCGTTTCATAAGTGCCTTTATTTGCTACGATTTGCCTTTTTGTAGAAATAATGAAAAAGGTTCCACTGAGTAAACAAAGCAATAAAACATTTATTAGCAGTAGAAGTGCTGTAAAGTACTATGCAGCGCTCTCAGCTCGCCGAGGACGTACGAGGTTGGTGCTTCGCCATTCATGAAGAATTAAAAAGCCTAGCCAAAGAGAAGTTTCCTCTGTGCTCCTCACCATCTCTGCACTTTATCTGTTTTGCATTTAGACCATCAAAGGCAACAGGGATTCGCTCATGCCCAGCGTGATGATGGTATAAACAGCGGTCCTATTTTCCCACTCTGTGGCATACGAACATGGGATGTTATGAGTTTTTACCCAGCAAATGTTTGTTCTCGTCTGTGCACGCGTTGCAAAGTTCAACATGAAGGATACACAAAGGAACATGATGCTCACATCAAGCCAGCCAAGAGCGCTGTAAAGAAATAAAGAAACGCAGGATTGCGGAACATGTCAAAAACCATCAAGAACAGTTAGATGAAATACCATAGCCCCTTATTGCAAAGCATAACATAGTTATTAAGATTTTTGCCATAATAAAACTTGATTGGTTTGAGTTGAAAAAAACACGTATCCAGTTCTGGCAGGGGGCTGAAAGAGCCCAATAACTACAGTTTTTAATGCTCCTAAGAGGAAATTGCTGGCAGTCCTGTACATGATACATCATTACATCCCACGTACGAGCTCTGGCAGAAGTCCTCGCTGTGTTTGGATCTGCGCCTGATTGTTTATCAGTGAAATTGGTTGTAGCAAGGTCAGGTGGGTTAACCCACGTGGTGGTCTGTTCGTGTTATGTGTAGCAGGCATGACTCCAAAGCAGACGCTTTGATTAGCTGGCCAGATATTCCATATCTCATTTGTTTCCTTCTTCGCCAGTAATTGCATTCTGGTTTTCAAATTATGTTTGCCAGCATGAGTATACAAACAAACAAGCTTAATAAAGTTAAGCACAACCATTGTGACATGTCAAAAATCATTTGGCTCATAAGCGAGCATTAAAAATGCCAGGCATTAATTTTGGTGTAGAGCTGCTTTTGTCTATTTGCTTTCTCTGGTTACTCAAAGTGCTTATGATTGCTTCATTTTCTACAGGAATGAACTAAGGATTGCGGGGCACATCGCTATGAGGCCTTTCATTACAAAGTACTGCTTTAGAAATGTTTTTCATTAGACCAATACACACACACATAGAGAGAGAGACGGAGTGATAAAAGGCCAGACGAATAAAGGAGAATGTGACATTTATGGTCAGTAGAACAATATGGTCTCAGACTTCAAAGCAGCGGCATATCGTTCCAGAGGGGCGGCAGCAAACCGTCCATCTTCCTCAAGACGCTTTCGCCCCAAATGTGAAGTGGCTTCAAACAAATCCTAATATCTCTCTCTTTCTCTTTCTCATCTCTCTCTCTCTCTCCAGGGACCTGAGCGAGAATCAGATTCAGGCTATTCCTCGTAAGGCTTTCCGAGGGATCACCGCCGTCAAGAACCTGTAAGTGTTCCTCCCTCATCTCCCCTCGCAAACATTCGCCGCTGTGACGCCGATTGCATGATTTTATGGCAAGCAAATAAAGCCTTCGGTAAACTCTCCTTTCCCCTGAAGCAGCCAAGGAGCCAAGGTGTGATACTCCACATCAGTACGTCAAAACGCAAACGAGACAGTCGTCCACTGAGTTTAACGAGTCTTGCATTTTATTCCAAAGACAGATAACTGAAATGAAAGATAATAATCTCTTGCGCTTGAAGAAGAAAATGTTCAAAAGCAATGTGCTAGGTGGCCTACATGTATGCCCCTCGAATCATTTGTCATAACAGTTAATAAGCTTAGCGCTGATGAAAATTCAATTAATCAGTATGGTTCAATAAGATGAATATCTTCAGGATATTGCCAGTGAGTAATGTTCCACAGCCATTTGCAATTACAGTAATGGCTTCTGATAAATCTCTGTAACAGTTTCAGAAGCTGATCTCGCTACTGTGGTCTACACTCTTAAAAATTAAGTTTCCAAAAGGGGATTTTCACAGCGATGACTAGGGATGTGCCCGAAGCCGAACACTATGGAGCCCCCTAAAGGGACATTTCAATTAGTGCTGTCAATTGATTAAAAAAATGTTCTTCTGTAATTAAGCCCGATTGATCGCATTAAAGTTTTTAATATATTTTTATATTATAATCATTTCACAGTTCATCTCGAAATTAGAGGCTCAATATTTTGTTGGCTTGTGTCTTTAAATCGAGAGAAATAATGACACGGACTGTGTCCTTGCGTCGACTATCAATGATCGACAATCATACCTGCGTTACCCTCGAGTTCCGGTTTTATTTTGAAGAAACCATGGAAACACCAAAGACGCTTTAATATTTTATTGGTGCATCCAAATTCGCATACTATCCGTCCTAAATAGTATTCAGAAATAAAATTAGTATGTCCCAAATCGTAGTATGCTGAAATGAGTATGGCAAAGATACCCGGATGGTCTACTATTTCCTTCTGCAGCTATACTTCAAAGCCACTCTAATGGCTAATATTGCCCACTACCCATTGCGAAACTACAAACGTGGATAATAATTGTTAAAAAAACTACAAACATGGTGGATGTGTGAGTCCTGCGGTTAAGTAGAAAGGTTTAGATAAAGGTGTTCGAGTGATCAATTATCAGTATTTAACCTGACGAGAAGATATTTATTCAGTGTTATCCACATTATATTTCACCTGCAGCAGCATTATGAACTTTTGTAACGATATGTTTGGCCTTATTATATTTAAACTGCTAACACATGAGGAGAGTCTCTGCACCCACAAATGGCAGATTAACGTGCTACTATATTTTGCTTCGATACGGTAGGAAATTAAACTGAATGTGGAGGATTTTAACTGTGAAGATGATTGACGGGGCAGTTTAAACAGTAACTAAGTGAGAGTTTGTAAAAGATGACGAATTTGTATGTCCCAAAGCTTGCCTACTCTTCTGCTACACACTCAAAAGTATCTACATTTTCTTCACAAAAAGAGTACATACTTTTAGGACATAGTATAAGTAGGCGAATTGGGACCCAGCATATGTGTTTTATTAGAAAGGTGAGCAACTGTTTGAATACCTTCATCTACAGAAAAATATTATTGTTATATAGCTCAACACAGTTAGTCTTATTGTTTAAATCTCATTTTATTGATTTACCATGAGTAACATGTATTACCATACCTAATATCGAGCTTACTGTATTGTGCAACAAGTGTCTCATTGTCGCCGCCAAGCAAACGCACAGAGTAGATCTATAACATAACTTTTAGCACACGCAAATGTATGTTATATGATGTAACAGCACTGCGTTACCCCACATACACATGAGCGGAAGAAGCGGAAGAAGCGAAAGAAGCGAAAGCGGAAAAGCTCCACTGCTCTGTCGCGCTCCTCTCTCACTAGCAATCGCTCCAGCGGCCTCGTTCTGCTCCAACGGCTTTCAGCCCCACCCTGTTTCATACTACATTAACGTTAATCAATCTTTAATACATTAGCTCATCCATGAATATGATTTCTGCTCAAGTCCTGTCTGATTCTTTTCCACCGGCTTAAGAGGTGAAGACAACTACTCCCATGATTCCACGTAATCAAGGCGCATCTAGCTAAGCCTTTGTTTTCAATAAGCGACCTCTAGCGGTGAAAATTACATATTGTGCCTTTAATCCTTATAAAATCTCCAGAAGTTATTTAGTCGAGAGCAGTGATTTCCTCTTTGTCTTTTGGTCTTTGATTTACATTGATGACAGACAGCAGCAGATTTATTAGGTTGTCAATTTATTAAGATTGGACACTTAACTCATAGCCTCACAACTCTTTACGCTTATTTAAGACTCTATTTAACTAATTTAAGACTGTGTTTACGAGGATACTCAAAAAAACGTTTGAGTGATTTTATCCATTCAAGTGAGCTCAATGTGGCCGGCACGCTCTCTGAAGCGGCTTTCTGTGTGCATGTGTGTGTCTCTCACACAGATAGGAGATTCACAGACAACACTCAAGTACAGATTTAAGTTCTTTTTTTGTGTGTCTTATCGCGCTTGAATAGTTTAATATCAGCTGAATGATCATATACTGTATCATGAACTGTACGTTAACGCATTAATTTTGACAGCCCTAATTTCAATGCTTTTGCATTCTCTTGCAGTTATATAGTCAGGTAATTATATTGTTTATAATTAGCGGAAATCAGGGAGTGCGGGTATTGAATCAATGTGTGGGGTATTTAAATCACTTTTGAATGCGTTCTCGTTTTCAAATTTCGCAATCATGTGCACTCAGTCTATAGAGATGTTTAATGTTGATGATCACATTAGTTTGCATATGTTTCTGCTTACATACGATCGCTTGTTTTACTGCGTTTTCTTCACGTGTTTTGATCAGGAGATTCTGTACTCATTTGGTAGATGCGTAATAGCGCCGCCTAGCGTCTGACAGTGAAAAAACGGAAACACGGAAAATTCTGTGTTTGGCCGGGAAGCGTTTTCTCACAAAAAACAGAAAATTCCGTGTTTGGTGGGGAAAGAGTTAAGTAAAAGCATATTCAAAGCCCTACAAATCTGAAAACATCATCCAGTTTCCTGGTTTCAAATGTTAAAAACAGAGGAAGCGCAGGGAGCTGGTAGTCTCCAACACGCCTACAACAATAAACATTGCCTTCTGCAGCTATACTTCAAAGCCAGTCCCAGGAGCAGCATTCCAATAATTCCCTGTAATGAATGAAGGACGCAGAGTTGAGGTCGTCATTAATGGGGCACTTTGGTTGTAGTCAGAGATCAGCTATGGTATGTGGCCATAGCGTTTGTGCGCATTCCCAGGCTCGAGCGCTCAGTGAAGTTCTGGGCGGTTTTGTTGTATTATCTGATACCGGCTTTGTTACAAAGACCGTTTTCAGATGAAGTCTTTCCCACCGTGGGCTGAGAACCATGGGTCACGTCATGCTCTATCTCTGAGAGGTGTGGAAATAGAGTTGGCTTTTGTTTGAAGATATAGGCATACTTTTCAGTCAAAGAGAAAGAAAAAGATAGGAAGAAGTGGTGGGAGAGCTTGAGAAGCGCAAGTATAGTATAGCCATAGTTCACTAGTCATTTAACAGACTTTTTATCCAAAGCAGCTTACAAGAACATTTACAAAGGGATTTAACAGCACAAGTGTTATAGCTCATGGGATTGAACTCTCCATTAACTCCAGACTGTATATATTCAGCCACCGTGCCACACCTCATCAGTGTCATTTTCAGTGTTTCACTTTTATTCAGGGTGGTCTTTTGGATCACTGTGTTCCTGAGTGACACTCATTTGTGCATGAATGTTGACTACCACCCGCCCTGGTCAGATTGAGTTAACTGATTGTCAATACTAACTCTGACCTCATTGACCCCTGTCAAATGAGTTCCAGGCTGCAGGAGTGTCGTCAATCATCTACACAGGTCAATAGCTCTCTGCAGACACATGTAACAGATATGTAAAAAAACAGCAAATACAGTTCTGCACATAAGTTTACAAATGCCTTGCATTATATGCAAGATGCTAATATTTTTTTTAGTGGGATCATACAAAAATTGTATTGCCCTTTTTTATGTACTGTCAAAATTTTACACATATAAATAACACTTAATGTTAATGTTACTTTACATAATATAATATGTAATGTTGTCATCTAACACTCACTAATGAATTCATCTTAATAATAATATAGAACAATAATAATTTAATAACACTGTTGAATGTAATCTTTAGCAAATCTTACATTTAATATATACAGTATATACAATATATACGTGGGAAAGTAAAATTCTGTGGCAGTTGGGTGCATGATACATTTTGAGAACGTTGAATATATGTTAACATTTAAGTATACGCACTCTCAGAAAAAAAAGTTACAAAAGCTGTCACTGGGGCAGTACCTTTTCTAAAGGTACGGTTTTGTACCTAAACGGGGCATATTGGTAACCTAAAGGAACAAAAGTGTACCTTTTTAAAAGTGACAGCTTTTGTACCTTTTTTTTTCTTAGTGTGGGGAACACATATTCACTATTAACTACGACTCTTGCCCCTTAATAAACTCCTAATTTACTGCTTATTTATAGTTTGTAAGGTAGTTGTTAAGTTTAGGTATCAGGTAAGGGATGTAGAATAAGTTCATGCAGAATAAGGCATTATTATGTGCTTTATAAGTATCAATAAACAGCCAATATCCGAATAATATGCATGCTAATAAACAAGAATTGAACCGAATGTACATTATGTTGCATAAAAATAGCATAAAATAAATATAACATTTCTTGTCATAAAAAGTAGCAATGTAATGTTCAGTTCTATTTTTGGGGCAAAATTGTAATGCATTATTTTTAAATGTAATATTCCCCAACTCTGTGTGCAAATGTGAGCCTTACACACATACAGCATTTTTGTGAAGCATGTTTTCCCCTGATGTTCTTACAGTGATGTCTATGATGTTAGACAGTGTTTGAGCGCTCATCACATCACTGTCATGTGCCCCGTCACACTCTGATGGATGAATGATAGGTACAGGTAGGCAACACTCATTTTTTCAGGTAGGGCTTTTTAGAGGGAAAAAAAGACTAACAAGGATTGAGGGAGAAGGATGGATTTGTACGTCAGCAGCGCATTTCTCTCCCGCCGACCTGCCTCTGCAACGCGTGGCAAGGTGACTCTTGATTTAATTGCTGAAATCATCCAGCCCTCTGTTTTTTAACGGGAAAGAGGGGGAAAAATGGACAGGCAGCGTTCCAGGAATGAATTGATTTTCTCATATGCTTTCCTACCTTAATGTCCTCTGTTTGAAAGTGGCTATGCACACTTTGAGGGCGGTTGAATCTCTGTCTCTTATATTGTTTTGCATCTCCACAGTTTTACAGTCTACAGCATTCTGGAATCAGCATCCGCCTTCAGCCAGCATCCTCCACCTTTTATAGAGGGGCCATCTGGATAATATGGTCAATGTAGTTCCTCCAGCTAACGAGAGTCTATGTTGCACCTTATTAAACCAGACACAATATCTCCGTCTGCCTTTATGGCTTTAGCCGTGCCCTCCTACTGTTCACCAGACATGCTGCGCCAGTCATGTTAACCCTAAGAAGTGGGTGATGTTGAAGATTCTCTCGTCATATGCACTCCGAGTTCTTCGGCAAAAACATGCCTGATGAGCTCTATAACAGCATGTGTCAGCGGGGTATGGATCCCATCAGAACAGATGCTGTGTGAGCAGTGGATTCATCGGAAATGGCTTTCACACATTCATTCCATTGACAATTCTTATTCATATCAGATTTAAAGGCCACATGTAGGGTACACAATAATTCAATACCTGAAACCGAGGTATAATTAAGAAAGCAATGCGTCCTATGCGGTAAACCGGCATCAGATATGTGGACACTGATTTTTACCCCTTTGTGGGAGGCTCTCATCTGTGTGCTAATAAAAGCCTTTCTACTTCATGCTCCTGTACCCAGAATGTCACTCTGACTGCACGTGGGTTTGAATTATGGCCGAGAGGGCGAGGTGCAGTCGCTGCCTGCTTTACAAGCTTCTGCGACCAGCAGACAGGTTTCTGCAGATGGCAGATCTCGGCTTTTGATGTGCACTGCTGGTGCTGAAACACACTACACGCGATCAGTACACGATCAAAAGTTTGCCAGCTCTGGGAATCACTTTCTCTGGACACCCCTCCAAACTGAGACTGCCCTTCTGTTCAGTTAGGACAAGAGACTAGACAATATGAGGCCAGATACATTTAGACAATGAGACCAGATGAAATGAAACAACATGAGACCTGATGAAATGAAACAATATGAAACCAGATGAAATGAAACAATATGAAATCAAATGAAATTAGACAACATAAAACCAGATTAAATAAACATAAAACACTATGAGACCAGATGAAATGAAACAATATGAGACCAGACAAAATGAGATGATATGAGACCAGATTAAATGAAACAATATGATACCAGATTAAATGAAACATTATGAGACCAGATTAAATGAAACAATATGAAACCAGATTAAATGAAACAATATTACATTAACTCATATGAAATTAAACAACATAAAACCAGATGAAATAAACATAAGACACTATGAGACCTGATGAAATGAGACAATATGAGACTAGACTAAATGAGACAATATGAGACCATCAAAATTAAACAATATGAGACAATTCAAGACCAGATTAAATGAGACAATATGAGATGAGATTAAATGAAACCATAAGAAATTAGACAATATAAAACCAGATTAAATAAACAATTTAAGGCACTATGAGACCAGATTAAATGAAACAGTATGAGACCAGACTAAATTAAACAATCTGAGACATTGTGACCAGATGAAATGAGACAATATGAGACCAGATGAAATTATACAATTTTAAACAAGATGAAATGAGACAATATAAAACCAGATTAAACAATCAATATAAAACACTATGAGACAAGATGAAATTAAACAATGAGACCAGACAAAATTAGACAAGATGAAATGAGACAAAATGAGACCTGACGAAATGAGACAATATGAGACCATTAAAATGAAACAAAGTGAGACAATATGAGACCACATTAAATAAAATAATGTGATACTATATTTAATGAGACAATTCAAGACCAGATTAAATGAGACAATATGAAACCAGATGAAATAAATAATTTAAGGCACTATGAGACCAGATTAAATGAAACTATATGAGACCATATGAAAATAAACAATATAAGACATTGTGACCAGATGAAATGAGACAATATAAAACCAGATTAAACAAACAATATAAGACACTATGAGACAAGATGAAATGAAACAATATGAGACCAGACAAAACAAGTCAATATGAGACCAGATGCAATTGGAGAATATGACACCAGATTAAATGAAACAATATGAGACCAGATTAAATTAGACAATTTAAAACCATATGAAATAAAACAACATAAAACATAAAAAATATTAAATAAACAATATAAGATACTAACAAACAAGATTGAATGAAACAATATAAGACCAGACCAAATTAGATGATATGAGACCAGATTAAATGAAACAATATGAGACAATATTAGACCAGACTAAATGAGATGATATGAGACCACATTAAATGAGATGATATGAGACCAGATTAAATGAAACAATATGAGACAATATTAGACCAGATTAAATGAAACAATATGAGACAATATTAGACCAGATTAAATGAAACAATATGAGACAATATAAAACCAGACTAAATTAGATGATATGAGAGCACATTAAATGAAACAATATGAGACAATATTAGACCAGATTAAATGAAAAAATTATGAACCAATGTTAAACCATTTGAAATTGGAAAATATGAAACAATGTGAGAGCAGATGAAATGAAACGATATGAGACCATATGAAATTAGACAGTCAAACCAGACAATATGAGACCATATGAAATTAGACAGTCAAACCAGACAATATGAGACCAGATGAAATGAGACAATATGAGACCAGACGAATGAGACAAAATGAGACAATGTGACCAAATGAAAAGGGACAATATTAGACCTGACAAAATAAGACCATATGAGACCAGACAAAATGAGACAAGACAAAATGAGACAATATAAAACCAAACTAAATGAGACAATATGCAATGAAACTAAATTAAACAATTAGATATTATGTGACCAAATAAAATGGAAACAAGACAATATAAGAAAATAAGGCAAAATGAAAGATTGAGAAGATTTTGAGAAGAAATTGAGAAGAAAGTGAATAAATGAATTGGGGTGAGGTGAAGTAAAACAAGGAAAGAGATGGGAAGACAGTAGAAGAGAAAAGAAGAGATTCAATTAGATGAGATGTGATGGAAAAGAGGAAGAGAATTAGACTGGAGGACATGACAAAATATGATGAGAGAAAGTGAGATTTGAAATGATAAAAGGGTGAGCAGAGATGAGAAGAGTCGAATAAGATGAAGTGAAGAAATGGGACAATATTAGAGGTAAAGATACAAAGTGAGATGAGAGAAGTGAGACAAGAGGGGATGAAATGAGAGACAACAAAGTAAGACAAGACTGAATGAGATGAGAACAAACCCAGTAGAGACAGGAAGATCAAGACCACACTTTATTTGTTGGCCATGAAAGGTCACGTACTGTATTTCTTGTACGACTATAGACTGAGTATGAGATTCATATTTTGAAGCTCTGATCAAGCATCGTCCTGGCTGTACTGACGGTCAGTTCTGAGTCATTTGCTGTTTTAGCTATCGAGCGTAAATGAAATACAGCCATGCGGCTGCTGGTTAGCATCACCGACTCTGACAGATTAATAGTCTAGTGAAGGGAAGGAAGACCCATATCTGTTTCTTTCTCCCATTCACTCCAGATGGGACACTGGCAGGACGAGATCTCTAAAGTGCCAATACGGCTCATGACTGAGATGATTAAAGGCCAATGTAATTAGAGCAGGGAAATTAAAACTGGGACTTTCATTACCCATCACTACCATATTCCCACCTCTCCAAACAATCACCAAACACGCACATATTCACACATAACATACGCTCGCATATGCACATTCAAGACAGCTATTCACTCTGTGTTCTCATACTCAGTGTTCTCATTGTTAAAAGTCTCTCGCATAAAATCACAATGACTTCCTCTAGAGATCAGCTCCGTGTGTTCAGATAATACAGACAGTTATGGCTCTGAAATCTGATTGGATGAGCTATGTTTGAATTCTATATATTATGTGCCAAGTATTCACAATATCAACTGCTGTTTGGCAGTACTTACCAGTGGAATTTTCTATATTGTGATTATTATTATTATTATTATTATTATTATTAAGAAATTACCTGTGAAGAAATAGCTTGTTGGGCTTTTCACCATTTTATTGTAGGAAAACCAGAAGGTTTCAATCAGTCACTGAGTATAAAAAAAATTATAGTCCATGGCACTTCAGGCAATATGAATACTAAAAGCCATTCTTTTAAAGCGTTTATCAAAAGATGTTCCTTGTGCAATAAATGACTGCTTACCATGAAATAATGACTTTAAAAAAAAGGTCTTTCTGCTTAGTTTTCCTCGGGCTGTACGCAAAAACAATCAGACCAGTGTAGCTTGATTTATGAACAAATTACTATAATGAGCTGCTTCTTTTTAGTGTAGCCTAATTCTTAAACAGATGAGCCAATACTTTTAATGAATTGTTCAAAAAGTCGAGTAAGTGGTTTGAATTAGGTTGACAAATCCTTCACTGTATTGACTTGGTCAGAGTGGTTAATGAATCAACATCTGTCTTTCTTAATGAACTAGTTATTTCCAGTGTCCAAATGTTATGTTTTATGCCCATGTATCAAAATTTAAGGAAGTTTTGTGTCAGCATCATTATAAAAGACTGTACAAATCATTAAAAATACACATTTGCTTCAGGCTTTTTTGTTTTTGTAAAAAAAATGTATACCCTATTAATGTGTGTACATATATAATTTACAGTATAGAATATAATTTTTGTTGAAGCTGATGTAGCCATTTTATAAAAATCAATAAGCCACAAGAGGCTGTGTGTTTCAGTGATTTCACTATGATTAGGAGTTGTTGTAACACATTCATAGCTTTATTCTCAAGGGTTTCTTTAAAATCTGGATGAAACAGACATCATAAAAGACAAACATTTGAAATTTTTGAATATAAAGGTTATTTAATTTTCACAGTGATAGTTAATGCATCTGTGGTGGGTGGATGCCATACACCCTGTCCCATCAGCAATTATGGAGACAGATGCTTGTCTTTTAGAAAGGAGGGATGGAGTGAAAGAATCACCAGAGATGCTTCGTTCTTCTTTATTACCCATCTCTAAAGACGCAAAGGCGGAGTGTCTGTCGTGGGTCAAATGTCACAGCAGCCTGGTTTGCTGAACAAATGACTTAAGAAAAGGGCTTAGATTCCTTGTTCTTTATTCAAGCCTCTTTCAAATCCATCTCTTTTAAGAATGCAGAGAGGGAGGGGTAAATAGACAGAAGGAGGGGTGGATAGCAAAGTCTGCAAATTAAAGTAAAAGGAAAAGAGAAGCAAAAAGGAAGAAGTGCCCCTCGCGTCTGCTCGTCCAGCTCCATGACCCAAGCTGATTTACGAACTCCTTCCTTTAATGAAATTGTTTCTTTGACAGAGCCGGTAAAAGCTTGTAATGGATTGGCTGCTCTAATGTAATGAAATTACTCCCATTCTGACTTTAAAAAAAAAAAGAAGAAGAAGAAGAAGAGGGGGGTAGACGAGCGGGCTGGGGGGAGAAAATGCAATTAATATTTACAGAGAACTGACAGACGGGGTGGGCTGTGCACTATAGCCAGCCTCCCGTTCTCTCTCTTACCTCTCTTTGCCCCCACACTCTCAGCAGTGTGGCGAGAGAGAGAGGACGAGATAGGAGGTTATAGCCAGACAGGCCACTTTTAGCCAGCTGGTCCTTTATCCCGACTGCGGTGAGGAGAGCAGAGTAGATATGAGATGCTCGTGTGTGTGTGTGTTAGTGTGTCTACCTCCCTCCCGCAGCCCCCACCTCTCCTCCTCCTCCTCCCTCCCCTCAGCCCCCACCCGCACGTCTGCAGACCTGCCGCTGACTTCTGTCTCTCATCTGCAGGCAACTGGACAGCAACCACATCAGCTGCATCGAAGATGGAGCCTTCCGAGCCCTGCGCGATTTGGAGATACTGTGAGTCCCCCTCCCGCCTCCTCTGCGGGGTTCTCTTCTCTCTCCTCACCTCTGCTGTCCCTTCCTCTAACTCTGTCTGTGTGTTTCTTGATTGTTCTTGAAGGACAAACTGTGTTGCGTTGTGGACCTGTGGCGCATAGTCTGCTGTCGCCCCGTCCGGTCCGACACCGCGGCGTCTAGCATGCAATCATCCGTGTGACAGCTAAAGTTGCACGTTTGTCATTATGCTGCATCGTTGCCGCTAGAAAAAGTGTTCTGACTTTTGTGTGTGCACCTTACCTTACCTTAAAACCACCGCAGTGCCGTGTGTTTTCTGTCTAGAATGTCTGTAGAATTGCGTCTCCTACTTTAAACTGGGTGTTAGACTCACTTTGACGCTGAGATATCTCTTCTGTTGCCTCCTGGGAAGTCCCAGTCACCTTCATCACTCACGTCCTTAATCTCAGAGCAGGTTTAGTCTAAGTTCTGAGTTCATAGCATATGCTTTAATAGCACAGGAGAGATTTGATGTGTTTGTGAGTGAGTTTATTGTTATTCCTTGGGTATCCCCTGGATTGTCCCAGAGAGGATGTGAGGCAGGAAGCGGGACATACGAGGGGGGTCTAACCGCCGCATCTCCATCAAGCCAATTGGCAGGGCGCTAAGTGCCAACCTCATCCTCCAAATGAGCGCCGCTCACTGGGGACCTGGAGCCAAGCCACCCCCTCCATTAATTCCTGGCTCCAGAGGACACGGCAGTTACATCATTGTTAGGCAGGTTTTCTGGCAGTGTTAGCAAGGTGCACAGGTGGTGAAGGGAGAATCAAAGAAGGAAAAAGATCTTTTATTTCTTGTCATGTGTCCTCTTCTCATGACCAGAGCAGAAAATGACCTTATAAAACAGAAGCTCGGGAGCAGGAAAGTGTGAGTAAGTCGGGAATCAATTTTCATTAATAATACAGACCCTCCCTAGATTCTGCCAAAGACCTTTGGGACCCTGGCGAGCCAAGAAAAGTGGTACATGAATACACATCACTTTCATGCTGATTGAGCCATCTCTCCACCCCTCTGGAGAGGCTGCAACACACAGTTCTGCAAATGACACTGTATCATGGCTAAATAACCCCATGCGCAGTAATCAGGCTCAACCTTACATCCATGTTCTCCAGTAGCAGATTCAACTTTCTGCTAACTGACCATTACTGCTATGCTATAGGGCCAGTTTGTAAGAAAATTACACCTTTGGGTAATTGATGACAAAATTAAGGGACGACTTGTGCTTCAGGCACAGCGATTTAGCCGCTAGTGATAATGCTATGAGTCTCAATGTGTGGATAATGATTTCCAGCATGAGTTATATTACAGCCCAGGCTAACCTTTTTCTTATGGCTGATCTTTCTGAAAGGCAGCACAGATGATGGAAATCCATCTCTTGTATCACCATGACTGTCAATGAGATTATTGTGTACAGTAAAGTAATACACAAAAGGGATTTTACTGGTAAAGTGGTCCATGGTGGAGTTGCAAGTGTTCATTTATGCTTTCAGAAATGTCCAGGGGGTGTAGACTTCACATGTTCAAGCACAGTATTTTATGTTTAAAACAGTGTTGGATTATGGGAATTCAGGGCAAGCATGTGTAATTTTTAAAGTCGATTAGTATAACTTGACATCTGTTGATATGATTGAAAGAATGAATGAATGATATTTTTTCTTTAAAAATGTGATGCTAATGTGTGTTTCGCCATTCAGAACACACTTGAGGTGTAATTTAAGGGTCATATTAAATGCATTGTTTGAGAGAGAGGCCAACCGAATCTTTTAATCTCAATGATCGTTAAAGGCCTATTAAAATAGATGGTGCACTGCGACATAATTGAGAGATTTGAGCATCCTTTCCCATCGTTCCTTGTTGGGTTTCGTGATCACTGTAGAATTCGGGTGATCACTATAAACATCAACTAAAAAAATGGCAAAGCAAGGAGCTATTTAAACACTTCCATCGGGTTTGGAGATGGTGATCAGAGTGGAGATTAGACAGAGCAGTTCGCGGCTAACCCTCCTCCACAACTAAATGACTGCCAGTGATTTAACGCCTGCCAAACTACACAGAATTAATGATCGGCCCTTTCTGCTGATGAATTGTAATTTATATTTAACATAACTGTGCTAATGACTGAACTAATGACTTCAAAGCTATCTCGGACATTTTCTCACATAGGACGTGACTTGCATTCCAATGAGCTGAAGGAAGTGCTGTAGGAAGCACATTGACGTGTTCACCATCTGCAGAGCACCTAAACCTCCCTAATAAGAAGCACCCCCTTGATTATTTTTCATTACTTAGTTATGGAAAGTACTTACTTGCGCTTGCTCTCATTTTTAATTCTAATCAGTTATACATACACGTAATACGTAATCAAGCCATTTTATCTTTCCATTCTCGCTTTAAACGTATAGTGAGATGGACTGTGGAAGGTGTCCACCTTATCTTTGTTTTATCAAATTCATGAAATTCAAATTAGTGCATAACTAAGAACTTTGGCAGTTTTTCTATTTCTGATTCCCACAGACAAATCTAATCAAATTTTAAATATAATATAAACGAGGTTCCATGTGGTGTGAGAATAACTGAATATTTTTCACGGTTATATGCCTCAAACTCAATTTTCATTTATACACGTATTCAAATATACAGAACATTTTTTATTTGTATTTGGTTAAGTGAGTTCAAAAATTATTAATAAGATTCCAAATAATTCAGGTGAAATGAAAAATCACTGTTTAGTTTGAATAAAGGCATGGTCTGAGTGTTAAATAAACACTTTCCTATAATAAGGAGGGGGAAAAAAACTAAAACTATAACTCAAAATATGTATATTCAGCATAAGTATGGCCAGTTATTCATAAAAATATTCTAAGCTAAAGAAGGCATAAAGATTGTTTAACTGATCAAATATTCTAGTGGATTTATTTTTCAGCAGGGTTATGGTGAGCATATATCATGTTATGAGCACAATGAGAACATCTCATGTAATCTGTTTCAAATAATGCTAAGAGCAAGATGTATGCGCTTTAAGCTTGCTTTGGTCTTTAAACACTTGGTTCTTTTGTGAAATCTTTCATAATATGTTATTATCGTCCTTCAGGGCTATTTTGTAAAATGTGGTTTAAATGTGAGAATGGATTTTTTTTGTATTGTGAGAAAGAGCATTTTGGAAACTCCCCATATACCCCACTCAGTTTTGTCCACACACACACAGCACTCTCACAAGCGCTGGAGCTTCTGCATATTTTATAACCACTTTTGTACAGAAAATTCTGGCTCTGAATCAAATGTCAAATCATGTGAATTTTTTTGCCCCGCTGTGTCATTTTTTATGAGCAGGAAAGTGCAGAGACATTTCCGTGCCATCTCCTGAAGGTGACTTTCCTTCCCACCATGCATTGATAAGAAGGCCCAAATTTTTCGCATTACCACTGTCCTATCCTCCTGCCAAATGCTGTCATTTGTCAATGTGTGCACGGCACATTTTTCTCGACAGCTTGGCACAGATGTTGCTGGTCGAACTAAAGCGAGTTTAGCATGATAGCTTGGGCACCGTGCCCCAAAGGGACATCTCTGCAGCTCACCAGGCCTGGTCGATACACACCACTCTGTACTATGGCCTCGACAAAGGCATTTTCACCCTTTAAATCCACAGATGTACTCCTAATCACGAGTGCTGTTTAATGAGGGTTTCACATTTTTATTTAAAGAGACTAGCTTGTAGTACTATGGCATGTCACGAAATACCAAACAAGGGTAAAAGTATTTGCAAGTGTTGTCAGATTAAATATTTGATTAAAATATTAAAGACATGCAGAGGCGGATTAATAATCCTGGGTACAAAATGGCATTTCATCAGGCTCAAGAACTTGTAAATGCTGATTTGTTGAGGCGATTGCATTTCTGTGGTCACGGTGACGTCTCATGATTGTTTTGGGGGGAGGCGAGTGGGCGTTAGATCGAAACCTAAATATATTACGAATGAAAAATCGTGTATTTCATATGGAAGGTTTGAGAAATATAATTTTCTTATGGTTAGGGCTTATGGTTTGGCAGTTTTCTACCTTCATAATGTAATTTTCTTAAAGCAAGACCTTTTGAATGTTCCTCTTGGCAACGATAACACTGAGCTTTGCTCTTCTTGGCCCCTGCCGCCCCTTATCCTAATCATTTCTAACCCCTGTGCTCCCGTAAAAAACATTAGCTCTTTTCAGATATAACAAATGTCTTCTAGCCGGTGCAGTTGGTCCCACTTTGGGAACTCGGGACAGCAGATTCCCTTGAATCAGATATTCCATGCATCTTTAATTTCTAACACAGGTTGGCTTCCCTCTGGACAAATCAGTCTTACTTCTGCAAGGCCTGATTGAAAGGTTGTCTTTAGTCAATAGATGAGTCTTTATGTGACAGACAACAGGCAGGCGGAGGGAGAAAGGGCAAGCTGATGGCTAAATGAGAGGATGGATTAGGGGAGTGGAGGGGGAGAGAGCTGTCATTAGCTCACAAACAGCACTTTCAAGCACAGGAAATTGCCTTGCCACCAGACATGGCCCTATTGCGTTATCTTCGTGTGCTCTACGCCAAAGCTCAGGGAGATGGGGAGGGGGGGGGCGGGCTGGAAATTGTGCGTTTCAGCAGTCGGACCCTTGCGCACAATTAATCATACGCTCCTGGATGGCCAGAAAGAGGAGGGAGGCCAATGGAACAGCTTAGATTCAATCTGTCCTCATTTGCGCTATAATAGCCTCATCAATGGCAGGGAAATCGTGTCGGCTTTCGGTGTGGTACCTGTTATTTTCGCCTCTCCTTCTGTCTTCTGCTCCATCAAGGGATGGAGAGCTCTTTCTCTTCTTTCAGAGGAGGCAAAGGGTAGGTTTATGCAGGCATAAAGCTTCCCCTTTTTTGTTACAAATGCTAAGCACTACTTTTTTAATAAGCCTACACTTGGACAAAAACCACATGGATGGGATTATGAGCAGAGATCATGTTATTTCTCTGTTTATCCTCATTGGGTTTATTTGAATTAGCAGAATTACATCTGATTGCAGCTTTTTTCTGTAGCTGAACTTAGCAATGCTAAGCTAAACAATGGCAAAAATTTCCATCCTACGCAGATGAATTCCATCACACTGCAACAAGTTGAGCCTAAGCGCTCACAATGAAATTACGCTCCATCTGGAGGCACTTTACTCATTTGTTTTGACTCGAGGGCCCGACGCAGGGATGCCCTGTAAAGGGTTGCTCGGATGGACGCTTGCATTGCAAACTCACAATTGTGCTGCAGTAGCCACAATAGTTTCCCATGGAACCATGACAACATCACAGACCTGTTGGCTCACATCTAGTTTCCAAGAGAGTAAGTGAAGGGTAGATGTGGATAGACACACTCTTCAAATGGACTCGATTTCACACCACCTGAAAGAAAATCATCTATCACATTAATGTTATCAACACGTTTTCTTAAGAATGCAATTTAGAATAAGCACCAGTTACCAGGACAGATACTTTCTGAAAAGTACACACTCACAGGGAGAGCATTGTATTTCCTCAAGCCTGTCATGTCAAATAACATGGGTCTTTGCCTTCTGGTTTTTCAGGAAAAGTCAGATGCCCGGAGCACTTTAGTTATTTCCCTGCAGCCCCCTGCATCCACCAAAACAACATCTCTCTTATTTTCTTATTTCAAAATGGTCTGGCTCTGAAAATGCTGCCGTCTTTTAGGAGTGAAGTATCCAGAGGCCCTCTCGAAGTCCCTCTAATGAAGGCCCGAAGAAAGCCTAAGAGCACTTAAGACCTCACTGTCGAGCTTTTTGCAACTGTGGGAAAGCTTTCTTGACATTGAAAAAAGAAGTAAAAAGAAAACGTGCCCCTCTGAGACGGTCTGAAGACTAAGCGTTGTGGGCAATTAACAGCTGCCTGGTTCTATTGACGCCTGCATCAATAGAGCTTTAAATAAAATCATAAAGTTACACAGTCAAGCTGTAGAGTTTGGTATTTGTCAGATCCCGTATTGATTTTATTTATTTTCAGATGCTTGGATGCACTTTCTCAGGAGTCACTGTGGATGCAGTCCTTCTCCCTGCAGCACGTTTATTTTGCTTAAAACATTTTTGATTTATGGTCAACCACAAGGCGACACAGGCGGAATGACTTAATTTTGCTGGCGAAGAAGACAAAGGAATTTTAAAGACTCAAGGTGATCTTCAATTATCTCAAGTGGCTTTAGCAAGAGTCGCTCATGCTGCGCTGTTATTTGCTGAGATCCCACGCTGCAGCAGTGGGCGGCCCTCTGCAGTGCGGAGGGCTGGCTATAGGGAAGACTGACAGTCTTGTGTAAGACAGCGTTTCTACAATGAGCTCTACTTTAAGGTCATTGTTTCTTAGTAAAGCTTAACTCGAGCCAGAGATGTCCATATTAACAGGTGCAATCTATCCACTGAGACACAGAAGGTCATTGCTCTGGGGCATGGAACATGTCAGGATTAAGCCCACTTAACGTTACTGTGACGCCCAGTCCAGTTCCAGCTTTTTCAAATTACGATTGCATGAATGAAATCTATATGAGATTATTTTTACTCTGGGTTTCTAATCCTGGAAACCGGATGTCTGAAATATGAATGAGCAAGCAAGCACTACCACAGCAAGCACAAGCTGTTCGGAGCTCTCTGTGAATCCTCTTCCCTATTTAAAAGTCCTTCTTCAGTTTTTAGCATTGTCTTCATTTTTACTTTGGAGGATGCTCCCAGAAGAGAGTAAAGGCTTCACGGATAGGAATGAGTCCTTCCTGAGCAAGTTGCATTTTCCCTTGGTGATGGTTTGGTATTACAGGCTTTTACCAAGGCGTTCCTCCCATGGGCTTGCCCAGAGCTTCTTCTATTTACATCTCTATAGAGCAGCAAAGAAAAGCAATGAAACATCTGAGCCACAGTGGCCTTGACAAGAGGATCGCTTTCTGGTGCGGATTTGGTCAACTCCTCACGAGGGTGATTCCTTCACCCTGTGTGTAATTTGTGTGGTATTTCATGTGTCTATGTGTAGAATAACAATAATTTTCCATTCCATTTAGTTAGTTTTCTTCTTTCCTTCACTCATAATAAAGTGTTCCACCACAGATCTGAGCCAAAATCAATATTCAGATATCATTTAAAGTCCCACAAGAATGTTATGTTTTAGAGGGATTAGTTTTCCTCTGATTTGTGCAGTTTTATAGTACCAAATTTCAAGAAATGGACCCGGGCTGGGAAATTTCCATTGTTCGGAATTGTAAATCTGATCACTCACATGGTAATGTAAATAGCTTGTTTATTTACCAGAGTGTTTAGACTGAAGTATCTGGCCTTGAATAAAATGCAAGCTGGTCTGATAACCAAAATCATTGGGAGTATTTGCTTTCCAGTAGCTCAAACAGTAGAGCATGGCGCTAGCAAATAGTTCATGGGTTCAATTTCCAGGGAATGCATGAATTTATATCAATAAAAATAAAATAAAAAAAAGTATAACATGAATGCAATGTAAATCACTTTGGATAAAGAGTCTGCCAAATGCATAAATGTAAATGTGCATCATGGATTCACTGTAGAGGGGCCCTTAGAGAATTCACTCTAAAACTGGCTGTCATTAAACCTTTCATTAGAAGGAACACTCAGACCCCAAACCTGAGTTGTAAACTGAGTTGGCATAGTCGGCTGGATTCAGCAGTTTCTCCCCACCAAGCAGGAACCATTAAAATCCTAAATTGAGAGATTCCAGACCGTTTTCCAAGAGGTGGAGGTATAGGAGGCTGTGTGTTCTGCATGTGTGTGATAGGTTTGGGGGTTATGAGGTGGGATGGATTGATGACAAGATTAGGTCAGCTAAGTAGTGCTAATCACAACTGTGGCTGGTATGACAGGAAACAGAGAGGTCTGCCGTCCATAATTACAAGTGTGCACATCATCGATGATATCATTCTTTTGCAGACCAATACACGCTTATGTGAACACACAATACTCACGGTGCAACTTTCTTATATCTAACAAAACCCTTTTTATTTTTTACTCTAAGTCACATGATCTGGTCACTCGCTAGTCTTTTTACTTACTATATTAAATTAGGGAAATGCCATTTTCTAACATTTGTTATCTCTCTTTTTTTCTTTCTAGCACTCTCAACAACAACAACATCACCCTCATCCCACTGTCAAGCTTCAACCACATGCCCAAGCTGCGGACACTGTGAGTACTGAGAAGTACTTCATGGTATTACAACTAATGCTACAAAGTCATTTATATACTGTATCTACATTTAGTGCCGTTAATACTAAATCTTAACTCTTTTTTGAGGATTTGCTGCTTGACTGGAGCCCCTTTTCCAGGCTCTGTGGTGACGCCATGCCAGTTATCAGAGCGCTGGTCTGTTTGTGCAGCAGACATTGTCTTGGTTGAACATGTTGAGATGGCTCTCTAACACAGATGCCTGTGTTGCACTGTCCGACCCAAACCACAATTGATATAAATAATTACACAGCCCCCAAATCTCACATGAATCATTCCCTGCTGTGGCTGACCTACGATATTAACGCGACTCAGAGATGCTTTTGTTGTTATCCGAGTGTGGTCTTTCTTGTCAGAACTCTGGGTCTGGTAGAGAGATAAATAATGAAATATGTCAGGAGTAAACACTAGTTTCATTTTGGGGAATCTCTGTCTAAAATACAAGGCTTTAGGGTTATTGTGACCCTGGTGCACATGTTCGGAGCGTCCTCCTTCGATCAGTCATTTCTTTTTCTATCTATATCCCCTCTTTCCGTCATGGCCGCCGAGCGTTCTCCCTGGAGTCATCCATAGCTCGAGCTCCACAGCCGAGCAGTCTGGCCTCCCTCCCATCAGTCAGCCCATCAGACAGGCCAGCCCCCACATGCGGGATTGAATTTGCTGATGCTCGGATGGCCAGGCTCGTTGCTCCCTGGGCAGTATTGAATTATCCACAGCGAGGCTTTGGTTGCTACCCAGTTCCTTTGGATTGAATTTTCTGTCTCTAATATCCCTGATATATCTGTATTGAATTTGTTGCTCGTAAAAACAACTTATTAAATCAAATGTTTAGAGATGTTGGTAATCCATTTAGTTAGGATGGTGGTTTGGCTCCAGGTTTCTGATCAAATAGTCCAGTTCACCTCACCTTTCCCCCACCACTTCGCCTCTCCTTCTACAGACGAACTATCTTTGTGCATTCAATTAGATCAAATGATATCACCGCATGATGCTTGCCATTCAATAACTCAGAAAAATGAAAAGCACTCCCACCGCTAGGCAAGTAGTCATTTTCTGTATATCACGGTCGATAGGGTGTGTGTGCACGTGGAGCTGCCCCATTGTGCCCGTCCTCGGCTCATCCCATGCGCAGCTGAGGCAGCCGAGGCTCCTTCTCCCAGTGTCATCCATCTTTGTAATCCCACTCATCTGTAATTAATCCGCAAAGACAGGGGGCCAGATACTGGATTTGTAATGGGAAAAGCTCTATTAAAACCGTCGCCCCCATGCTGAAATTGTCAATGAGTGGGTTTTTGTCCCCCTAACTGGATTCAGCCTGTTATTTCATTTACAGACAATGCTGACCGATATAGCTGCACCTTTTGATTTGCTGACACCACTTTTTCTTTGAACTGTGTCTCTCGTCCCCTTCGTGTAATGGCCCTTGAGATTTATATTAAGATGTGAAAGATGTTATTGGGAATTGTGCCATATTGTTAAAGACCTTGATGAAATGAGGGTGCATGCTCTGGGGATTTGCGAGTGGTTTACTGTGGTCTCGGTGGTGATGTTACTATTATCTGGACAATAGAATCTCCCATTCTCACTTGTGGTGTCACTTTAATTCTGATGTGTTATTCTGAGTCTGCATTACTGAAACTTTATAGAGATTCTCCCTATGAATACTCGATCTCAGCAGCTATTTCCTTCCTCTTTTGCATTTAAATGCCGCATCACAGATGGAATATGACATGAAGTGTGTGGTAAACATTTCTCCTCTGATTTTGTCTTCAAAGAGCTATTTCCCAACATTTCTCTGGGATCATCCACTCCAGCATTCATGTTAGACATACAAACCTCCTCTGACCTTATTATTCTCTCTCTCTCTCTCTCTCTCTCTCTCTCTCTCTCTCTCTCTCTCTCTCTCTCTCTCTCTCTCTCTCTCTCTCTCTCTGTCTCTTTCTTCAGTCGCCTGCACTCCAACAGCCTGCACTGCGACTGCCACCTGTCCTGGCTCTCTGATTGGCTGCGGCAGAGAAGGGGGCTGGCCCCTTTCACACAATGCATGGCCCCCGCCCATATGAGAGGTCTCAATGTCCCTGATGTTCAAAAGAGAGAATTTGTGTGCACAGGTATGGCACAGTATTTACTTTCTTTTTCAGAATTTCCTAAATCAGTCGGTTTCCATGTCTGTCTGGGTAAATCTTACAACTACAAAAAAAGAAATTGCATTATTATTAGGGCTGTCAATTTAATATGTTAATTAGATTAATTAATTACGATAAAAAATAGTGTTCGAATTATTTCATTTAATCATTTAACGCACATAGAATCATTTAACGCACTTGACCTACGTAGGTCATCTGACCTTTCATACAGTAGTTTGATGTCGAAAATGATGCAGGGCGATAACTCACTGCGTGATGGGCGTGATTTGCCTAAAATTCATGGTATGGGGGCAAAAATGTCCCTGCTTTTTGTCTCATATTTACATAATATGATATAGTTGCTCAATTTTGCCAACAAAAATATAAAGACAAAACAACTGTTCATCTCAGAGCAACACACAGCGGCGTTTTCTTTCTGAACCCACGTTTTGAACAAATCGGGTGAACCAATGATTGAATGGACCATTCATAAAGAGAGCCATTTACTTCACTCCTGAATGAATCAACTGTTCGAACGAATCGAATGAATGTATGAATTAATTTACTGCAGTTCCACCTACTGGCAGTTTTAGTTTCTTATTTAGAGTATTTTCATTTAAAAAAATGATGTTAAAAAAATTGGATTATGTTAAAAAAAACAGCATATTTCACCCAAAAATGTTTACTACATCCTAATGGTCCAAAAGTTTATATGTTATAAATTCTGGGGTATCAAATAAAATATTTATTTCAGAAGCTACTTTTTGTAATGATACTTTACTCAATAATGACTTTCAATTATCTTTTGGTGGTCATTTCTCAACCAAATTTGATGTGCAAATAATTAGATTAATTATTTGCCGCATCATGTAATTAATTAGATTTAAAAAATGTAATCGCTTGATTTAATGGCCCTAATTATTATATTTATTTTATTATAAACTATATTGATCATATTTAAAAAAAAACAAATGGTCCATATTTTCTCTTTTTTTTTGTTATATAATTTACTATATTGTTTGATGTAATAACTAAACCCAAATGTTCACAAATTCCCTAAATTCTCACCCTATTGCAAAAAAAAGAGTCTTATTCAGTATAGCAAAACAATAATGAAAACATCATTTGAATGTATTAATTTATTTTGTGTAAACTACATTCAGTCTAACAAATTCTACCATAACAAAGTGCATCTGACAGTAATAGGAGGTGTTATATATATGTCTTGATAATACTTTTAGTTGAAATAGGAGGTTACCTTTCTTTAAAAAACAATCTAAAAATAATTAATATGTGAACATATGCTAATTAATACAATTAAACACTGAGGGCCTTTTCATTGTGTTGCTTTATAAAGCCATTCCATATATTCTGTATCTTAATGGACCTTTGGCTTTCATTGGTGAAAAAGTCCACGTTCAGCTCTCGTTAATTAAGCCCTCTTTTCCTCCCCCTCTGATTAATCAACTGATGAATATACTCCAACACAAACACAAAACACGCTGCAAGAAAAAGCGTTTCTTAATTAAGCTGCAGACAATAAAACAACAGGGAGCCTGTTCTTACTGATTATGTACTGTATTAAAAGCTATTTTCGCCCGTCTTGGATCATGCTGAACTAATGCTAAATTTCATAGTCCTGCATGGAAGCTACATGACAGTTATAACTACTATCAGAGAGCATGTGTTTCTGTTCATATTGGACTCAAAATGGTGTTAATGTTCCACGTGATCTCCATTTGCTCTCTTGTGTCATTAAACCTTGTTGTCTTTAGTCAATTTTGCTCCCGATATGTTATTTTTCCATCTTTTCCTCTGCCCCAGGTCCTACTCAGTCGGAGCCAAGGTCATGTGCTCCCCAGGCGTCCGTCTGCCCTGCCGCCTGCACCTGCAACAACAACATTATAGACTGCCGTAGAAAAGGCCTGACGGAGATTCCTGCCAACCTGCCTGAAGGAATTGTGGAAATGTATGGATTCCACTCCTTAAAATAATTTCCCTTCTCTCTTTGTGTAAAATCTGCCAGTGTGATAAGTACTTACCGCTGGTATTGTCTGTGAAGTGATCTGCCTTCTTCCTCCTGTCATATAACAAAGGCCATTAGCAGTGCGGTGTAGCTGCCTCATTAGCGAGTGCGTTAACGCCATGCCGCAGTTGCGGATAGAGCTTGCTCAGTGCTACTGGAGGTCTACCAGCCTCTCTGCTGGGTTTAGGCAATTAGATAGCCAGTCAAGGATCAAAATGAGGCAAGTTATACTGAGGCCGATCTAATGTCCAGGAAAGCAGAGTGTCTTATCAGCAGATTCAAGCAGTGCTCAACCGAGGTTGTCTGTGATATGATGTGAGACGGCACACTTTTTAAATACTAAGTATATACCTCACAATCACTCTTATACCACTCTTATAGACTTTTGTAGTTGATACCAATGTCCATGACATTTCACATCAGCAAAAGCATATATGCTATTAGCGCACCCCGTTATTAGCTGTTACTATTCAAGTAAAACCAAACATGAAAATCCTGTGATCATTTACTCACCCTCAAGTTGTTCCTAACTGTATGACTTTCATTCTTCTGCTGAGCACAAGATATTTTGATGAACCAAACGGTTGATGGGCCATTGACTTTCCTATGTTTTATCTCCATTTATCTGTTTTTATCTCCATACTATATCTTCTTTTGGGTTCAACAGAAGAAAAAATCTCATACAGGTTTGGAATAACTCGAGGATGAGTAAATGATGGCTGAATTTTCATTTTGGGGTGATCTATCCCTTTAATAATATTGCTCAATTAATATTAACAACATAGCAGCAGGTCTATAAGGTTGCATTACACTGCATATACAGTAAGTCAATAATATGCATTGACTTAATACATGACCGATTGTTTTACATTACATCAACATTAATACCTCACAAAGATGTGCATTTTAAATCAAGACCTAGAATTAGTTGTGGACATTTCTACACAGTCTTGCAGTGTCACTCTTGTGAATGTTCATTTTAACCTCATTTACAAGGATATTCTCTAAAGCCTTGGTTGTCTTTGGATGTCTTTAAAGACTGTGGCTTTTTGTGTGATTTGGTTACGTTTTATTAGAAAACCACGATTTTTTCAGCAGCTCTTAGATTAATGTTATTGCCAATTTTTCCTGCCTATTAACTTTTTTATATGACCTTTACAGCATTGTGCTGTCCATGTTAGCTTTTGTAATGTTAATGTTTGCATATTAATCTTAGCTTTCTGAGTACAATCAAATTAATGTAATTCATACAGTACTTTCATTTAAAACATCTGACCTTCTTGTTGTCCCAGCTACTTCTGTATTAAGTGTCCTTTAAACACAAGAGAACGTCCAAAAGAGGTTTTGCGGTATCCTCCAAAAAACAAGGACGTTTGGGTTGTGCATGAGAAATTTGCAAGGCCGACATTTCCATTGTGCGAATAGGCTGGGACGTTGTGTTTAATGATCATATAGCAATGCAGCAGTAAGCTCACACACATGCATACTGTTACAAAGAAAACATGTTGAGTTTTTCAATGTGCTTTGGCTGTCTTGCCTCAGGCTGATTGAATGTTCTCGTGCTTTGGAGAACGTCCATATCGTCTTGGTCAGGGTATTTGGTATCCATATTGATTCAGAGATCCTTGTTTGCACTAAAGGACAGGTAGGTAATTGCCCTGATATGTGCTCTTCCTCGTCGTTGTTGTTATGTCAATAGTGTATGACCTTTGCATAATAAATGGATATGCAGGCTAGGACACATTAGACAATCCGAACCCATGGCCAAAAACAAATTGGGCTAATGAAATGATGTATAACCTGGAGCATGGGACTTTCTCAGGGACTTGTTTCCGGTGCACTCTTATCCCAGTCAGCCAAAACACAAATTGAACACTTAATGTACAGGCTGCCATAAAGCATTTATAGATGGCTTTCTCTATAGACCTCCTGATGGAGCATTAAGCACCTGCAAGACTCTTAAAAATGAAAGGTTCTTCACTGAAATACTCTTGTAAGCACTTTAGCTTCAACAAAACACCCCCATTTTATCAAAAACAAATTTTCACTGAATGGGGTTGATTGTGGTTCTAGGTGATTTAAAATAATAAAAGCAGAAATTATAACTAGTAAATACTTTTATTCTAAATAAAAATGTATTATGTTCTTCAGATTGGCATAATGGTTTCATCTAGTAGTTTTATAAAGAACACAAGTTATTTGTGGAACTTAAAATTAGGCTTTTGGGTTTTAATTGGAACATTTCATTTTTAAAAGTGGGCTTGCTTTCAGACTCTGAGAAATGAATTATCAACAGATCAGTGTTGAGGGGAATGAATTCAGTATTTACATGTACATTTGTGTAACACCTACAGGAATATTACATTGTTTTCTTTTCTGTGCTGCGCCATATTTGTTTTTGTAATTTTATTATATACAATTACTAGTGTAAAGGAAAAGTCAGTGTTGTATAACAAAATGTATCCATCTGTTCCCGTGTAGCCGTCTGGAGCAGAACATGATCAAGAGCATCCCAGCAGGAGCGTTCTCCGCTTACAAGAAACTAAAGAGAATGTAAGATCTTCCTCACACAACAACACAAACTAATATAAATTTCTATCATGAACCTCTAGATGTTACAGCCTGATACTCAACCTGCATGCAAACACATCATTCTCCATAGGGCACAAATGATTGGTATCTGTTGTATCGGTAGCCAATGAGCTCCTGCTCAACCTTCAAATATTTTGATCAGCACTTCCCCAGCTCCACCTGTATAGATCTGCAGCAATATATATAGACCAGGACAAATTAGCATGAGATTGCAATAAAAAACGCAGATGGGAGTGAAAGTTTTGTACATAATCTACAGATGACGTGCAAATTAAAAAACACAGACACAGCCGGATCATTTCCATAATGACCAACGCAATCTACCAAGAGTAGCGCAAATTAGCGTCTGGTTTAAGACATGCTTTTTTGGTCGGTAAATAATGGCGCAGATACCAGTCAGTTGACTAGCGCAAACCTTAGTAAATCACCTTGCATGATTTATTTAAATACTCTTCTTCAATCAATTTTGCGTCTGAAAGGGAAACTCCTACAAATGCAGTAAGGTCAGCCGCAAAGTATAGAGTTATTTAATAAAAAATAACCCTGTCCACGCCTTTTCAACTCTAATTTCTCACTGCACGACTTTAGTAAATCCTGAGAGTAGTTTTTTAACACCAAAGTAAATCTAGTAAATCTTACAAAATATTTTTATTTCAAATAAATGCTGTTCTTATAAAGCTCATCAAATACAATCTTGTAAATTAATATATCATAGCTTCCACAAAAAATAAATAATAATAATAATAAGCAGCTGTTTTCAACACTGATAATAAGAAATGTTCTTTGAGCAGCAAATCATCATATTATAATTATTTCTGAAGGATCATGTGACACTGAAGACTGGAGGAATGATGATAAAAACGTTATTATTATAATGAAAAAAAAGTTATTTTAAATTGCAAATTTTCCTACTGTATGATTAAATAAATACAGCCTTGGTAAGACTTCTTTCAAAACACTCACTGACCCTAAACATTTGAATGATGGTGCACATCCAAAAAACACTCAAATCAGTTAAACATTTCTTCTTCTTATACACTCTCTTTTTATAATTTTTCACCCTATGAATGAACTCTATACTTGCTGCAAGTGATCTCCTGTCAGCCACTTAGGAAAAAATAGTACAAGGGTTCATAACATGCACAGCAGTTTCTGGAGGGATGTCACCCTGCTCAAGAAAATCTATATTTTAGACAGAAATTCAGATATTTAATGAGAACTTCTCACCTATGCTTTGGCAGTGATTCCTTGACACGAAGAGCTCAGTATTTTGAGGAATATATTCAAACACATCTGGGCCTCTGGGGAGAAAAACTGTACTTTTTTGTAATTTGTGTACAGTTTTTGACAACCACTTCTCTTGGAATCACTGGAGTTCATTTCTACTCCGACAAAGCAAAATTGAGAAACACTAATGTCTAGTATACATGACAGAATACCAGGGATAATGTACATCCAGCCGGTGGTTATTGCAGAATAAATCCTGATAGGGTGATCAGGACCCAGACGTGAAGTGACCTTGTTGCACAATATTTCACAACATAAATAATTATTGGGATAAGAGGTTCATCTTTTATTCAAATACTGTGAAATAAGATTTGTAATAACAATAGTTATCTTATAATCCATTACAGTGTACTAAACAATTGTCGCAAAATGTCAACGAGTCCACGTTACCGGATGATATGATTAAATAACTGTACATAAAATATTGATTAGATCTCTAAAATTGTATTAGCTCACCAAACGCAAATCTTCCACGAGAAAAAAAAAATTCCTACAAAGCATAAAGCGCCAACTTTAGTTACCCTACCGGTTCTTATCAGGGAATAACATACCACTGGATGGAGTGATTGACCAATCAGAATCAAGTATTCCACAGAGCCGTGTAATAAATCATTAGTTAATCACCCTCATGTCATTGTAAAAATTAATAACTGGTCCACACAGCTAAATTGCTATATTCCAAGTCATAATATAGCTTTATATTAGAAGTAGTAAATGTTTTTAAAACATTGGTCTAAAGTCAACGGGGCAGTATTTTTTGTGTTATTTAACGGGCGCGTTAGTAATATGCACCAATAAGCGGGTACACAATGAGCTTACACTATCCTTATTACACACACAGGGACACGCAGCAGCACACAAACATTTTTAAATATAAAAAATAAAAGGATTCCTCTCTGGTGTTCAGTCTTTCCGCTCGCAAATTCTGCCATGTAAATAGCGAATGGCACGAGCGCAACTGGCTTTTAAAGGAAATGGGAGATGAGACTCTGATTGGTTTATTGCACGTTACGTCCAAAACACACCCATGACTCATTAAGAGACTATGGGACATCCCTTTTAGACCATGCACCTAGCGCCGACCACCGCTCCGTCGTTAAACTTGTAAAAGTGAATTCGGACACGCCCTAAGTGCACTTGCGCCAAACGCTTCAGACCATGCGCTCAGGTCGTTAAAATAGGTCCCTATAGATGCTTATGATGGCCACCAGATAGTTTCTTATGTTCTTTTCCCCTCAGTATCGAGTTTGCAGGGTATTTATAGAGTATCGACATCCTGTCAGACAAATGTGCAAAATATCCCTTTGTTGGTCTAACAGTCAACTAACTGTATTATCTCTGTTTGTGTGTGTTTTATGTTATTACAGAGACCTGAGCAAGAATCAGATATCCGAGATTGCGGAAGACGCATTTAGTGGCCTGCGCTCACTCACTTCACTGTAAGTGGTTCTCACACAAAATGACACAACATATTAAAATTCATACACCTGAGCTGCATAGCAATGCATTTACAAAGATAATAGGCGTGTGTAAATGTAGACAGTCAGGTGAAAGGACAGGTGTCGAATAAATCAGCTGACAGGAGGCTGACAGAACGGAGACGAGACAGCCCACTGTCTGCCTGCATGTGTGTCTTTCACTGCGTGCGAGTGTGTGTGTCTACTGACATCTGCAGCAGCGTGAACACAAGGGAGGACTTTCATTTAAATCACCTCAACAAGTCAGAAAGAGACAGAAGACTCTGTGTGCGCATATTAATTTGGTCAGATCTATTTCCCAGCGTCCGGCCCACACAGCTGTACACGAGACAGAGCTCATTTACACATGCCGTGTGATTAAAGAGACGCCGAGGGGTGGAAGATGTGCTGCAGTCTCTCAGGGGATAGGAAGAAAGCAAAGAGGATGCACAAAGATGTCATAAACACACAACCACACATTTGCTGGGAAATTAGAGTGTCAAGAAATAGTTCAGCCAAAAGTGAACGTCGTTCAGAACTTATATGAACTCAACTCATTCTTTGTTCTATGAAACACAAAATGCAATTACTATGAATGGAAACTGTCGCCTTTAAACTTCAAAAGGACACAAAACATCATAAATGATCATAAAAATAGTCTTTACGATTCAAGCTTTGTGTCAGGAACAGAACGAAATTGGCTGAAAACGATGACATCTGCATGGCATGTTGATAAGAGAAACATTAATGTGATTTTTTAAAATGATTTAACAATTAAATATTTGTTCTTAATCAGATCTTTTCAGTGGTTGGACTTGATGTGTGTGTGTGTGTGTGTGTGTGTGTGTGTGTGTGTGAGTTGCACATGTGGGTTACATACAGACATATTTGGGTTGTGTGTGTGTGTGTGTTGTGCTTTGTCACTCTGTGATTGTACTATATGTGTGTGTGTGTGTGTGTGTGTGTGTGTGTGTGTGTGTGTGTGTGTGTGTGTGTGTGTGTGTGTGCTGCATTTGTGACTCAATAACCTTCAATGTCAAGAAGACATTGTCCTCTGTGTGTGTGTGTGTGTGTGTGTGTGTGTGTGTGTGTGTGTGTGTGTGTGTGTGTGTGTGTGTGTGTGTGTGGACTGGTAATCCCTACGTTATGGGGACAAAATGTCCCCACAAAGATGGCAATATCCAAAATCCTTGTCCTTGTGGGGACATTTTTTGGTCCCAATGAGGAAAACATCTTATAAATCACACTAAGTGATGTTTTTGAAAATGTAAAATGCAGCATGTCTCCTGTGATGGGTAGGTTTAGGGGCAGGGGCAGTGTAGGGGATAGAAAATATGGTTTGTACAGTATAAAATCCATTACGCCTATGGAATGTCTGTGTGTGTGTGTGTGTGTGTGTGTGTGTTCATGTTTTCTATCCTGGTGGGGACTTAAACCTGACTGCACACAGACTCATGGGGACTCGTGTCACCGTGGGGACCTAAATTGAGGTCCCCATGAGGAAAAGAGCTTATAAATCATACAAAATGAGTTTTTGAAAATGTAAAAATGCATGTGTGTGTGTGTGTGTGTGTGTGTGTGTGTGTGTGTGTGTGTGTGTGTGTGTGTGTGTGTGTGTGTGTGTGTGTGTGTGTGTGTGTGTGTGTGTGTGTGTGTGTGTGTGTGTGTTCTATGTTATGTGGAGGATAGTAATACCAGTATTTTTTTTTTAAATATATACCTCAAGGATGCATCAAATTCAGCATATTAGAATGATTTCTGAAGTATTACATTCTGTCAACATCATGGTGGCATCATGATTTGAGAACATTTGATTAGTGACAGAGAAATAATACAGGATAGTAATTGTTTCTTATTACATCATGCTTTTACGATGCGTTTAGTGAAGCATTTGGACACGTTGGTTTATAGGAGGTAGAACATCCGTCCCCTTTTCCTCATAAAAGAAGGTAAAGCACTAAAAGAAGAGAGGAGAACATCTACTGTATTGGCTGAAAGGAGCATCAAGTTTTATTCTCACTTCGTCATGGGGGAACACTCACGACATCATTAGTATGTAAATTGGACTTGATTGCTAAACATGTCCCTCACACCTACTTATATTTGTGTAGACATGGAAACATTGCTCAGACATAATTTCCGCATTTAATGGTCCAAATTGAGGTGAATCTGTCGGCTCTAATGGGCCTGTTTCAGCTTATTCTAATGATTTGGGGAAATTCTGATGACTTCTGCTTTTCCTAACATACACACTGCTGCCGCAGGCACAAACATAAGCTCACATCACCTGTTATTACGCTTCTGAAACACCATAGATTTACTGAAGCGGCCCGACCCATGTTTTCACCGTCAACTGCCATAATGACACAAATTATCTGTGTTTTTAGCAATTAGAGTTCTTCATTCGTAATGGATTTTCTTAATAAGACCCTTTCAAAGGAACACCTCAGGGCATTCCAGCCATTTCACTAGGCTATTTTGGTGTTTCTGTGTTTCTTTCTGCTGTATATACTTTTATTCAAGCTTTTTTTTATTTTCTTGTTCTTTTTTTGTGATTCTCAAACTAATTAGTTCACCCTGTGAGTAGACTAACGATGCATGCCTTTGCTCCAAGACAAAACCTCATTACAATGGCTTTCAGTAATTAAGCACACGACTGCGTTAGTCAATTGTCAGGCAGCCTGAACAGGAAAGACGCGAAGGCGGCTGGAAGTCAGGGAGGAGTGCGTGACATGACAGGAGTGATGGGTGCAACTCCAGCAATTCACGTTCACCGTGGCTTTGTTCAAATTTGTGATCTGTGAACCAAGTAAATTACAACTATAGATTCGAATAGGTTTCTGAGACTTACATCAAGTCACACAGCTTTGAGTGAATGCAATCCCTGTTGCAGCACAGTGAAATCAACACACTGCTAGACTGATGCAGAGCAGATTGCTGAATTTACTGTAACCATCATGCTCTCCGCTAGAGGCTCTGAAGCAAAACATAAAACCATGCGGAGAGAGCAGCATTCAATGAGGCAAAGTGAAAATAAAAAGATTTTTGTAAAGTACCTGTAGGGGACATGCACTTAGACCCGTTGCACTGACTGAGGGTTTAATATGGTGACTGAGGCGTACGTAACAGCCACACATGCTCAGCAGAGTCTGTGGACAGTTTACATCACACCTTCTGTAATGCAGTAAATAATCATCAGTAATCAAGAACAGCATACATAACACATTGGCAAAATCACAGCAACTGCAACTTTTTTTGGGGTCTTGTGTTTTATTTTGCTTTGCTTTTTGTTTTGCTTTCATTTGCTTTTTGGTTCTTGTTTTGTTTTATTTTGCTTTTTTGCTTCGCTTTTCTTTTCTTTTGTCTTTTTTGATCTTTTGTTTAGCTTTTTTTGTCATTTTGTTGTGTTCTTTGCTTTGCTTTACTTTAGGCTTTTGATCTTTTGTTATGCCTTGTTTGTTTTGCTTTTTGTTTCTTGTTTTCTTTTGCTTTTCTTTACTGCTTTTTTATTCTTTTCTTTAGCTTTTTTGTTCTTTTGTTCATTTTATATAGATTTTTAAAATTCAATTTATATAGGTACTTTATTTTTTATTTTATGAATTCACAATTTTGTCAGTATTCATTTCACAATATTTGTGGGGGGGTTGTTATGACATTTAAACGATATGTGCACTGTACTGTAAATCTCTTGGTTAGAAAGTGTATGTTAAGAGTGTAAATTTAAACATAAATGTTATGTCAGAACTTAATACAAAAAAAAAAGTGAGAGTTAGAGGGTTAGTTCACCCAAAAATGTTATTTGTTATTAATTACTTAACCTCATGTTGTTCCTAACCAGTAAGTCCCTCATATCTTCAGCACACAAATGAAGATATTTTGATAAAATCCAAGAGCACTCTGACCCCTCCATAGATAGCAATGCAATTGCAATTTTCAAGGCCCAGAAAGGTAGTTGTTAAAATAGTCCATGTGACTTCAGTGGTTCAACCTTAATGTAATGAGGCGACAAGAATACTTTTTGTGCGCAAAAACAAACAAAAATAAAGACTTTATTCAGCAATATCTTCTCTACTGTGCGAGTCTCCTACGCAATCCATGTAAGCACCACAATGCATGCATGTGATCATGGGATCGTGCTCGGACAATATTGAGCTGGAATTTTGCCGTTAAACCCAGAAGCGCAGTACTTTGTGAATAGCCCAACAAAGTGAATAGCATAAGAGAGTGACAGGAAAGAGATGAGATTGTTAAATAAAGTTGTTATATGTGTATGTTTTTGCGCGCAAAAAGTATTATCATCGCTTCATAGCATTAAGGTTGAACCATTGGAATCACATGGACTATTTTAACAATGTCTTTATTACCTTTATGGGTCTTGAAATTTGCAATTCCATTGCTGTCTATAGAGGATTTCATCAAAAATACCTTCATTTGTGTTCCGAAGATGAACAAAGGTTATACAGGTCAATTTTTGGGTGATCTAACCCTTTAAAGTGTGTTTACATTATACTGATATGAAAACTTGTCATCGTAATGAAACTTCTGTTGACTCTTCCAGACTGCTAAACGCCAACAAGATCAACTGTCTTCGGGTGAACACTTTTAAAGACTTGCAGAGCCTCAACCTGCTGTCCCTCTACGACAACAAGCTTCAGACCATCAGCAAAGGCCTGTTCACCCCTCTGCGTGCCATTAAAACACTGTGAGTTAACACAGACACACTCACAAACCCTCTATCCTTCACACCCACACTCAGTCCAAGAGACTCCAGTCTCTAAGCAACTGTTGAGCGGGACTGCCTTCACCCCGCAATTAATTAGCTCCAAGTAGACAGCAAAACAACAACACCATTAACAACAGCAAGATAAATGTGAACTAAACTAAATTAAAACCTTACACTGAAAATAACAGTTCGTGTTTATCAATGCATAGCGATCTTATTGTTATCACAGGATATTACTGTTTGATTGGACAGACTCCCTCGACTCTAATTAAGCATTTTGAGTTATCGTTATGTTCGCCCTCCGCAGACACCTTGCTCAGAATCCCTTCATGTGTGACTGTCATCTGAAGTGGCTGGCCGACTACCTGTTTGACAATCCAAGTGAGACCAGCGGAGCTCGGTGCAGCCACCCGCGCCGCCTCGCCAACAAACGCATCAGCCAGGTCAAGGGCAAGAAGTTCCGCTGCACAGGTAGAGTTACACGTGCACTTGTTCAAAGGGGACTTTTTACTTGGTACACTGTAAAAAAATGATATGATCAATAAGTTGACAACATATGTTTGTACATTGCTTTAACTCTTTAATTTTCTACTTTTTTATAAGTTATATAAATTCAAGTCAGTTTAATGTAATTTAAGTTGAAATGACTTCAACATCTAAGTTGTTTCTACTTAAAAACTTAAGTTTAACTCTTTTTGGCAGTGTATTTTGTACTAAATGGTACAATATACAACAGTACTGTGTATAGACATACTTTATCATTCACAAGACTCTCACAAGAAATGTTTTCAGACTAAGATGCAAAAATTGGTCGTTTTAGAAATCGAAATGTTTTTGACATTACATTTGCATTCAGTATTCAGCAGCTTGGTGGCTGCTCATTTGTCAAAATACACTCAAAAGTAACATGTCCTCCAACCAGTATTCCTATATCGGTCGTTTGTCACTTCCTTGAAATATGAAACATAGGAGCGTTCAGTAAAATCGCGCCCCTATCGACGATATTTTAGTTCATGAAATACGACACATAGAGCGTTTGCTAAAGTTGTTCTCCTATTGACAACAGGACTCTTTCATTTTAAAGCATTTTTCCCTTTTATTTGCATAATATTTAATGTTTTGCATAGCTCAATTGGTAAAGAATTGCAATATAGTAAAACAACATGTGCTCATGCAATCGTGAGTTCGAGCCCAGGGAACACATGTGCTCATAAAGTGTGTATGCACTATAAATCACTGGGTAGGTTTAGGGATGGGGTGGGCGTTGTTATAAATAAATTTAAAAAAATTTGCTTAATGGAAATATGACAAATGGTGGTAAAAAGTCCACACATTGCATTAAAATGAACATTCATTTTGATTGGCAATGACAGACATATGTCAATTCATGTCAGACGTAAAGCGTCACTGTCATTAGTTTTATGCCAGCTAGAGGGCGCATGACTTTAAAACGTTAATATAGGACGTAAAAAGATGCTTGCAAAACGACTTATAGAGTCGGGGTTTTTTTGGAGGACAGGTTGCTCAAAAGTGTGTTTTAAAATATTTTTGCAAGAAGTCCTGTGATGCAAAGCTGATTTTTCAGTGTCACATAATCCTTCAGAAATCATTCTGATATGCTGATTATATGCTCAAGAAACATTTATCAATGTGGAAAACAATTGTGCTGTTTAAAATTATGAATAAACATTTTTTTTTTCAGGATTCTATGATGAGTAGAAAGTTCAAAAGAGAAGCATATATTTTGAAATAGATGAAAAAGGTACAGCACATAATCAGTACAGTAACCAAAAAGCCTGTTTGGAAAATGACCCACTAAATGGTTGTTTTTGGTCTAAGATACCTTGACTAACATTATAAGAGTACTGCACATTCTGAAAGACAGCCAATCAAGTGAATGAAGCAGAATCCAGCCGCTGCCACAGTGAGTCCACTAGTCTCATACACAGTGACTTGTTGATAGCTTGGAGTTCTGGCCCGCCATTGCTGCTCACATACTTCACACTGAGACTCCTCACATTCAACCACGTCCCTTTCCTTTTCTTATGTGTATGTGTGTGTGTGTGTGTGTGGCATACTCTGGCCTGGAGCAGTTCTTCTCACACACTGCCAGGTTTCAGAGTGCTAATAGGACAATGCTGGCTGTTCTGAACCAGAATGAAGATGCCTTGTTAGAAGATGCTTTACGAGTCGGAACTGGCCCCCACACGCAGCCAAAAGCAGTGGCCCCTGAGGGAAATGATTTGGTGGTAGAAGTGCAGCCGCTGTTTGCTTTGATATTAAGCCACAGGTTTTTCTCATTAAAGTTCTGTCAGTATAAAAACACAATAACAAGTGCAACACCAGGCCCCTAGTGTGTGTTTCCACAGGCGTTACAAGTGTTTGCACATGAAAATCTGTGTTTTATGTGTGTGTACGTGTGGTGGCAGAGGGCTTTGCTCCACTCCTTCCTCCTTTGTGATGTCTTTATGTGTTTGTCTTTGTAGTCCCTGTCTGTCTGTCTGTCTGTCTCTCCATCTCTCTGTCTGTCTTTTCGGGCCTTGTATTCCTAGTGGGCTAATGTCCCAGTGACCGTGCTGGGATGAGGGAAAGGGGCCGGCCCGCCCGCCCGTGTGCATGGTGGCCCAGATTTCTGGGCGGCTTCCTGGCTGCTGTGTCCTGGCTGCTCCCTCCTCCTCCTCCCCGCCTCTCCGTCCCGCTCCGCTCCTCCACTCTGGCCTCTGGTGCAGCTGTCTCTTGTGCTTGATCTAACCATGTGCCGCCGCCTACACAAGCCTCACATGGTTCCGTCAAGCACCAGGGACCGCTGGACACACTCGCACACAGCATGGCATTCTGGGATATGTGCGGTGGCAGCTCTCTTTGCCACCATGAGGAGTGAAGGTGGCGTTCTTTAACCCGGGAACAACGGATCGCTTGTGAAGAGCTCTAGCTATGTTCTCCGTCTGCATTACAAAGGGCGTTTTTAAGTTCGCTCTTGTAGACTTTGGGCTTTGGCTAGAAGCATCAGGGCAGCCGAACAGAGATGGTGGGAATAAGATAAACAGTGGCAGGCGAGTGATGGCTGATGGGAAGCAGACTTATCGCAGGCGGCCAGAACCTTGTGTGTTTTCCTGTCAAAACATTTCTTAGCGCCAGACCTCCAATACCTGACCTCTTGCTCAATGACGCCGTTATCTTCAAAGAAATACAGACCATGAGGTCGTGTTCGCAAACAAGTGCCTGTGCCTGTTTGTGCTGGACATGTTTGTAGGTGTAAAGAACAAAGACTAATGTAAAATCTAAATAATTATTTCTATTTATTATGTGAGTGAATCTCATGAAAACATGTCCAGTTCATTATTCGGCTCAAGTCTTATTATTTGAAATCTGAACTGTATTTACATCTCATTTATATAAGTATCTGCATGATATATGCACATTTGCATATTTTAAATAGAACAATATGCAAAAATATATGTAATACACCTTTTTTTTTTGTAAGTCCCATTATTTGTAATTTGAACAGTATATTATGTTTTTTTATATATGCATATTTGCATGCTTTATGCAAATTTTCATATTAAAAATGTTGGTCACACTGTTACATTTAAAAAAAAAATGATTACTCATTATTGTAATAGATTTCAGACATTTTATTCCTTTTTGATTCCTTCATTCCTGTTATTTGCATTAGTTATTTTATATAAATATTTGCTTATGTACAAATTTATGCAAAAATGTTTTATATTATTTTATAATACATTTATATAAATTATTATATTATTACAGAGAAGCTAATCTGCCCCAATTTCACATTACTGTAATATAGTTTTATTTGAGATTTTTTTTCTTCTCAATTACTATTATTTGAAATTTGAATGTATTACAGATCATTTTCCCCATGATGTATATAAATATTGTACCATTTCTTTATTTATTTTACATTACAATATTTAAATGTGGGAGGGGGTGCTTAACTGTCAGGAACATTTCTGTATAAAAAAACTGTATTTTATGCACTTCTTTTTTTTTTTATGTGATCTGGACATGTGATTGAGATTTAACCGTGTGTGTGATGAGTTGAATAAGCTGTTTGAATGTCCATCTTTCTCTGTTTGTGTCTTCTGTGTTTGTTAGGTGCGGAGGACTACCGCAGTCGTCTCAGCAGCGAGTGTTTCCAGGACCTGGTTTGTCCCGAGCGTTGTCGGTGTGAAGGAACGGTGGTGGACTGCTCAAACCTCAAACTCACCAAAATACCCCCTCACCTGCCTGAGCACACCACTGACCTGTAAGCGACACACATTTCAGCTTACAAACACATCTAGCGACCCCCTCAATCATTCTCGAGAACATTCGTCATTTACAATCTCACCTCGCTAATTTGTTCGGTGTCCCTCTGTCCCAGAGGCCTCATCCTTCTCTCTTGTCCTCTGATTACGGGGTCTCGTCCCTGGCTGAGTTGTGGTGAATGAATGTCCGAGGCCTCTCCCAGGCTATTAACCACTCAACTGCGCTTTCCCTGGGCAAAGCTAGTCAGGGTGACAATGCGTTTGTCCTTGTGTTCATGTGTAGAGGACACATCAGGGTTTTCCCTCTGCAGTCCCATCAACTCGAGTCATCTGTCACACTCTCTCTTTCTCTCTTGCTCTCTCTGTCTTTCTGCGGCTCAGTGACTACAGCTTGCACCCGCTAGCACAGCTGCTTATTTATAGAGCTCTTGCGGGAATGCTTGCAACCAGCAACCAGCACTTTATGTCTGATGTGCTTTCCCATGGCAGGCCCCGCTAGGGAAACCAGCCCTGGGGGAAAGCAAAAAGACAGCCATGGTGCATTTGCTAGACTCTACTCTTACTAATATTTGGAAAGTCTCTTTCAACCTAGTCTAGGACTTCTTTGCACTTGTCTATCTGTGTTTGGAATGGGAGTCTAGCATACTGCTAAATGCAAAATCTACTTGTTATCATTTTCTAGTTATATCCCTCGTCATTTCCATACTCTACATTTGGTACGTTCAAGTCCTCCTGGGAAGTTTGTATTTATAAGCTGAGATGTCGTAATTACATCAGCTGCATCCAAATCACATTTGTCAGAGCGTAATGGCGATGTACCTTTCCTACATAAAATTCATTTCAAACTCTACATTTACAATTTGATGAATAAAGAATGCCCGTCGGGTTTGATTTTGCCGTTTTTCAGCAAATATCAGCAAATTGTGCCATATATTGTATTGTTATATATTCCATTGTAATTGTACAATACTATGGTATTTTGCACAGACCTTGGTACCATGGCACCCCCTCACGATCACATGCGCAGACTCTGGCTCCAAAATAAGTAATCGGCAACGATCGTTTCTTGAATATTTTGGCCTTGTTTTTCTACAGTGGAAGCTCATCTTTGATTGCGTCCAACATTTTTTCTCACTGGCTCATCCCCACCTTGGAATCTCAGGGCATGTTGAAAATCTTGAGGTTCCCACACATAATTACAACTTTGTGGTGACATACATGTGCATTCATCTCATAAGTACAATCTTGCCAACACGACTTGAATGCACCGATGTTGGCAGATTATAATAATATTTTGCCCTCATGCAATACTCCTGATTGTGTAAATTCCTATTGAAATGACTGGAATTAGCCTGTGGAAATCTGCAAAACAGTGGTGAATGTGACCAAACCTCCAGAATTTCTCTCCATATAAATTCCAAGCAGTGTTTAACGCATAATCAAGTAGTAATAAACTCGGATGTTTCTTTTTATTTATTTATATGGATCCCTCCAGTGCCTGCCACCCCTGGTATAAAGTAGAATGCCATTCCAAAATACGCCATCTGTTTCTCTTTCTCTGTCATACTATTTTCCTATCTTCATTTATCTGCATAGCCCATTAGCCCGTCTTCCAAATCCACTGTTATTATTTGCAAAAGTGTCTGAGTATGTCCTTCATATTGATATCACTGGTGATGAGGGGCAGATGAATGTGTATGAGAGTCACATATCCAGCGCGCACACCAGAGAGAGCGATACTGATTTTTCATTACGATGACATCACAGTCCTGATTATACACCATCTCCCACATAAGAGACTTGAAGACTGAAACGGTGTCTGAATGATAATTGCTTTCAGCTCTTTTGTCTCTATCTCACTCCTACATGCTCCAGTTAGGTTTACTTGTGCTTTTTATTGTGAGACTTTATCTTATTATTATTATACCTTGTGGGGGCTATTACTGTTGAACTATTAACCTCTGTTTCTCGATCTTTCTCTACTACAGACGGCTGAACGACAATGAAATCCCCATCCTAGAAGCTTCAGGGGCCTTCAAGAAGCTCCCAAACTTGCGCAAGATGTACGAACGGATTTATTTCTCCTTTTTGTTTGAAGGGTTAGGCTGCTGTATGACATTGACGTATTTGGGAAATTCAGCTTTGTATGCAGTGAACGCTATGGACAATAGGATAAGGAAAGCTTCTGGAATATTCCAACCTAATGGGCAAAAGCATGCAGTGATTTACTGTCAGACAATATTTGCAGCTCACTCCAAAATTGGAAAAAGCAGGAAGAGGACCATTGATTTATCGTGCATGAAATTGCTTACTATCTAGCACAGTTATAAATTGGGCAGATCTAACAGACCGACCTTACATTTTACTGTAGCATGGTTTAAAATTAAGCTGTGACTCATCATAAACGTGTGTTTAGGATACAACCACAACCTATTTATATGATGAAACAAAGAAATTTGCACTGTACCATTGCAACCTGTGCTTTCTGCCATTTGTCAAAATTATAAATAGTGCATTCGAGACACATTAAAAGAAGTGCTTGTGCGTCAGAGAGCAAGGGAGCTGACGTTTTCTTGAATTCCTTCTTTGCAGAAACTTGAGTAATAATAAACTCCGGGACATCCGTGAGGGGGCATTTGATGGGGCCGGAGGTGTTTTGGAGCTGCTGTTGACCGGAAACAAGCTGCAGTCAGTCAGCGGACGGATGTTCAAGGGTTTGAGCGGCCTCAAAACACTGTGAGTATCTCCACCGTTTCAACAACGTTTTCAAAAACCAACCCTGCTTCTCCTGTTATCTTGCTCATTAAAACGAAGACAAGCCTCCGAGCCGCGTTCACATTCATATATTCACACAAATCTGAATATAAATGCACAAACACTAGTTACGGAATTGGAAATGTGCTTTAAGGAATTGCTCTTATAGGCTTATTTAGAAACAAATTTTCAAGAAAAATTGCCCACTCTCAGCACTCTCTGTGATCGTCAGGTCTAATCAAGATGTTGACCGCATGAAGATATTCTAAGAAACTAACGGGCATAGACATAATCTATGCTGGTGTGCTATGGGGAACAAAGATGCTAATACAATGCATATTCTGAAGCCTGGTGGTTAGAAAAAGCCTTCCTAAGGTCTGCTGTCGCTCTAATTAGCTTAATTGGAGAGAGAGGAGTGCATAGGAGCAAATGAATGGAATCATGGTCCTGCAATATTGGATTTAGTGGCTTTCAAATCTCAGGAGTATGTGTCCAAATTGAGTTTGCCCGTCTCAGATCCCTGTTTGTCAGAGTTTAATGCCAAATTTGCTGCTTTCAGGTTTTCATCACGGCAGACTCTGGTTTGTATTAAGGCCGTTTGTGCTGCTGAAGGCCTTTAGGAGACCCTGACTGTTTTGGGCACCTCACCCCTCCCCAACCACACGCACACAAACTCATCTTATCTTGTGTCAAGCAGTGAGCTGCCTCAGCGGGCCACGTCTGCTGCACAGACAGAATCTCAGAGAGCAGGCGTACATGGTTACAGCACAGGCCGCGCACCAAGATCATCCTCACACACAGACGCGTTTACCTAGCAGTCTCACCGGCCAGAAAGCCATAGACTAAACCAGAGACTAATGCTGTCTAAATAAAGCTGATTGTAGCATGCACTAACCCAAAGTCTACACCTAAAAAAAAAGTGTGCAACAAAATATAATATGATGTAAGATAATTAGTGCTATCAAGCGATTAATCGCGATTAATCGTGGTTAATCGCATCCAAAATAAAGGTTTCTGTTTACATAATATGTGTGTGTAAAATCATCAGGCTCAAATTGTGAAAGAATAGTTGGAAGGGAGCATGAAGACACATTTTCACACATGAATTGGCAAGTCCAGGAGACTTTGAGGAGACTTTACAGAGTGCTGGACTCTTGCACTGTCAATCCAAGGGCTTGACCAAAAGTTGATGCACCTCTTTATGGAAATAAATGTTGTGATGCATTCATTTTTGGTCAAGATCTTGTAGACAAAATGTAGACAAAACCTGACCCAAACACACATAGTGCTATATACAGTACATTGTCAGTTAAGCAATGTTTCATTTGAAGTGCTGTCTGCTGAAGCCCCATCAGATGTCCTTCTTGTAATCTCACAATAATCAAAGTCACTGCCAATCCATCATGCTGACTCACTTTAGATTCCTGTCTTATGTAGCACCTTTCCTCCTTTATACCGGTGTGTATATGTGTACCCACTGCATGAATGCCACGTAATTTCAAAATAATGTTTCCAAATTGACATGTCAGCAATCATACCATAAAACCACCATTGACAATGCATTACAGAAGCTATAGTGTCTCATAAACTCTATGGTCCTCCCTCCCAGTGAATGTGTGCTGCTGGCTGTCAGGGTCAATGTGATCCAACCTGCCTCTGTGTTCCCATCAGGATGCTGAGGAGTAATCAGATCAGCTGTGTGGATAACGCCACCTTCACTGGCCTGAGCTCCGTTCGCCTGCTTTCCCTCTACGATAACCGGATCTCCACTATCGCCCCTGGAGCTTTCAACACCCTGCATTCCCTCTCCACCATGTGAGTCTTCCACCCTCACACACACATTCCTCTCTGTGTCATGGCTTCACTCTATCAGTTATGCATCCACAATTAACTGAATTCTTTAGTGCTAAAAACAATTGAAACAATAATACCTAAACTATCTCGACTGCCTAAAACTATTAATTGAAGTTGCTGTGTCTGTACCAAACCCACAAATGAGTTAGTTCAAAAATTCACAAAGACGCAGGAAATCAAACACAGTCAATCGGGTCACGCACCACCACCAATCAAGTGCCTATTATATCTTCATATGCAAAGCGGATGAGGATGCGGTACGAGCAAAGAATTCTTATTGTTTGCAGATGTGTTTTCAAAATTATGAGGTTATGTTTTCTTGTCTCGGTTGAAAACTGTTGTTCTTGAACCTCAGATGAGAACATTTTGGCTTGCCCCCCAGGGCATGGTGAATTATTCAAAAATGGCTGAAAAGGAAAATTGCTCTGCTGTCTAAAAATGGACTGAAATTTTGTGCAATGAAGCTGGCCATACAAAGGCAAATGTAAGAAATGAATTCTTCTGCCGTCTCATTTTTGCTTTTGATTGTGTGCTGTAAAAAAAACTGGGAACAGCTGGAGAAAATGAAGTGCGGTAATTTTTTTAATACAGATTAATATCTGCATAGCATTTTGCAGGGGATGTAAACAAAGAACTACTAAACAAAAAAATCTACTCTAGTGTGTCACAGCCCTGAGGGAATGACAAGAAAGAGAAAGATCAACGGGGAAAACTGAAAGAGATCTCACAGATGTTCGTAGATAAACAGATGCTGTTAAGCATTCAAAATAACTTCTGGTGGAATCATAATTTAGAAAAGAAAATGGAAATGATGACTGCCAACACAGCGAGCATCTGTAACCATTTGAATTATCATATCAGGCTGTATTCCTGGCACACATTACAACGTGCAACAATACACATGGTTCTCTTTTTCATTTTGTGAACCCTGCCTACTAACTGAAATATGTGAGCAGATTCTGAGCAGAGACTCTCAGACTGTTCTGATTTGTATTGGGTGTCATTCCTTCCATTCTGACCATCTAATCAAGATTAGCATGCATTAACAACAGAAAGAACTTACACAATGAAGTCATCCAATAAGTGTAACGCACATCTTTTTTTCAAAGCCATGAACAACTTGAACTTTTCAAACGGTACAAGTGATTTTTGTTCCTTTCCTTTCCTTTCCTTTCCTTTCCTTTCCTTTCCTTTCCTTTCCTTTCCTTTCCTTTCCTTTCCTTTCCTTTCCTTTCCTTTGACCTTTCCTTTCCTTTCATTTCCTTTCCGTTCCTTTCCTTTCCTTTCATTTTCTTTCCTTTTCCCTTTCCTTTCCTTTCCTTTCCTTTCCTTTCCTTTCCTTTCCTTTCCTTTCCTTTCCTTTCCTTTCCTTTCCTTTCCTTTCCTTTCCTTTCCTTTCCTTTCCTTTCCTTTCCTTTCCTTTCCTTTCCTTTCCTTTCCTTTCCTTTCCTTTCCTTTCCTTTCCTTTCCTTGGATCTTTGTTTTGTTCTGTGCTGTGCATGGCAACACACAGCAGCAGTTTGGGGCACGTGCATGTAGTTTTGTGGGTTTTTTTTTTTTTCGCAATGACTTATTTTAATATGACAGGCTTTTTCTTTTCTTTTGTACGTTTTTTTTTTTGTGCCACTTTTTGAGTGTTTTATGCGAGCTCAGTGAACCTCTGCAGTATAGCCGTGAGTTTCTCCTACTACTACATAACTCTAGACAGGGTATTTCCAGCAGAGGTTATCCAGTCTGATTCTACCGCGGCAAACCGAGAATGAGTATCCAAACCGAAAGGTGTAAGGAAAAGGGGGAGCCGTGGTGGCGTTCCATTAAAAACAAATACAAATCAATCCTCCATGCACAGTGTATTCTTAATTTATGTCAATACAGCCAAGTGAGCATAAACAAACCTGGGTAACATTTTACTTAAAGTCTTTATAATGCATTATACAGGTATTTTTAATGAATTAATTATGCCTTATAAAGCACCTTATTGCGTACCCTTATTTTTCATTCTCTTTTTGCTTTGCCAGCTCTCTAATTACCCAGCGGCTGACACAGCCATGTCCATTTCAGCACAGGGCAGCTAAAAATATCCAGAGAGAGAGAGAGAGTAAGAGTATGGCCTCCCCAGCTATTCTCTTCCCACAGTAGTGCAGCAGACATGTTGGGCACACTTCCCTCCTTTTTCTCTCTCACTCCATCATTCATCCCTCCACCTCTGCCAAAATTAGAGCAGAGCGGGAGATTGTTTCCGGTAGGAGAGTTTGCAGGGCTAAAGCGAGCAGTCAAGACAGAGGTTACTTTTGTGTGCTCACATTTGTGATTATCACAGTAAAAATAGCTATGTGTTTTGCCAGCTATGTCCCATTTATTAAATTTAGCAGGATAAGTAGTCTCTAATGTCTAGTTTGTGATATCATTCCCAAAGCAGACGTCTTCCTCGGTTTCTCTCTCTCAACCTGTTTTGTGTTTCTTTGCCCCACCCTCATGTACAGAGAAATGTAGGAATAATTAAAGGCAAACACATTGCTGGTGAGGGATATAGGGTAGTGTTAACATGAGCCCACCGCCATAAGCTGCAAAGCATCTATTGGCAAAGCAACGGAAGGTCAGCACACTCGATTAATTTATCCCGCAAGCTGTAGTGTAGCAGACACTCTCAGCTACTCTATTTCCTACTGTATTAAAGAGTTTCTCTGTGCCTCTACTAGCACTGCTGCTCCTGCTCATGTGTTTCAGCAATGCTTCAGTTAGATGGCCGTCTGAATGGGCCGTCAACCGGTTCCCTGGTGGGCCTTCTAGAGTCATTGCTGGTGATGCCTTCAACTCAAGGCTACAGTTTTATGATTCTGGTCTGTGTGCCACCACCTAAACTTTCAGAACTCAGTAAGGATGTGAAAAATGGGTCTATAAGTTGATTCTGAAGCCTCCGACCCAGCGGGCCCAATAGTCATTGGTTGATGGATCTTTCTGTACCCAAAATGTGTCTGTGTCTTATTCTGAGCCTTCATCTTAGTTTTTCATTTAGTATTTAGTGGCTGTTATAGTATTATAGCAGCGTAATAACATGTGAACAAATGCAAAAGTTGCTATCAAACACTGTCAGCATTGCAGGTCGCATCGCAGTCATGTACTTGTATTGCTATTTAAATGCAAATTCACCCATGCAGTTCTCCTGCTGTGTTAAATGGGCTGAAGTTTGATTGTTTATGTGGTAATTTAACCCTGCTGATTGCTTTCCATTGTAATTATATAGTAATGAGGTTTGTGTTTTCTTTCTGTTTGTGTACAGTAACCTGCTGTCTAATCCCTACGTGTGTGACTGTCACTTAGCCTGGCTGGGACTGTGGCTTAAGAAGACCAGGGTGGTTAGTGGCAACCCACGCTGCCAGAAACCTGCCTTCCTGAAGGAGATCCCTATACAGGATGTAGCCGTGCCTGATTTCTCTTGTGACGGTATGACTCTTTTTTGGGCCACTTCCTCATGCAAAATATATGTGCTACTTGCTCTGTTGGTGGATCAGTAATGCCTGTATCAAAGAGTGTATTAAAGCAATAATCCACAGAAGTTGTGCATCACAGTGTTTTTACCATAGTAAAGGGAACATGGATAGCCTTACGCTGCATTCACACGGGGCTTCGGCGTTAACGCTTGACGGAGGGCGTGGCTGAAGCTTGGCCGTTATAGTGACAACAGCCAATCACACGTCTGCTCTAGGGTCGCATGAACGCAATTGGCTAGCACCTGCTCTAGGGTATTTGCATACGGCGATCTGATTGGATGACGCCTGCGTTGGTGCTTGAAAAGTTGAGAAATCTTCAACTTCTGCCGCTTGCAGTGAGTGAGCGGCGAGAGCCCACAATTCAGTTCGGCAACGGATGATGTCACCCATTCAAAGTAAATGAGAAACGCTAACGCCTACGCCCCGTGTGAATGTGGCGTTACTCCTTTAACTCTTTCCCGCCATTGACAACATTTTCCAGCTTTCCGTGTTTTCACTGTTATGCGTTGGGGAGGGGACGCTATTACGCATCTTCTGAAAGAGTACAGAATCTCTGAATCAAAACACAGGCGAATCAAAAGCAGGAACAAGCAATAGCATATGTATGCAGATGTATATGTAAAGTAACGCGATCATCAACATTAAACAGCATATAAATCAAAACTGCCTAACAAATGAAATGTCGGCCCAGGACGAGGTATATGACTGTGAAGCTTTGGGGTGTTGATGGACTCGATCTGCTCCATATATGTTTTGGTTATCGCTCTGAATCCAATCTGGGTGTAGTTTTTGACAAAAACTTTTTTTATTAAACTTACCCAGCTAGAATAAAATGAGATTTATTTAGTTTAAACGCAGAGGCTCTGTTCTTTATTTTGATATATTACATATATAACATGTTCAGATAATTATGCAACAAAATATTCCATGAGAACAATGAAAATATCATTATTTTTTTTTAAATGCTGGCGGATAAAGAGTTAACTGTGGCGTAATCACTGTAAATAGGGTCCAAAAGGAACTTTTATCACACTTGCTAATGGTGAGTGATTTATTATCATTAAAAGTTGAATATATGGACTTTTATAATATAATATAACATAATATAATATATATAGTCATAAATATTTTTACTGGGCATTCAGTTGTTTCTTTACAAATATTACAAGTTTTATTTCACTTATAGATATAGATATATAGACTTATGTACAATAAAACCCAAAGTTACAGGGTAATGAACTCCACGTGTACACCTACGTTGAACATTCATGCAATCAGATTTGTTTTAATATAAATGCAAATATCTATGCTCCAATGTCTCCATTTGTACAATGTTGATTCTCTTTTATACTCTTCAACTCCTCTGTGTCTACACTTCCCTGTTTAGAGGTTATATAGACCCTTTTAAGCAGTTCCTCATGAACCAGAGGCACATTGTCAGGACATTGAATAAGGGTTTGCAAACCTCAGCTACTATTTGTTCAGTAGCCTGTGCCATTGACACCACATCCATCTCCAGTTCCCATGAAATCACACTGCTTAGATCAGGCCACTGAATCAGCTCCTTCCAGACACCATTCCAGACCGAGGCTTGCTCTATGCTCCATCTCCTCAGATTTCCCACACCTTCATCCCCCTCTCCCTGCTTCCCAGCGTCAGGGTAAATCACACCCGGCCAACTTCCCACAAGGCCGCACTGAGAGGGCACCACGAGGACAAATTAAATGCTGAGCGTGGAGGCCTAAACATTATCTTCTACCGCACTGGTTTATATAGGGAAGAACTCGTGTCCATAAAGACAAGGGAAAACAGAACCTCTCGAGACTGATATGAAGTTTAATGGAGAAAAAGAAACTGCGGTTTGGCTTCTGTCTGGATGGGGTCCTGTGTTTCAGAAGGCCTCCCTGTCAAAGTTAGGGTGTTTTGGGTAGAAACAGCTCTTTTGCTGCTCCAGGACTTCAGGGTATATCCTGTTAAGAGAGCCTGCTCAGCTGTAGACAGCCAAGCACTTTGAAATAAAGAGGTTCAAAGTGAGAGAAATCGCCCTGGCTCGAGGTCCATTAGTTAGAAGAGGCTGTCTGTCAGGGCTCATGTGTTGTTATTCCGTTCGTTTCTTCCTCCTTGTGCAGAGCACCGTCACTTCAGCTCCAAAAAACTCACCACCACAACATCTAGCTATTTTAGTGCTCTGCAATTACAGTTAGAGTAACAAAGTCAAGCTAAATTGATTTACGGGAAGATATTTTGGTTGTTTGAAGTAGTCCAGTCATTGTAAAACAAGCCCCCTTGCCTCTTCTAAATTTGCAGGCATATTCAGGTCCAGCGTTTCCCTATCCAGACTCAGCCTGCGAGTTTTTCTTGGAGCATATCTCAGTCTCCATTACCTCCCATTAATGGCTTAATTCACTGTTTCTTTTTAATCTGCGGGGTAATTCAGCATTTTACAGATAGCATCTTACAGAGCTTGGATGAAAGCAGCTCGGGAGGAGGCTACAAGTATTGCTTGCAGGAAATGTGGAGCAAACGAGGCCAAAAGCAATATTTAGCTGGTGATTTTAAACTCCCGTGCACTGTATCACTTATTATGAGCGAGTGTGCGCTGTAATTATGATACCCATGTTTGGAGAACAGTGGAGAAAGGGCTATTTTCAGAGAAGGTGCAATGCAATTCGGTGCACACAGCACCTGCGCTTTCATCCATTCTCCCTCTTTTTCTCCGACCTCCATTACTACCTTTTAAAGAATTGATGAGTTTCTATATTAGACCTGTTAGCAACACATATTAGATTTTTCTCTTGCATGATGTAAAAGAGCATAAAATATGCATGTCTTTCTCTCTCAGGTATGGAAGAGAATGTCTGTCTGCCGTCAGCCCCTCGCTGTCCGGATTCCTGCACATGCTCGGACACAGTGGTGCGCTGTAGTAACCGAGGGCTGCGTTCCCTGCCTAAGGGCATCCCTAAAGATACAACCGAACTGTGAGTTTCTACTTATAAATCCCTTTATTTTTATCTTAAAGGAACCCTCCACTTTTTTTGAAAACAGGCTCATTTTCCAAGTCCCTTAGAGTTAAATAGTTGAGTTTTACCATTTTTGAATCCATTCAGCCGATCTCTGTATCTGGCAGTAGCACTTTTAGCATAGCTTAGCATACATCATTAAATCCATACATACTTTCAGGCGCTGCATAATATGCCCATGGTACGACAGCAAAGTTCCATGATTATTACGCAGGAATGAGTAAATAGTTCCTAGTCATATCAGTCTAAAAAATCGCAACTTTTCATTTTCTGTTGGTCTTAGTACACTGTAACTATAGAAGAGTCAAGTTTTAAATAGTATAAAATATTGAAAGTCTTTGGTCAGACATTTTTGAGCACGATGCTAATGGTCTCATCCAATTCAATGATGTATGCTAAGCTATGCTAAAAGTGCTATCGCCAGATACAAAGATCGGCTGAATGGGTTCAAAAACGGTAAAACTCAACTGTTTAACTTGGAAAATAAGCCTATTTTCAAAAAAAGTGGAGTGTTCCTTTAATCACTTTAGTACAGAACCTAGGGTTGGTAGATTTTGTTTTCACAAAGGTCACAAAATGTCACATCCAGATTTATTTTTCTACTTGGTCTCTTGGTCTTTAAAATGGTAATAATCGGCCCAATCGGTTGAGTTACAAGATTTAAAATTGGGGTCAGATTAAACTGTGTAAGGTTGGGTGTGTTTAAAAAGATTAAACGTACAACAGTAATAAAGAGAATAAATTAAGTGTATTTACAATGTACACATGAAAATTGAACAACACGTGTCAGTTTTCATCCTACAATAAAACAGTCCTTCAGAGTCCTATAGTGAGTAGAATGTCCCAATATGAATGTGTCCACTAATGTATACAATCCACAAAAGTGATAATCCAATAAGGTGTGCTTTCTGGAAAGGTAAGTTCTCAACCTGCTGGTGATCACCAATTGGTCGATATGTTAGCAAACCCGTTTGAATGCCATGTTGCCTCTGTTATGCAGTCTACTTCCTACTTCCTGTCATGTCAGGCAGACCCAAAATCATTTAAAGACATACATAAAACAGATAAGAGAAATAAAATACAATCCCTGTTCACACTGATCCGCGGAAGCGACTAAAACACTAAAAAGCGTACAAAAAGAACGTATTGTTAATTGGAATGTCTTGCAGACTGGGGTGTCATTCTTCAATGGAATCCAAAACCTTAAAGTTGAGAGAGAATGACTTTGTGAAAGTGTTACAAGGACAATATGTCTTGTAAGAGGTGTGTCAAGGACACAGCGGTAATATCTCATGGCTTCATACACTAAATCACAAAACCCCGCGTTTTTAAACTGCCATTAGATTTATTGACATCTTTGACAGTGGCAGGTATTGACCTTCATTATTCAAGTCTTCATGTAAATCAGCCTGCCATGAGTGAAACAGTTTCTGAAACATACCCATTTTTAGAGAATAAAAAAAGCCCATGTCATGTGGCGTGCTGGCCATGATCCAGCTCAGACTGTACAAGGGTCAGTGATTTGCTGCACAGTGTAAATGTGTCCGTCTTAATCTAATAGACCAATCAGATGAAGTGAGAGTACAGCGCCTTCACAGAACTGCTGACACACAGGCCGTTTACACTCGACAAAACAGAGAGAGAGTGAGAGTGATAGGTAGAGAGACGGGGAAACAATAGAACTAGACGACAATGACAAAGAAGAAAAGAAATCACAAGATATCAAACAAGCAACAAATAGAGACTGATAAAACAAGTGGTTTTAAATACTGAGCATAGTGAAACAGAAAAATCTTGTGTTGTTGCTGTTGATTTTTCAGCAGAAGGACAGTAGTTGTTCTTGGATCGTACTGAAAAACTTCAGAAGGATTGTCCTCGTCTCATGTGTTGTAGTTTTGAAGACGGTACTGTTGTTCACTAACAGACCCCATTATCAGCTCACTGTGATAGCAGACCCTGAAGTCCCTATCAAAGCCCCATCTGTCATCTCGCAGTGGTCTGGTCTGCTGACGTTCTGCTGGGCTCAGCTGAGAACAGCCTTTTAACACGTCAAAAAGTGGCAAAATAAGGATGAAGAGCAAGTTTTTGTAGATAAGCAATGCAAGCAGCTACACTTCAGGGCCGATCTTTAGCTCTGATCTGAAACAGCAAGGCAGCTCACTGTAATTTATCTGCTTTTAGAGCTACTTTGTGGTAATAAGTCTTTTTTCACATTTAAAATTGATTAATAAGCATGAAATGAAATTTAAAATGAAATCTGTTTTTTTCTTTGTAAACTTGTCTGTTAGCAGGATTTTTCTTACCGTTTCAGATACTTGGAAGGAAACCTCCTCACATCCATGCCCAAAGAGCTTCCTAATCTGAAACAACTGACACTGCTGTATGTACTTCTCCTCTTTTTATTGAATGTATTCATTTAGCCCACACTTTTATACAAAGGGGCCTACTGTGCATTGCGTGTATTCATTCGTATGTATGTTTTAAGCATTCCCATTTATATTTCCGAAGCTGCAGGAATTTTAGGAAATATGAGGCACCTCATATTACAAATACAACAAATATATATTACATACCGTACCAAAAATGTATGGCTTTTGCATGTGAAAGCAATGAATTGCCAAATAGTTTGCAGTAAAATAACATTCCCAGAAGTCTCTGTGTGATATATCACATACCAGTATTATTATATTTTATTTAAATTAATACACACTAAAAAATGCTGGTTGGTTTTAACCCAATGTTGGGTCAAATATGGACTAACCCATCAATTGGGTTGTTTTAACACAGCGATTGGGTTGTTTTAACCCTGCAGTTGGGTTAAATATTTGCTTAAGACAACCCAATCGCTGGGTTAAAACAACCTGATTGCTGGGTTAGTCCATATTTGACCCAACATTGGGTTGTTTTTTACCCAGAACTTTTTAGAGTGTAGGTTTCTGCTCATTTTTGTTGTCTGTATTGTACATTAGGGTGTTTTGTGTTACATTTTAGTTAGTTTTGGGTTGATTGCACTATTTTAGAGTCATGTTTGCTTCCCTGATGGTGTTTTGCCTTTGTGTGTATGTATGACTGTAGGTATGTGTATGTATGATTTTAACCAGGTTAGAGATTAAATGTCTTTTCTAAGAGTAAACTGGCCAGGATTGTGGAGATATGCTGTAGACTTTGTTCTGAGGGTGTGTAATTGAATCTGCTGTGTGTTTGTGTGTGTTTCCTCTGCAGAGACCTCAGTAATAACAGCATCAGTCTTCTCGCCCCTCTCACCTTCAGCAACATGACGCAGCTCGCCACCCTGTAAGTTAACACCCTTAATCCCGCAATCAAACACAGTTTCTATGTCGACATATGTGTTTGTCAGTGCCGTCATGTGAACATGATAACTACTGACTAAAACATTTTGGAAGGAATGTCGACAATAAATGACTGCTTTGTGTCTCCATCTAACTGATATTCTCTCACTTTCTCTGCAGTATCCTGAGTTATAATCAAATTCGCTGTGTCCCGGTTCATGCCTTTGATGGCTTGCGTTCTCTCCGCCTGCTGTAAGACTCCCTTTTGTTTTTTACCTGATGAACCAGCGATCTGCTGCACAGTCACATCAATCTCTCTTTCTCACACACACACACACACACACACACACACACACACACACACACACACACACACACACACACACACACACACACACACACACACACACACACACATCAACTCCCCATGCACCACAACACCTCTCTGAGATCCCAATAACCTGCCTTATGAACTTAACTTCAGGAGATTAGTGCCTGAACAAAGCAGCTTTAGAAAAAACACTTTCACAACTTCAGCAAGTTCTAAAGGAACAAAGCAATACATTTTAAGAGCACTTTTAAATCCCGTGGGTTTAATTTCAATATTTATTATGTGAAAATAACACTAACTGTCCAAAGTTTGGGGATCTGTGGAAACCGTGATACTTTTTATAGCATTCTTTGATGAACAGAAGGTTCAAAAGAATAACATTTATTTGTAAAAGATAACTTTTGTAACATTATCAACGTCTTTTCAAGGTTAATTAAAGGTCAGAATTCAGGGTAAATGTTACTTGTGAACAAAATATTTGGTCACACTTTACATTAGGGTCTAATTATCACTATTAACTAACTATTAACTAAGACTTTTGCCTCAATAAACTCCTAATTGTTGCTTATTAATAGCTAGTAAGGTAGTTGTTATGTTTGGGTATTGGGTAGGATTAAGGGATGTAAAATATGGTCATGCAGAATAAGGCATTAATATGTGCATTATAAGTATTAATAAACAGCCAATATGCTAGTAATATGCATGCTAATAACCAACTAGTTAATAGTGAGAACTGAATCCTTAACTAAAGTGTTACCAAATATGTTATGTAAAATGTGGTACTGTGCGGTTATATATGATACAATGTTATATATGAAATTAGTAAGACAAAATCAGACACAGTTTCTACAACAGATTTAATGGTGATTTGAGATGTGGTGGAAATGAAATTTGTTGATAGCAAGTACTGTACATGAAAATGACAATTCTCCTGAGATACCTGTATGTTCACTCTTGCAATATTAGTAGACAAATAAACAAACCATCGTTGTGAACAAACTATAGTAATAAACACACTATAGTGTTGCCATAGTTAACGAGACAACCTTCAATGTCTCTTAGCATTAAACTGGAGGGTGTTCTTTGTGGCTCTGGGCAGGATAGGCTATCAACACCCCTTGTGCACAGATATGTTAAACAGACCAAAGGACGCCCACCTTATTCCGGCTGGCCTCTTCATGTTTAGTCTGCCAGGCAGTCATCATTGTCACTTTTTAATTTCCCAGAATGCCCCAGGGCCATTGCTGACTTGGCCTCATAGGTCCGTAGCTGTCCAATCGTACTCTCAGGTTGCAGTGTGAGTGTATATGTGTGGGCTGAGCGCCCTGTAATAGAACGGGAGAAATTATTAAACAGAACTGACACAGCATACAATGAAATCTCAATGCAAATCTGCCGTTCCCACTGGTGTCTCACAAAAACGCCAGAGGTTTTCTATAATCCGCGCTAAATGCCTTGAATGACTGACCCTTTCTTTCTTTCTCTATCTCCCCCTCTGTCTTTCTTTCATCATTTATAGTGCGGAAAACAATGAAACCAACTCCCAGAGCTCAATGCTTTTTTTTTTCATTTTCCTTTCATTCTTCTCTTTCAGAACCCTCCATGGAAATGACCTTTCAACTATTCCGGAGGGAGCCTTCAGCCACTTGACATCTCTGTCTCATCTGTAAGTGTGTGTGTCTGTGCGTGTGTGTGAGTGTGCCAGTGTGAGAACGTTCTCTCCCTGCCTCTATTAATAATGGACTGGTCTCAACCTTAGAGACCAACTCAGGTCTTTAGACTCAATGTAAGTTTTACCTCATTACCGGGTGCAACCTAGAGAGAGTGCAGCCTTGTGCTCCGCGCTCGGAGACCGAGTCCCACAGGAAATCTTTGTAAATTTTATTACAGCTAAAAGGCATCTATTATGAAGGCTTATGGCCGTGTTGTTTTTTTCCTCTCCGGCTGTAGTTCCTGTTGCTGGTTTGGAGTGGGGCTACTGTAGCTCCTTGTTTCCTCATTGAAAAGAACTCCATTGAGGAATAAAGGCCCTGTTGAATTGAAGGAAGTGCAATTGGGATGTCCATAGTCAATGAAGATGTCGGCTTTGTAATGTACTGTAGTGTAGTATGATGCATTCAAGTCATATCGTAAAAAAATGATTTACGAGTTGAACGCACATGAGTGCCACCACAAAATCATAATTACGAATAAATATAATGGCAGTAAAAGGCAGCACAAAATTTGAAGCCTAAAAAAGTGCATCCATCCATTATAAAAGTGCTCCACACGGCTCCAGGGGGATAATAAAGGCCTTCTGAAGCGAATCGATGAGTTTGTGTAAGAAAAATATCCATATTTAAAACTTTATTAAGTAGAATTCCTTGCTTCCGGTGGACCGCCTTCTGTACACTTTTTCTTTATCGACTTACAAAGAAAGTGTAACGCCTCTCGCTGTTCAAAACGATAACGCCTATGTCCAACATCATCTGTCGCACCAGTTACGCTTTTTCCGTTAGTTGAATATGGAAGGCGCTCTTGCAGAAGTTTGATATTTTACTTTATAACGTGTTAAATATGGATATTTTTCTTACATAAACGCATCACTTCGCTTCAGAAGGCCTTTATTAATGAGCCGTGTGGATTACTTTTATAATGGATGGACGCACTTGTTTGGGATTCAAATCATTTACTTTCATTATAATGCGTGGATTAGCCATTAGCCATTATATATAGTTAATTAAGAGAAGGTACACTGGCGTCTTGCTCTGACAAAGGTGACTTGAACATCATAATTAGGACTTTCCAACTTAAACATTACAAACTTCTCAGGAGGACTTGAATGCACCACTATTAAAAAAGAAAAAAGAAAAGTGTTACCACTAGACCAGGGCTTCATTAGAGCTACCGTCCTGCAGAGTTCAGCTCCAACCCCAGTCAAACACACCTGAACCAGCCAATCCAGGTGTTCAGGGTTACTTGAAAATTACAGGCAGATGTGTTGGAGCAGGGATGGAACTGAAGTCTACAGGGTGGTAACTTCAGGAGCAGGGTTGGAGTCAATTGCACTAGACCAACAAATCATATTGCTGTTCCTTTCAAACAAAGTTTAACAGTTATTTTTTCTTATGCAGGGCTCTAGGTGCGAACCCCCTATACTGTGACTGCGAGCTGCGCTGGTTGTCTCAGTGGGTCAAGGCCGGGTTTAAAGAGCCTGGCATCGCCCGCTGCACTGGCCCACCCGACATGGCGGACCGACTGCTGCTTACCACCCCCCTCAATCGCTTCCAGTGCAAGGGTGAATCTTAATTCTTTCTCGTTTTTCTTCTCTTCTGCTGGTTATTCTGCCCCAGACACATTGTGCTAGAATGGGAAAAGCAGATTCTAATTATTTCCTGATCCAATTCCCCCCTCTCTCTCCCTAAATAATATTCTGTCGCATTCACAGTTTTTTTCTATGAATAAAAATTCTCCAAAAAGTAAAGTTCCAAAAAGAAGTTGTGAGACGATGCTTCTTAAAGTCAGCACAAAGCGGCATTTTCAATGGCATTGTCTCAGTAATAAATCATATTTCAGAATGATATTTGAGGTGGACAAAAATTTAAGATGCGATAGGGTTGTCATCCAATCGGAATTGATTAAATCATGAAAAGTGGAAATACAAGAGAGAAAGAAAAAGGGTTGAAAAGCAAGATGGGATGTTATCTAAAAACAAAAGTCATTTCGGAGCAGTTTTTTTTTTAATGAACTAAAACTATTATAAGTTTTTGTTTTTTTCTTAATTGAAGTGAAGCTAAAACAAAATAAAATATAAATTACATGGAAAACTTAAACGTGAAAATTAGATATGTTTCTCTGGCAGCTAAATAATTAAACTAAGTTTAAAGACTATAGTTACTAAAATTAAAACTGAAATAATTAAAGTTAAATATAAATATGTATTATAAAAAAACTAAGAAAAATTACAAAAGCACATTATCAAAATTATTAACATTTAAACTAGAATTAAAATGAAAATGGGAATGTGAAAATACAAGCTAATTCAAAATATTAATACTATAATTGTATATAAATAATACTAAAATAGAGTCAGAGCAAAGTTAAAATTTTGATAAAAGATCTATTTTTTTTCTAGAAGTGATAATTGTTTCACAAGCAAGTAAAGGGTCAGTTTATTTTTCATGCTTACCTTAATGTCACTTCAATTCCCTTTTATTCCTCATTCTCTCATTCTTCCACATTTATTCTTCACATTTTGTGTTGTGTGCCTTTCAGGTCCAGCAGATTTGAATCTGATGTCCAAGTGCGCCCCCTGCCTGGCGGCTCCCTGTCAGAACAACGGCACATGTGTGAGTGATGTCACAGGCTCCTACCACTGCACCTGCCCTTTTGGCTACAAGGTGAGTGAACAGCCAACGGCCCACGTACATCCTCCGCTAGTGTCTTTCCTGTCCTCCTGTATACGTGAACAGAATATACAGAATATTCCTTTGAGTTATGTGCATCATTACATGCAAGAGAGCCTCATCATCCATCTTCCCAAGCTCAACCTACTGTATCTGAATTTCTTGATTAGTTCCTATTGTACTCAGGCAGCCGTTTGTGAGGCCATGTTTGTGTAGCAGACTAATGCTCAGCAGGCACCGTGTGACCTTGGGGCTGAAGTCTTGGGCTGTTGGCAAACCCATTGCAAGAGATGTGAAGAATGTGAGCTGCTTTTCAAAGGCAATTTATTTAGAACCAAGAAGCTATGAGAAATGATAAGTGTGACCAGGAGCGTACAAAAATGCAAATTTTATGGCATCAAGCAGGTCAAAACGGATTGCTTTTATAAACCTACCATAGAACACATGAACCAAACATTTTTTAGACCAACTTTTCAAGCAAATTGGGCTGCATATTTTCAAAAACACTTGAACAGCTTCACAAAACCAAATGATGAAAAGTCTGACATCAAACAGACTCTGTTTCACACAAAAAGTACTTTAAGAATGTGTGTGTGTGTGTGTGTGTGTGTGTGTGTGTGTGTGTGTGTGTGTGTGTGTGTGTGTGTGTGTGTGTGTGTGTGTGTGTGTGTGTGTGTGTGTGTGTGTGTGTGTGTGTGTGTGTGTGTGTGTGTGTGTGTGTGTGTGTGTGTGTGTGTGTGTGTGTGTGTGTGTGTGTGTGTGTGTGTGTGTCCTGACTGCATAAATCACACAGGATGAGGTTTTTCACAGAAAGTAAACTGCGCAGTCTCCTGTGATGGGTAGGTTTAGGGGCAGGGGTAGTAGAAGGGGGTAGTGTAGAGTAGTGTAGGGGGATAGAAAATACGGTTTGTACAGTATAAAATGCATTACGCCTATGGAATGTCCCCACATTTCACAAAAACAAACATGTGTGTGTGTGTGTGTGTGTCCTGACTGCAGTGTGAAATCATTACCCTTTTGTTTGGTTATGGGATTCCTGTCAGTGTTGTTCTGTTGAAGAACAGATAAGAGCTTAACCCTTCGCCCTCTACAAGACAGAACCAATGGTCCTGTCTTTTAATTAAAACCACAGCTCTCAAGGTCAGTTGCAGGTGTGCGTCTGTCCTCGAAGTATGTGAAGATTAATTAGAATGTTTAAGAGTACTGAATTAAATCAAACATGGGAGAAAGAAAGAGAGAGAAAAACAGAGGGACTGAGAGAGAGAGAAAACAGAGGCACATGGGCCCTTTGAGGAGAGCAGAGGAAACTGGCATATCAGTGGCAAAAGCCTTTGTCTGAAATTGAAATGGAGAATGTTAGTCACGGAGTTACAGCCCCGGTGTGTAAAGGGATCAGGGCACGACATTCATCTTCCACAAACCATGATATTAAACTAAACCTGGCCCTGGGCTTGGATATAGAACTAGTAAACAAATAAGATTTATATATTTTCTGAAGAAACTGTGAGTGGTGTTTATCAGTACAATGCTACTAGTAGGTGATTGCTAGGCTATGCAGATGCTAATATGTTCTAAATGTTTATATTATTTTGCTATGTGGTTGCTAGGGTGTTCTGGGTGGTAGTTTGCTATTTAGGGTTAAGGGATTAGAACAGATTCCTAATTATGAGTATGAGCAACATTAATAACCATAGCAAGCACCGCTAATCATTCCTCTTAATATCCACTCCTTAACTCTGTTTGAATGGTAAATTGCGGTTAACATTGAAGTTGACATTTTACTCAGAACTCATTATGTTCTATTGTAGATGATACTTTTATTCATTTGACCTCTTCACATTTGAATGTAGCCATCTGATTGTGATCATTTGCCCCAGGATCTGAGTGTCAGACACGTTAAAACCTGAGCCCTTTCTTTTTTAATCTATGCTCACTGTCCTTCCGTTTTCTTCAGGGTCGTAATTGTGAGATTCCCATTAACGCCTGCATCAGCCTGCCGTGTATTAATGGAGGCACGTGCCATCTCACACCAGGACTGGACGGGCACTACAGGTACTTTTTGACATGTTGAGTTATGGTGCTTATACTGGCAACATAGCTCTGAATGTAGCCTGCACAGTGTTTCCTCTATCGCTATGAATACAAGTGTCGAAAGGATATAAATTAGATTTAAAAACTGAAATAATTAAATTGTTAAAATGTACATCTGGACAAGATCTCTGCATTAAAAATGTAAAGCTTGTAATACCCCTGGATATTTGAAAGAAGAAAGAGACAGGCAGATTGTTGTAATGGCACAATATATGTCCCCTGTGTCACATAAATCACCCAGCAGCTTTGGTAATGTATTAGGCAATTTTTGTAGGGCAGCCGCTTCACATCCAGCAGAAAACAAAATTGCACAATGACTTTACAAAAAATAGCCAGCAAATGAGCCAAGAGATTTGTGTGTTGTTTATGTGTCTGTGGGTGGAATATTTCAGATTCTGGCGTAGCCCCTTAGAGTTGGCAGCCAGAGGGCAGGGACTGGGTGGAAGGGTACAAAAGGGTGTGGGTTCTGCTAAAGGCTGAGATAAGTTTTACTGCTATTGCTCAACAAGTCACCATGGAGATGGAGGTTTATGAAACACTGAGCCCTGGACACTGATGGATCAGACCTACAAGACTTACGGAAAGCAACAGAAAGACAAAACAGCAGAGAAAAATTATAGATATAAATGGTTGCTTGGGATTTTAGCTGGTGATTTAGTCGAGACCAGCTCATTTAAGTCAAGATCGAGTCCAGAAGAGGGTTGAGTTTGAGTCAAGACCAAGTCCTCATGCTCTTGACAATACAAGACTATGAACATATGTGCTTGGACTCAGACTTGAAGACCAAGACCATGAAAATATGGGCTTGGACTTGAAGACGAAAACCATGAAAATATGGGCTTGGATGAAATACAGGCTTGGACTCAGACTTGAAGACCAAGACTATGAAAATATGGGCTTGGACTCAGACTTGAAGATGAAAACCATGAAAATATGGGCTTGGGCGAAAATATGGGCTTGGACTGAGACCTAAAGATGAAGACCATGAAAATATGGGCTTGGACTTGAAGACGAAAACCATGAAAATATGGGCTTGGACAAAAATATGGGCTTGGACTTAGACTTAAAGATGAAGACCATGAAAATATGGGCTTGGACTCAGACTTGAAGATGATGACCATGAAAATATGGGGTTGAATCATACTTGAAGACGAAGACTGTGAAAATATGGGCTTTGACTCAGACTTGAAGACCAAGACCATGAATATATGGGCTTGGACGAAATACGGGCTTGGACTCAGACTTGAAGACCAAGACTATGAAAATATGGGCTTGGACTTGAAGACGAAAACCATGAAAATATGGGCTTGGATGAAAATATGGGCTTGGACTCAGACTTGAAGACCAGGACCCTGAAAATATGGGCTTGGACTAAGATATGGGCGCAGACGAAAATATGGGCTTGGACTGAGTCTTAAAGACGAAGACCATGAAAATATGGGCTTGAATCATACTTGAAGACTCAGACTGTGAAAATATGGGCTTGGACTCAGACTTGAAGACCAAGACCATGAATATATGGGCTTGGACGAAATACGGGCTTGGACTCAGACTTGAAGACCAAGACTATGAAAATATGGGCTTGGACTTGAAGACGAAAACAATGAAAATATGGGCTTGGATGAAAATATGGGCTTGGACTCAGACTTGAAGACCAGGACCCTGAAAATATGGGCTTGGACTAAGATATGGGCGCAGACGAAAATATGGGCTTGGACTGAGACTTAAAGACGAAGACCATGAAAATATGGGCTTGGACTCAGACTTGAAGACTCAGACTGTGAAAATAGGGGCTTGGACTCAGACTTGAAGACTCAGACTGTGAAAATAGGGGCTTGGACTCAGACTTGAAGACCAAGACCATGAATATATGGGCTTGGACGAAATACGGGCTTGGACTCAGACTTGAAGACCAAGACTATGAAAATATGGGCTTGGACTTGAAGACGAAAACAATGAAAATTTGGGCTTGGATGAAAATATGGGCTTGGACTCAGACTTGAAGACCAGGACCCTGAAAATATGGGCTTGGACTAAGATATGGGCACAGACGAAAATATGGGCTTGGACTGAGACTTAAAGACGAAGACCATGAAAATATGGGCTTGGACTCAGACTTGAAGACTCAGACTGTGAAAATATGGGCTTGGACTCAGACTTGAAGACCAAGACCATGAATATATGGGCTTGGACGAAATACGGGCTTGGACTCAGACTTGAAGACCAAGACTATGAAAATATGGGCTTGGACTTGAAGACGAAAACCATGAAAATATGGGCTTGGATGAAAATATGGGCTTGGACTCAGACTTGAAGACCAGGACCCTGAAAATATGGGCTTGGACTAAGATATGGGCGCAGACGAAAATATGGGCTTGGACTGAGACTTAAAGATGAAGACCATGAAAATATGGGCTTGGACTCAGACTTGAAGCTAAAGACCATTTAAATATGGGCTTTGAATACATGCGGACCCTTTCTTTCCTCTTCTGGTCTTGCTCTTTCCTCAGATTTGAATGAGCTGGTTTAGACTACAACATTGGACATATGATCTCTATCTTGAAAGAATAACAGTTCTTCCATCATCTATTCACCATCATGTTGCTTGTTTTTGATGGAACTCAAAAGGAGACAAGGCTTCAATGTTCAAGCTGCTCTTTTCGTAGAAGAAAGTGGATCTATATAACTCAAATGCTATATTTCTTCTGAATAAGTCGTCTAAAGCCATGCAATAGCTTTGTTTACATTTCCTCCATAGCTATCATGGTGCATTTAAGCTGTCTCATTTGAAGGCTGCATATGTCATTGAGGCTGCTTCATTTCAGTAAACTGACCACTACATTTCAAAGTCATTAAGAAATGACTTCACTTCACTAGGAATAATGGTCACTTTTATAATGGTTTCTGTTCTGAAATAAGACATAACTTTATGACGGATGCGGCCTACAAATGCGATCTCTAGATGATGCAGCCTTCTAGACGAGTGGCAGCTTTAGAGATCATAAAATTATATCAGTGACATGAATAGCAAAAAATGACACTGTTATGGCTTCAAGACTGAACAAAAAATCAGTCTGGCAGTATCAGGGTGTCATCCAACAGAGCTAAATCACTGAAACCCATGTGTTTTCTTTTGTTCTAACATTTGATCATTGTCTTGTGCCTTACCATTCCTGTAGCTGTGTGTGTCCACCTGGGTATGAGGGCCAGCAGTGTGAGCTGAATCCTGATGACTGTGAAGACAACGACTGTGAGAATAACTCTACCTGTGTGGACGGCATCAACAACTACACCTGTCTCTGCCCTCCTAACTACAAAGGTACCAGTTCAACCTCATTAAAATGCATTCAGAGTGTCTCAGACTCTTTGAAACTATTTTCTCAGTTGTATTACCCTATTTTTCTGTCTCAGTCGTACCGCAATGAGGCCATTTCACTGGCCAGACTGTGCCAAGTGCATTTATATCCTCCAGCCACAACTGAAGTGGCTAAGAAAACATTAGGAAACCAAAATAATATACATGTTAAGGCTGGTAGAGGGCAGTTTTACTAAACAAACCAGCTTTTGACAGAAATTCTGACTCAGCGGATTTAAAGTTCAGCTGTTGTTAAAACTGTTCATTTCCATTTCTGATCTGCCAAGTGTTGAGCAGTGGCACCACTGAACTTGTCTTCTCTTTTTTTCTGCCCTCCGTTCTTTTCCTTCCTGAAAATAGGAAGTGCAACTGCTCCAAACAGGCCCTGTCATTATAACGGCATTCCTCTTTGCCACCTCCCTTGGAGCGGGTACAGTTGGTGTAGAGAGTGTGTGTACTTGCTGCGGTACAAGCCTGGCCACATCCATAAGCTTGTAGGGCACACACAGCTGTCTGCTTAAAAGGCACAGCCTTAAACTGAGCTTTAAAAATGCTATTTCTCAGAGGTTGATCTTTATGGAGTTCTCAGTTAGGGTTCATGTAAGTATTAACTTTGGTTCAGAGGTTTCCCCTAAAAGTTAAGTTAGATAGTATCTCTAGAGGAGATGTGTGGGATTATTAAGGTCATTTTAAGCAAGTGTCCATTTGCTCTCAGAAACAACTGTGATATTTGAATAAAAATCTAATTTGAGATTTTCTTTTGCATGTAGGACGCTGTCAATTAGATCTCCCTCAAACTAACTGGCGATGCACATCTTATTCTCTTTGTCTCACTGTCATCTGTCCCAGACTGGCTCATCAGCTGCTCATCAGAGAATATATTTTTTATTAGTTTCATATAAAAATGATGCAATTATGTGGTTGAAATGGAAGTGGAGAGATGTAGATTTAATATACTGATTATGTTTTCTCTCCTTTTTTAACATTGTGTCAATTTTACAGTCATACAGAGACTTACACTACCTTTCAAAAGGTTTGGGTCAGTCATTTTTCTTTTTTTCTTTTTGAAAGAAAGAAAAAATTACAAAAGTGACAGTAAATGCAGCAAATGAGCATATAATGAGATCATGAGGCATTCAGATCAAATTCAGCTTTGATGTCATGAGAATCAATTACATTTAATACTAATTAATTTTAATAATTCACAATATTTTACTGTATTTTTAAATAAAATAAATGTACTTAAATCATAGAGACCCCAAACTTTTGAACAGTTTGCGGACACATAGAATGTTTTTCCCAAAATGTCCTTATGCCACAAACTAGGCAAGGCAACATAGTTTCAACCGTCGTTTAATGTCGAATCTTCACACTTTGCGAAAGGTCAAGTCTCTTACACATTCATTCCTTTTCCGTTGTTATTGTATTTTCTGTCTCTGTATCCGCTTTAACAGCTGTCGTAAATTCTACTGAAGATCGTCCTGTATTAACATCAGTCAGTACTAGTCTTACCACCAACATTCAGATTTGATTTAAAACTCTACAGCCTGAGCTCTTTGCCAGATTCCAGCTTGTGATGTGCATGCAGGAAGCATAGGCAATCGTGTGTGAACTGTAGACACCGACTGCACTGATTCCCTGAAGAACACACACAGTTGCTGCAGAAAGGGTCTAGAGGAAATTGCCCTGGCAGCAGACCATCTAAACCCTGTCTCGAGGGCCAGAGCACAGAGAGGGTACATCTGTTCTTGAGCGGCTGCTGTGCCATGCAGCTAGCAACACCAACGCAAGTGTGCTGGACAGGAAATGCTAAGAATCTGGGTGAATGAGTGCAGAGATATGGAGTTTGGATCAGACCTCGTACGGCCTGTTGCAAAGCCGGACGTCCTGCAGCAGGTGGACGGGAACAGGGAATGTATTGAAGGTTCTGTTTGGCAGTGATTTAGTGCCTTCGATTGAACCCTGCTGAGCTGAGTGCTCTAGAAAGACTTTGCCATCACACAAAGATGTGTTTTAAGTCGAGCCTGGTGGAGAAAAGCCTCACAGTCTAAATGCTGGCAGATGGTGTGAGAGGCGAAAACACCTCGAGGAGGGTCATGTCACACATGCTGAATGTTCTGTCAAAGAGCTCCTTGAGCCACACAACTGTGAGCTTCACCCAGTAGAAGCCTTGAGTGTTTCAGCATTTGATAAAATCCGGGCAACTGTTAGAGTGATTTGTTTCTTTTCTTTGTATGTCTCTTAGGTGATCTGTGTGAGGAGGTGGTTGACCCCTGTCTGCCTGGGTTTGACCTCTGCCAACATGACTCCAAGTGTGTTCCCCTCAGTAAGGGCTACAGGTGAGTGTGTGAGCTCCTCTGGGAAACGGAGCATGGGAGAACAAAGAATATAGGGCAGGACTTCACAGGAAAGACAACATGACCTGCCTGTAATGGTCAGCCAGTTGTAGTCACAAGTAATATTTAACATAGGCAGAGTTTGGGGGGAACCAGGAGGGACACTGACCCCCATCACCCAACACCCATACCAGAGCTAATGATTTTGTCTGAGCTATAAGTAAAAAAATATATAAAATAGTTAATATTATCTTTTTTTCATTTGTCTTATCCTTTTAGTGTAGAATGACTAAAGCTAATTGTTTTTAGGATGACAAAAACAAATTTAAAATTGAATTTTCAGGCTGATACATTTTTTAGACTGCTCTACCTCAATGTCAAAATGATCAAGATGGCCAATCAAATCAAAGAAGGCGGGTCTTACTGTCATACTGTCACTGTCACAATGCAACAAGAGTTTATGGAAAGATGTAAGTAGATGCAAATCTTAGACAACTGTTTTATGGTAGAAATGTTTAGCTGCTGACAGTAATAGACTATCTAGTGATGCAAACTACTGAAATTTCGCTGTTTTGAATAAAAAAATGTATCATGATTCATGTAATTCATAAATGAATGTGACAACGAGACAACACTTTTGCACTTTCTATGTATTAAGAGTGAATTTGTGCACATTTTAAAATAAAATATTATTTGCAAATTGTTTAAATTGATTACTTTATTAGCTTGCCACAATTAGACCTATAATTTCTTATTCTATAAAAATAAATTCTTATTTATTTATTCCCTTAAATGCCTTTTAATCATTTAATTCTTCAATTCCTTAATTATTATTATTATTATTTATAATAATATAAATTATAATCCCAGAAGATTATACCGCTTCCCAAGCACAAAGTGAAACTCCTGTGGTATTTAACTCACCTCGTGCCAGAGCTGCCTCTTTTGCTTGTGATCTCTAGCCTCTAACTGTTGTTATTGTTTCCTTTTTCAGGTGTGAATGTTTGCCAGGCTATGTTGGCCAGCAGTGTGAGCAGGATTACAATGACTGTCTGGAGAACAAATGCCAGCATGGGGCAGAGTGTGTTGACGCCATCAATGGATACACGTGTGTGTGCAGGGAGGGGTTCAGGTGAGACGTGCATTGCTCACACTATGGTGCGTTTACTTTACCTATGTAAAGGACACACCATAGACATCTGTTGTTTGCTTAAGATAATTATAACTACTAATAAGTTCTGAAAATGTAAAAATAAGCTAAAATAAACTGCATACACACACTCACAAAACATTTACATGCGTGAGGGAAAGATACACATTCACAAACACATGCCTTTCTGATAACTAGGATACTTGCACACCTGTATTCATTATGATTATGAAAGTCTTGATAAATGATGCAAGCACACACACACACACACACACACACACACACACACACACACATGCACACACACACATACAGAAGCTCCTAGCTTCTGTTGGTGCTTTGTTATATGCTAGTGTATCATTAAATCTGAGATGCACAGAAGATGAATATCCATATGCCTAATTATAACACTAGCATGTGTGTGTGTGTGTGTGTGTGTGTGTGTGTGTGTGTGTGTGTGTGTGTGTGTGTGTGTGTGTGTGTGTGTGTGTGTGTGTGTGTGTGTGTGTGTGTGTGTGTGTGTGTGTGTGTGTGTGTGTGTGTGTGTGTGTGTGCATATGTGGCAGAACAATATCTCACTCCCCAGCATCCCTCACTCCACCACAGCCAGTAATTAAGGGCCTGATGGTGTGTTGAGCCCAGCATTAATCTGGCTTGCCACCCATCCTGACACTCTATCAATATTCTAACACCATCGTCTTCTCTTGTGATAATTAGATTTAAGAAATAATGGAGGTGCGCTTTCAATTAAAAGTGCTTAAAAATGTGCTTATATTTTTTTATACTTAATATACAGTATTCAATAATGATTTCTGAAGGATCTGAAGTAAAAATTACATTGTTAAATGTATTTCATCAAACATATTTGTTTAAATAAGAACAGCCTCGGTGAGCATAAAAGACAAATATTAATTATTCCATACTTTTGACCGGAATTGTAAATGCCTTACATATCTCTCCCTCTTTCCTTAGTGGGTTGTTCTGTGAGAATCCTCCACCAATGGTAATGCTCCAAAAGACAAGTCCATGTGATCAATCTGACTGTCAAAACGGAGCCCAGTGTCTGGTCGTGGTGGGAGAGCCTGTATGCCGTTGTCTCCCTGGCTTCTTCGGCATCAAGTGCCATAAAATGGTTACAGTGCACTTCCTCGGCAAAGATACCTATGTAGAGCTCTCCGGTGCCAAGATCCGACCACCCATGCACATATCCCTCCAGGTACACTTGTAACCACTTCCTGTAATGCTTCACAATAGGTCACAGATCAGTTTCTATAATATAGACTTCACATACAGTATCACTAGCCTCAGGACAGTCACCCAAACTCACATCTGCAGCCATGAGAAGCAATCTGACGTCTATTCTAGTTCTTTCATTTTCATCCGCAGTGCATGGTTTCAGCCAGCTCTGACATTATGCGAATGTCACCTCGTGTCCAGCTGCGTGAATAATTCCTCTCCTGTGGACATACATTATGGTAATAGAGGTTGAGCTGGGCTCTTATCCGTTGCAATCAGGGGCACTGCGTAACCGCTAGATCCTCTACAAATGGGCCTATCTTCTCACTGTCGGGAGGGCACACTAATGTTAATTAAAGTAGGAGAAATTAAAAAAGGGCTCAGTAGATGTTTATCTCTTTGTGGACACCAGCATCTCTCAGTTTCAGTATCTCTTAACACATTTGCATATCGAGTGGCCTTCGAGAGTGAAGTAATAGTGCATTGGTTGTAAAAAACATTAACATTGAGCTTTTGAAATGAAACAGTACATCTGTATGAACTGATGCTGATGAAGTGATGCTAGTTTTCAGGAATTTTCAAAAATGTGTTAATTACTTGTTAACATGAATAATGCAAATTGTGTGAAGGAATCCAAATGCCATGTGCACAAAGCTTATATTAGCAAAAAACCTTTTCATTGTCCTTAAATTTTTTTTTGAAGGCTATTGATTTTTATTGCATGAATGTTTAGTATAATTTTCCTTTTCCAATTTAATTTACTTTTAACTGTTTCCCCGCCAACCACCACCAGAGTTTTTGATCATTTTCACAAAAAAATGTATGGCCCCCAGAATATGTTTGTATGAATATCTGAACATGCAATATATCAGAAGAAAGAACAAAGCCTCTGCTTAAAAAAAAAAAAACAAGATTTAAAGATTTAATCTAGCTTAATGCATTTTTTTTTATCAAGACTTGAATGTGGGTAAGTTCCCTTAAAGAAAGTGACATTTTGATCCAAAAGCTGAGAAAATCAAAACATTTTTCCAGACTACAACGTGCATAAGCAATGCTTTTATCACTTGTTTCGGCTCCATTTTTGATCCAGAGATTCTGTACTCTTTCAGAAGATGTGTAATAGTGCCCCCTACCATATAACAGTGAAATAAAGTCTCATAAATGGCGGTGGAAAGAGTTAATTACCAAACAAAAAGTAAAATTAAAAATAGGGACACAACTTTTAGTCCAGTAAAACGTCATTGTGTGGATTCAATATTTTGGAGTCATTAATTCCAGCAAGCAATTTTGAGTCTAGTAGCTGTCCAAATACAGCCCTGATGTCTAGGCTAAAACAAGGCAAAATTGGGCTGTCAGTGAAATTTTAATAGACGTCGAACCATAGCCCAAGAATAGACTAGTCATCTAGAACATGAACATGAACATGTCAAAGAAAGGAAACCAAACACCTTGTAATCACTGTTGACTTTGCTTACATGATGGAATATCATACATCTAGGTTTTTTTTGGCAAAAACGACATGTAACCAAATTCAAGGTTATTTTGGATAGAAGTGGGTTACTCATAGCCGGACTATATTGGGTCTATAGTTAACCGAGACATGACGGCTATTGCTTGCTGGGATATAACTAAATCATTAAGTCAAATCTAAGAGAATGACATTATTTTATCTTTGGACTCGATGTGAAATATGTCAGAATATGTTACACTTTGGTTCTGTTCAGTCACGTCAGGGCTCTAAAAGGCAACATGCAGAGGCCGGGCACTTGGGAGCAGCAAATATAGAAAAGCAATCAAATTAGGTTGCTTTTTTATTTCCAGCGTTCTTAGTAAAACTGTGCTAAACAGCGTTAATGACTTGGTCCTCCTGTGACATATCCACTGACAGAAACCGAATACAGGGACACATTAACTGCTCATATGCCTCCAGGCTATGAGTATAAGCAGTCCACTCAATCTCAACTGATGTGCAGAGAGGCTTCCACACTCCATAAGCCATCAACTGCTCTTTTCTTTCCTCTCGTCCTCCCGTCCTACTGCTTATATATAAACGTGAGCTGTTTTCCATCACAGCTTGCTCGCAGGCGTATCGCTTGATGCCCTTGACTAAACACGGAGTTAAGTGCCAGGCCTACGGCGGTTCACTCTCGATGTGTATGTCGAGTTGAAATAGTGTGCTTATCGCGCACTCTTGATTGTTTTGTACATCCCTCTTTTACGCTTCCACCTCAATCTTCAAAAGTCTTCCTGCCGTTCTCCTTCACTGATCTTTTGCTGTCTATTTCCAATTTTCTGCCTCTCTGTCTTTGTAGGTGGCCACAGATAAGGACAATGGCATTCTGTTGTATAAAGAGGACCATGACCCACTCGCCCTAGAGCTGTACCAGGGACACATTCGTTTGATCTATGATGTTGCCAAGTACCCCCCAACCACAGTCTACAGGTGAGGAGACAGCGCATACACACACACTCTAGGCAATATTTTAAGGCATCCTATACTCTCAGACAATATGTGCAATAACTGTACCTTTAAGGGAACTATACTTTTAGGGGCAGTGCCCTCAAAGGGAAATCTTTGTACTTTATTTATCCATAAAAGGTTCATAATAGTGCATGTTAGGTGTAGAAAAGGTACAAAGTTGTGCCTTTAAGGGTACTGCAGGAAAGTACGAACTGTAGTTTTCACAGAAGCCCTGAATCTAGGGGTGTAACAATATACTCTTGATTCACAATACTGATCTCACGATACGGTACTATTACAATGCTTGAAGACAAAATACTGTAAAGTAGAGGGTTATGTTATTAATAATACTTCTAATAGTAATGTAGCATAATTGTTAACGAACAATGTACTATTGATTAAAATGCCAATTTTGGTATGGACTTTTGGGGGGTTGGACGGTCTTGGTCCCCAACAAGGGAGTACATGATCACAGAATTTAAATTTTTGGGTGAATTATGCTTTATAAATAGGCTACAGCACAAGAGTCTTGGATAAAACTAACTCTATATTGTGAATCATATCATTTACATCACAGATGCAAATAGTCGCATTTCAATAATTTTTGTATTACCATAATCTAAACAGACATATACCACTAAATTATTTCCTCAAACATACACACTCATTCATCTTACATAAAAAATTACTGAGTTTCAAAGGAGGCACCCTACTCTCATTCAGAATAGTTTGAGGTGAAAAAGGCGTGTTTGTGGGTCTCTCTGTTCTCAGGGAGGTTTAATCCCTGTAAGCTCATGGCACATCATAAAACCATATAGGAGCACCAGGTTTGCATGACTGCTTTAATCTGCCTCAGGCGAGAGCTTGCTTCTCTGGCCGTTTCCCATGTGAACGCTTCTATGCTGCAGCCGCCATGATTTCAATGCTCACTGGAGCCCCCATAAACACAGAGCTCTTAGCCCTCACCTTCTGCCCTTTCAGCAGACAACTGGCTTGTTGAGTCTGGCGCAGATGGTGCCTGACTCCGGCCTGTTGGGTCACTGCGGATGTCATTAAGCTCGCACAGGCTCTTTAATGGGTTTCAAGAGCCAAGATTCAGGCTTTTAAATCGAGTCTACACACAAACAATGACAGCCTACAGTTTCAAAGCATTTCTAGATCAAAATCGACCTCCATATCTATGTCTCTTAAGAATGGGTATGTAGCGTAAATCAGGGTCTCCTGCATCTTTTTAATTTACGTCTGCAGAAGTGTGAACATGTGACTGGCAGCTGTTTTAGCAGGCAGTATACGTGAACAGAGGTAAGCTGGGTGCTCAGGTCCTGCCTGCATGCTTGATGACTTTGTATTGATCCAGTGCCTCTCATTCCTGCTGCATAGGGCCACTCTTCAATTCTGTCAGCAGCCAGGGCTGAATCGATTGCTGTATGAAGGAGTCTCAGCATGGAAAATAACATTTCAACCAGATTCCTTGTCTTTGCAGACTGAGGATGCATACAATTAAAACTAGAATCAGCAGAATTAACTGCATGTCTTTAAAGCACTTTCTTTTTGTTGACATTTTATTAAGAGGAAAATAAAGAGAGGAGGAACAGACCGAATCTACATCTCCCATATGAGCATCATAGCTCAAAATGTTTGGATTTAAGGCCTTGCCATTGACACAATTGATTTTAAGTGGTCAAATGCCCTTTAAGGTAAGTTAGTTAATTCTGCAGCCATCTTGAACTGTACCAGTCAGCTACTTTCTTTGTAGGCAATTGACATACAAGTACAGATATAAAATATAATTAATGCAGCTTCCTTAGCCAAACTAAAACTGTATTTTTCAGGCTTTTCCAGTCGGAATGAGCACCGCCTATGAGCATCAGCACTTAATGCATGGGTGTACAAACCTACTCCTTGTGGGCCAATGTCTTAAAAAGATTAGCTCCAACTTGACTCAATACACCTGCCTTGAATTTTCTAGTATTTTCTAGTAATTTTCTTGTGTGATTGAAGTCTTGTGCAATAAACCCCTGTGCCGGGTTGCAACGATAGACCATGATATTGTGTATCCAGGGATATTGTCAAAAGCATCTATATAAAGAGGATTTAGCATGTCCAATTTATGTATTGCTAAGTAACTTAAGCAGTGAGGTAGAAAACACGGTTTAGGGCAAGTGAGGTAGAAAATACGGTTTAGTGTATAGGGCAATCGGGTTGTAGCTCTACTTCAACTGTGCAATAACCTCACAAGGGGCAGAAGTTTATATCTGACAGAGAATGTATCCGACCATCCGATTGCCGGTTGGGAGAGGTTTGACTCTCATTTTCTCTTGTACACTGCACAACACACGACAAAACGGAAATTCCGCCCGACTCAAAAAAGAGTTGCACGAGTCAGAATTTGGCTCAAAATCGGAATAAAATCGCACAGTGTATGTCCAGCTTTAATGTGTCATAGCACGTACTAACTGCTAGATAGGACTAAATTGTGTACTTAAACAGTTAAATTAGAATGCAGAGGTCTTTAAAATTAAGTACATTTTGAAGCCAGGCTTTTTGTAGACCATTAGACTCTTCTAAATCCAAGATGTATCATGGCACCCTCAGTTAATCATAGATCCAAGATCTTTAACTATCTTGTTTTTCCCCAAGAGACATTCTAATGTGTGGCTTTGGCATGTCTGCACCCCATTGTCTTGGGGTAAATAACAAAGTTCACATGTAAGGAGAGGAAGTAGAAGGAGAGAATTTATACTTCCATCTTAATTTAGCTGATTTGGCCATGGCACTGCACGACACACCCGGTCTGGCAAACATGCTCCTGAGGTCTCCATGTCATAGTTAGTGCTAACAATGTGGAACCAGAGCTAACAGAGCTCCTGAAGAGCCAGCTGCTCAATTTGTAACCCGTCCTACGCCACAATGCTTGGACGTGGGTGCAGCGTTTGGGCAGTTCCCTTGCTTTGGTTTTCCCACCATGGAAGCTGCAGTTTTGAGGCTGTGGTTGGAGCATTCCTGAACCTAGTCTGGTTCAGTGGCTCTCTGCGGGTGCTTGACTTCAAATGTGGAACTGGGTCATAAAGACTCTGTGGGGCGAAGATCAGAGGGGAAAACTTGCAAGATTCCCACACCATCTACAGGTCCCACTCAGCTCTTCTTACACCTTGTGTCTGCTGAACTTTAGCGAGAGAAGAGATCCCTGACAGGAAAAACAAGGAACTATGATGAAGAAAATGGAAAAGGTGAGAGGGAAAGGGACGTTCTGGGTGGTGGGAAAGAAGACAGATCAGACCCCAGAGAGATGAAGAGTGACTGAGAGCCAATGAAGAGTGAAGGACACTTATCTCTGCAATGTGATCCCTCGACTGAAGGTGTGGGTGAGGGGAGGGAAGGGGAGGGATGGAGAGACTGATATGTGCACTGGGGAGGTGAGCGAAGGAGGCTCTTAACTAGCAGTAATGTCTCATTACCATGAGATGAATGCTTAGGTCCATGCAGCGTGTTAATGCGCTGCCCTTTACTAAATGTCACGCTAATCTGAGTATTAGTTTAAGCAGCAACGTGCAGTTCCTCAGCAGAAACGACGGTTTGTAGAAACATCGCAGGAAATTGAATGAGAATGTTAGAATTGCAGTGCTCCCTGCCCCCAGCTCCTCAGCGTGGGCTCGCCATCCTGCACCACACCTAACCACAGCTCTAAAAGCAGCTAATGTTTGGCATGTCAACTGGGTTTAACGCTGAACAGCGCTAGGATGAATGGGGAAGGGTCAGAGTATGTTTTTAAGGTCTGTTTTCGTTTCACCCGAGATTAGCACTAAGTTCCTGTGTGAGCAGAATGTCTGAATGGAGGGAAAGTAGTGGTAATTCGGCCCGAGTAATATGAGTGAGTAAGATGTTTCCTTGGGTTGGCAAAGACCAAATGGTTGTGGTGTTGTAAGAGCGACTTGGCTACGATAGCAGAAAGCATAGTCAAAGCTGAGGGATGCTAATGCTAACTGTCCACACAAAGATTTAGTATAGGCCTACTTATACTTCCCTGTTAGCTATGGCATTAGCATACATCGTTTACATTTATGCATTTGGCTGAAACTTTTATTAAAAAAACGTGTTACATTCAAGGTACAGATTTGATCTGTTCTTGCATTTTCTGAGAATCGAACCAATGACCGTGGTATAGCTAGTGCCATGCTTTACTGTTTTAGCTTTAAGAAGGCTACATTATTTTCATCTGAAGGATGAGACTCTTGTCCTTTGCTACTTAGAAATGTTTTGATGTTTGCGGTTTACTTCAATCCATCTGTAAAGCAAAGCTACTTGGTTACACCCCACGATATCTGAAACGTTACATAACCTTGTTTAACAATTCACTGTCCAAAAAGGCGTAATTGACTTTACATCTGCAGTCTGTTACTCTTAGCTAGTGTAAGCAAATGATCGCACCGCGTAATTGAATCTGGAAAATGTCAATGTCTACAGGTTTGCTGATCTAGATAACTCTCCAAGATGAAGGAGTCGGTAATAGTTCCTAACATTGTGTATGTGTCATTTATAATGCGGTTTTGCTCAAGGAAAAATAGAGTATTTTATTTTCAGCTGACAGGAAATTGACTTCCCCTCGTGTGAGAGGGGTGACATGAGGTTGCTGAAATCTTCCACGGGTTTCTGTTTGTTTTTATTGAGTTCCATAATGGGCTGCTTGAAGCTAATATGCAGGCTAGCTGCACATCAAAGACACTCCACCTTCTCAACCCCCCATTCTAAAAATATTATGGCCTTGGGATATTTTCTGTCTGTCAGAATATGAACAAAAGGCCAATAGTTGCGACCTCTTTACTACATCTCGAGGAGTAGGTTTCTATTGCCGCCTAGTGGTGCTAGACCTTTACTGCATACATGCAAGAACATTTTTCAGTTCCAAATGATGGCTTCTGTCTCCCGTAGTGAGATTTATCTTCTGATTAAGTCTGTTTTCATTCTTGTAATAGAACCTTCCTCTTTGTATCATTACATTCCCACTCTCACCACCTTTTCCATAAAAATACCCTTCCGATTTACTTCCCAGCCAGCATGTAGGCCCTCAGACCGACATAATGAAAGACGGCTGTCAAAACCAGAGACAGTGGATGAAAATGTCCTTATATTATAAAAAAGTTGTTTCTCTCTGATGGTACTGTTGTATCAAATAGACAGGCTTGAGATGTTTGGGGGGTCTCAGCCGGCAGACAGTAGTGTTTGTTGCAAAAGCCTACTTTGAAACAGGAATTGAATTATGGGCCTGTAATGCAAACCACACGTGCGCCTGTGTTGGGTCTTTGTTCAGCCAAGACCTCCGTGAACCGTACCCCCCCTATATCTGGGGACACTGATCTGTATCCACACCTATGGCCTCAGCATTTAAGCAATGGAAAATTGCATTGCAAGCCAGATCAAATAGCCTGCCCACAAAGCAACAATTAGTTTTAATTTTAATGCTAGCCTTTGTTTGCTTAATGTATTTGCTGGCAATGCTCTGTTGTTTTAGGATGTTTTTCCATTTAGTGTATATATACATATCCATATTTCATCCATTCATTAATTCTTTCATTTATTCATTCATTCATTCATTCATTCAATTTTACCCCCAAAGGCAGAAAAAGAGGAAAACCCTGTTTAAGGCTGAGGGGAGATTAAGATATACTGTACTCACCACAGTATCATTTCTTTCAACCCCTTCTCCTCTCTCTGTTGGTCTCTGGGTCTCTTTGCCAAACCACTGTCTCTAGCTGTCTGTAACTGCTTGTGCTCCATCCAGCAATAACTACTACAACACAGAACCAGGGTTTCTTCAGCCAGAGAAGACTACGTTCTCATGATCTGGAGTTATTTCAGAGGATAGTGATAAGTTCATAACCTTACAGCTCACCTTTAAACAAAATACAGTCATAGAAGTCAGCAGGAATCTGGGCCAAACAGCATACTACAGTCACTGTAACGTCAGAAACTGAGGAAGAAAGAGGCAAAAATCATCCAGCTGTGCTGGTCAGAGCATGCTGTCATGGTCTTTGAGATGTTTCATGGAGGTTTCATGGAACCGGGGAACAAACGGCTCTCTTCAATGGTTTAAAAATGACCGTGTGAAACAGAATCGCTCTCTGGAGTTCACGCAGTCACAGTGCCAAACTCAGCAGGATGTGATTTGAGCGTGCTAACGCAAAGAAAGAGTGAACTCATGGCCAACACAAGCTCTCCTTTTCCCACAACATAAGCTCTCCCCGTGCCAGTGCCAAATTCACTGGAAATACACCTGACGGACTGTAATGTGGAAACCATAGCATTTCAGGCAGTGGGGAGCGCATATGCAGCCGTTGCATTTGGATATGACACGGTCAGTTAAAACCGTCTTTAAGGCTAAATTAATAGCTAGCATTTGTTGTATCCTAAATACACACATTTAAATAATTGTTTGGCAAAATTTTACAAAATATAAGCTTGGTGGGAAATGACGCAAAAAAATTATAATATTTCACTCACAAGTGATATTGTCATATTTTTTATATTACTACTACATTCAAATTGTAATTATTTTTAATTCAGCAAGGATGCATCACATGTCAAAAGTGACAGTAAAGACTGTAATGTATGATGGGTTTTCATTAACATATTAAACAGCACTTAAATGTTTCTTAAATGGTCATGTGACACTGACTAGAGTAATGGCTGCTGAAAATGCAGATTTGCAATTTAAAATATATTAAAAAAGAATAGTTTTAAATTGTAATAACATTTTACAATAGTTCTGTTTATAATCAAATAACTGCAGCCTTGGTGAGATAAAGAGACAAACACATGTTTCTTTTTCTTCATACGTCATATTTAATGTCAAGTGTACTTTTCACTGACACTGCTTCCTTGGGTTAAAAAACAAACAAAAGCAAAACTATAATCACAGTTGCAAAATAAGTAGTCGTGCAGAAATGCTACAACTGTGTAAATCAGTTCAATAATCATAAATGCAAATAATAATCACAAATAATAAATTGGTTTATTAAGTAAGTAGAGCCAACTCAAATTAAACAAATTAGTTAAAACAAATTAACTTTTATGAGTATTTGGAACTTTGGGTGATACCGTCATGTTAAGTTTGAGAAACAATATATGTTAAATGTATTAAAAGTGCTATGCTAATGCTACCAAAGCATTGTGTAACCAATTAGAAAGGTGGCATTTATTGAATTAGCAAGTTAAAGCTAGTCAAGTTTCTAAATTTGAAATTACATTATATTTTTAAGTTAACTGTATGAATTAGCTCAGGGCAATTAAAATGTACTATTACAAAATAAAAATATATACGGGTGTACAGTGTGTGTGTGTATATGTGTGTGTGTGTTTATATATATATATATTAAATTATGCATTCATTAATATAATACATTTATATATTAATTATATTAATTATGCAGAGATTAATTATATTATAAATATAACATATGTATATATTTGTGTGTCTTCTGCTTTCTCGCAGTGTGGAGTCTGTGAATGATGGTCTTTTCCACATGGTGGAGGTGCTGATCCAGAATCAGACCCTGAGTTTGGTGGTGGATAAAGGAGCACCAAAAAGCCTGGGCAAACTTCGCCCTCCTGCTGTGGACCACAACACACAACTCTATATAGGCGGTAAGTTTCATAGTGGCTTGTTTTAAGTCCCATCAAATAATTGAATACATAATGATTGTAAGCACTTGCAGTCCCTCTCTATTTATATTGTATGTGTGTGTGTATGAGTGTCCTAATATTTGCCTGTTGTTCATATTTTAGGTGTTCCCTCTCTGATTGACACGGCAGGCCTGCGACCGGGTCCAGACCGTCCATTCCAGTCCTTTAACGGCTGTATTCATGACGTAAGGCTCAATGGGGAACTCCAAGACCTCAGCGGTGGACAGGCAGGGGTCGAGGGCGTCCTGCCGGGCTGTCACTCCTGTGGCGTTTGTGCTCAGGGGGGCTGCAGACAGAGAGGAGAGGCAGGGGTGACCTGCGAGTGTCCCACCGGCCACAGCGGCCCACTGTGTGAACAGATGACCTCCCAGAGCCCCTGTCAGAGCAGCAGGTACACAAACACTCATGTACACAAACACTCATCGTCGTGCTTGTATCAGACAGTAATACCCTCTCTCTTCCTGTGCAGGTGTGTGCATGGTGTGTGTGTGCCTAAAGGCTCCTCATACAGCTGCTCATGTGCAGATGGATACTCTGGTCAGTACTGTGACAGAAGGGAGGAGTCCGCTGCATGCAAGGGGCAGCACTGTCTGCACGGAGAGTGCAGAACGATGGAGAGCGGAGAGCCGGTTTGCCACTGCCAGCCTGGGTACAGCGGGCCGACCTGTGAAACAGGTGAGACTCAGCACTGCAGAATTTAAAAGCTTTAAATAGGCGTTTTTATTACTTATACCCATAGGCTTTAATCGCAGGGCGTCGGGAGTTGAGGGGTCAAGATCCAACTCATCTCTCAAAAATATGCAGTTAAATGCACAATCCAGAAGAGGGCAATATCTGACCTGAAAGTCCTCATGTTTATTAATATATTACATAAATGCTTTATCTGATGGCCTGTCCTCTGTCCCCTCCTCCACACAGAGCTGACGTGCCAAGGAGAGATGGTTCGCGAGCTGCTCAAGCGTCACATGGGTCATAAAAACTGCACCTCCACCAGTAAAATCCCGCGGGTGGAGTGTCCTCACGCCTGCCACTCGGGCCTGTGCTGCGCCCCCACCAAGAGCCGGAGACGGAAGGTCAGCTTCAAGTGCTCCGATGGATCGTCCTTTTCCGAGGAGATTGAGACCACCGTGGAGTGCGGCTGCACAAAGTGCCCATTGTAATAATAGATCAGAAGCGGAAAAGAAAATATATTGTAAAATAAACAAAACACAAATAGAACTTATTTTTATTAAGGGATGTTTTTTTAAAAGGAAGAGACTGTTTTTATGATGTTGCTTATATGTGTCAGATGAAAAGTAATTTTTGTATCGTCAAAAAAAAAACACAGATTAACATTCCTGAAAATATATGAATTATATAAATATGTATAAATCTATATAAATGTACAACCTAACCTTAAGAATTAATTTGGTCTGTGTATTGCATGTCTATTGTGAAGTGTGAGCGCGGAGAGACTTTTTGTCGAAGGAGCAGGTGGCGGATATAGCCAATCAGGGGAGGACTGTCTAGACTCTCTATCACAGGAAGTGGTGAGCCAACTTCCTGTGCGCTGGTGGCAAAAAAGGAACTGCTTCCTAACGGACCTCAGAGAACTCACCTGCAGTTTTTAAGGACAGAGCTTCCATTGGGATGGGCTGATATTTTGTACTTTGGGTGTTTTTGTTTTTTTGTTTTCTGCTTTGGTCCTTCAGAGAGAGAGAGAGACATGGAAAGCTCATCGGTGTGGCTCTGGTTTACAAGCTGCAACTCATCGGAGTGAATTGTTTGCATGACTGCATGGAAAAGTTAAATGTGAACTTGTGACATGCTGCGGTCAGGCAGTAAAGCTATTGTAGTAACTATGATAGTTACCTGCTCTAAACCTGTTTTACTTGTACAGTTAAACTCCACATGCATTCCCATTGCCGCAGCATCGGCAGGTGATACAGGTTTATCTCTGGTGCAAAGCACTTCATACTGACGTAGTATTCCGTCATAACCGTCCTTTACTAAAATATTAAATGCAAATATATTACACCCATTACTACTGTATTGTTTCATGTGTACCATTTTTGTTTGTTTGCTTAATTTTTCTGATTTCTTACTCAGAGAGCGAGGTCTATAGATTTTCCAAAGGAAAAGCTAAGCAGTGTTAATGAATATTCAGCCTCGTTCTGTCTCACCCCCGTTCGTCACATACTGTTGAATAAAGGTACAAGCAAATTTAGGAATTTCCAGTGAACAATGTAACTGAGCTTGTGCAAGAAGTGTCATGTTAGCGCCACTATTCAGAAGACTGGTGGTTATACGGTGCATTTTCTAATAATGTTTCGGTAAATATGAATTAGAGAGTGATGATTAACTTACAGTGAATGTTGAATTAAACTTGTAATGAAATACAGGGTTGGACTAGACTTTTTGTGATTATTTGTGTGTGTGTGAGTGTGTGTGTGTGTGCGCGCGTGCGTGCGTGTGAGTGTGCGTGCGTTCACGTTTTTCAATCCTTCAAGTTCAACCTGAATGCACACAAACTCATGGGGACTCGTGCCACCGTGGGGACCTAAATTGAGGACCCTCATGAGGAAACAGGCTTATAAATCATGCAGAATGAGTTTTTTGAAAATGTAAAAATGCAGAAAGTTATGTGTGATGGGTATGGTCAGTGTAAGGGGATAGAATATACAGTTTGTACAGTATAAAAACCCTTAAGTCTATGGAGAGTCCCCACAAAGATAGAAAAGCAATAAAGTGTGTGTAAGCTTATTAGATAAAGAAATTTTGTTTTCCTTGAAAATTTGTCAAATGTAATGTTCATATGCACCAGAAACCAGTATTGACCGACTATCAAAAATATATATAGGGAAATATTGTGAATTCTTAGTCTTTTTTTTGTTCTAATTAAGTGCTCAATTGTACACGTGTGTCATTTTTTTCTCTGTTAAAATGATAGTTCCTATTCCATTATTATATTCAGAGACAATACATTTCCTTAAAGAGTTAACACTGTGGCTCTTTAACAATATCTCTCTTAATTTTTAACATGACCCAAATATATTTCAATGATATTTTAAATCACCAATAATAAACAACTATATCATAATTTAACAGTTGGCCAGCTTTATATATGAATGCTAACTGATTATGTAGTGTATATTTATTCCTATATACAGTAATAATAATATATTATGCTATATTAATGGGGGCTCTGGCCTTAAATCAGCCCAGGGTTAGTCGTTTCTGACGCTGTAAGAAAATATGACGACAGCGCTTATAGGCCGACTGATTATCCTTGAAGAAAAAATTATATATCTGGCCAACAATTAGGCCATCAACTTCGATTAAGATGATTGAAAATGTGAATGAAAAGCATTTTAGGTGTGTGAAATTCAGCTCCTGGAGGGTCACAGTCCTACAGAGTTTAGTTCCAACCCTACGCCAACACACACACACACACACCTGTAGTTTTCAAATAAGCCTGAAGCTTGATTCGCTGGATCAGGTGCAGTTGAAAAGAGATCAACTCTGCAGGGCTGTGGTCCTCCAGGAACAGAGTTTCACACCCCTGTTTTAGACCATCCGCTCTATGTAGAGAAGTTGTACTTAAGAGTTGTGTCCACTAGATGGAGGTATACACCAATTTGCTGTGAGTCTGAATGTCTCTGGCTGGTATTGAGGGGGTTAGTGCCTGTTGATCATTTTGGTTGAGGTTAGGAGGATTTGGTCATCACTAATCCGGACACAAAGGAAGTCTCTGATTACAGCCATGCTCTTGTTCCATAGCGCTGTTTAATTTCCATTTAGTCAGTGAATTTTGACATTGATGTGTTTTTCCTGCAGTATAGTAGACCACAAAACCTGTGTGACCTGTTGTCTTTAAATCATCCTTTTTGTCCTTAAGGGGCGCACTCAGTAAGTTTTTGTTTTTGTTCACTCTTCTTTGCTCTAGTGGTCTGCTTTACATTAACGCCTTTTATTAATATGGATGCAGTACGTTATTATTTCTCATGCTACGTGGTCCGATTACTATGGAATGTTATTCCAAATTCTAGCAGGGACCTGTGCGCACATAGCTCTTGTCTCGACTGGGCCAAGACTTGCCAGTCATCGAGATGTGTACTCCCTTCTGTCTCAGGGGGGACAGAATTTCGTAATGGTGCATGGAGCCAGAGACAGTCCAAACGATAGGACTGTATATTGATAAGCAACCCTTTCGAACGCAAACCTCAAAACGTCTGTGTGATGAGGGGCTATCTGGATGTGAAAGTCTGCGTCTTTCAGATCCACTGATAAAAAACAATCCCCTTGGCAAATCTGCCAGAGGATTTGTTTCAGCGTTAGCATTCTAAACTACCATTTCATTAGGCCGTGGTTTAGGAGCCTCAAATCTAAGATGGGCCTGTGGCTTCTTTGGAATGAGGAAGTAGCGGCCTGACCCGTTTTGAGCCTATGAGGCAGAGAGGAGCTTGCACACTCTCGGTGGGGTGGACCTAGCATTTGCAACAAACACAACACCTGGAACTGAACAGGTGGTTGGGAGGAACACATGGTGGCTTGGAAGGACCTAGTTTTCTCCTCTTCATACCTGATACATCAGGACTGATTCGGCTTTCTCATGAAACACAGCAAATTTGCCAGTTTTTGCTGTGAGATGTTGCCCCACTCTGCCACCATGGCACACTTCCACGCACACTTCTGGGGGTGCATATATCCTTTCCAATAAAGAACTGTAAAATTATCTGAATTGTACAAAATGATCTTTAATGATCAGTATCCTAAAAAAGGGTCTTTCTTCTTTTGCTGGGTTTATGTGGTTTGGGCTTGTACATGGCGGTGGTTGGCAGGTGCATTTCTTGCACCTTCAGGTGCAGCTTCAAGCATTTTGTGGTGTTGTCGTATAGTAGTGGCTGTCTTGCTGGCATGGCATTTATCGATCTTGTTTCATTGCTCCTGTAGCTACTGCTTGTTTGGACATTTTATTTTTCATATAATACATATAAAATTTGTTTTAAACCAGGAGGATCTTCCAGACCATGAGGTTACTAAGGGTTCATGTTGTGTCTACAGTGTAGGTGTGAGGACAGAGACAAAGGAATCTTATGCAAGTAAAAGTTTATTTAGAAATCAGCGAGACAGAGAGTCTAAATCCAATCAGGTTCTCCGAACTAGATGTAGATGCATAATTCAGAACGAATCTCAGGAACTCAGATGTTGATGCACAATCCAGAACGAATCTCAGGGTCTCAGATGTTGATGCACAATCCAGAACGAATCTCAGGGTCTCAGATGTAGATGCATACTCCAGAACGGGTCTCGGATGGCTCAGATGATAATGTACAATCCAGAACAGTCTCAGAATCTCAGATGTTAATACATACTCCCTCTCAGGAACTCAGAACAGCGAGGAGCGCCGTATACGCCCAACGGATCTTGTCTAAAAACGAGACACACCGAAGAGCAGAGAAAAACATAATGTTCACAGAATGTGTACAGTACCGAGTTCAAGGAGTTGTCTCAGTCTAAAAACAAGACTCGTAGGCAGATGATGAATCCGACTAGTCCGTAAGGAAATAATCCACAAGGAAGCGCACACTGTTTACTCACGATCATGCCAGGAGAAGGAGCTGAAGTCGAGATAAGCATACTTCCCCACTAAGTCCTGGAAGCAAACATAGTGGAAACCACGATCAAAGACCAACAAAAGTCACGCACGGCATGGCAGCGAGCACCCGGGAGAAACACAACGAACGCGCACAGAACACAGAACACCTGGACCTAAAATAGAAGGAACAATTACACAACAGCTGTGGAAAACAATCAGGGATAACGAGAAGGGAGGAGACAGAAAGTGCACACATGGAACACACAAGGTAAACAAACAAAAAGAGCAATCGATCACACCGGAATCCTGACAGTACCCCCCCACGGCCGGCACTGGACGGGCCAGGGAGGGACTCACCCTGTCTTCGACGGAGATCCTCGATCAGACCAGGGTCCAGAATGTCCCGAGCCGGTACCCAACACCTCTCCTCCGGACCGTACCCCTCCCAGTCCACAAGATACTGAAAACCTCTACCCCTACGGCGAACATCTAGTAATCTCCTGACCGAGTAGGCCGGAGAACCATCCACTAGTTGAGGGGCGGGGGGTTTGGGGGTAGAGACAGGGGGATTAATGGATGCAAAAATCACTGGTTTAACCCTGGATACATGAAAAACAGGGTGAACCCGACCAAGAGAAAGAGGTAACTTAAGCTTAACTGCCACTGGACTGACGACCTTGACAATACTGAATGGCCCAAGGAATCTCGGAGCCAGCTTACGAGATGACTCACGAAGGGGCAGATCCCTGGAAGAAAGCCAAACCTTTTGTCCACAGATATAATGAGGAGGGTCGCCGATGACGGTCAGCCGCAGCCTTGATTCGTCTGGAGTTCTGTAATAATAGGATTCTAGCTCTCCTCCAAGTGCGTTTGCACCTTCGGACGAAAGCTAAAGCAGACGGAACCGCTGCATCGGGCTCCTGTGATGGAAATAGGGGAGGTTGAAAACCGGTAGAGGCTTCAAATGGAGACAGATTGGTCGAGGAAACAGGGAGAGAATTATGTGAATACTCGACCCAAGGGAGCTGTTGGCACCAGGAGTTCGGATAGCGAGACGACAGACAGCGGAGCGTACGACCAAGATCCTGATTAGCCCGCTCACATTGACCGTTGGTCTGCGGATGATAACCAGAAGACAAACTGGCGGTGGAGCCGATCTGTCTACAAAACTCCTGCCAGAAACGTGAGATGAACTGAGGACCCTATCTGAAACCACGTCAGTCGGAAGACCATGTAACCTAAAAACGTGGTTAATCAGAACCTGAGCCATCTCTTTGGCAGAAGGAAGTTTGGGGAATAAAATGGACCGCTTTAGAAAAGCGATCCACCACAGTCAATATAACAGTGTTACCATCAGACGGTAAGCCAGTGACAAAATCAAGGGCTATGTGTGACCAGGGGCGGAGGGCACGGGCAAGGTTTTAAGCAGACCAACGGGTAGTTGATGAGAGGCTTTATTACAAGCACAAACCTGACAGGCTAATGAACTGTCTGACGCCAGGACCCATAGCGGGCCACCAAAAACGCGTTGACGGACGGCTGCCAACGCGTTCTCCGAACACCAGGATGGCCGACAAACCTGGATTCATGACACCACCGGATGACATCAGAACGCAACGCCTCGGAAACCCACAGACGACCGGCACCCCTCTGGAACTTCCACCTCGTCCGGCCTCCTCACCCGCCGCTTCGATGCCCCAAACGACCGCCCGACCACCCTCTTCTCCGGGAGAATGGTCTCGGCCGATCGGTTTCGGAACCACCGAACAGACGGGAGAGAGCATCAGGCTTAACGCTCTTAGAACCCGCCGTACGAGAGGTGAAGTTAAACGGTCAAAGAAGAGCGCCCAGCGAGCCTGCCTGATGTTAATCTCCTGGCCGAACGGATATACTCTAGGTTTTTGTGATCCGTCCAGACCAGGAAGGGCTCCGAGGCTCCCTCCAACCAGTGACGCCACTCACCCAAAGCGAGTCTAACCGCCAGCAACTCCCGATTACCTATGTCGAATTACGCTTCTGCTGGGTTTAACCGGTGAGAAAAAAAAGCGCACGGATGCACTTTCCCGTCACTAGGTGATCGCTGAGACAAAACGGCGCCAACCCCGACATCAGAAGCATCTACCTCAACTATAAACTGGTAAGCCGGATCAGGAATAGAAAGTACAGGTGCAGAGATGAACCGGGACTTTAGATCATCAAAGGCTTTCTGAGCTTCATTATTCCAACGGAACCCTACTTTAGTGGAGGTAAGAGCAGTAAGGGGTTTAGCGATCTGACCAAAATTTCTGATAAAACGCCGGTAGAAATTGGCGAATCCCAGAAAACGCTGTAACTCCTTACGTGTCGGGTACTGGCCAATCAGCGACCGCTTAATCTTAGCGGAATCGGGACGAATTCTCCCAGCGGCAATAACAAAACCCAAGAACGTAACCGACTGTTTGTGGAATTCGCACTTCTCCGCCTTGACAAATAACTGATTCTCTAATAGCCGTTGTAAGACTAGGCGAACATGTTGGTGTGTATCTGTATAGAAGGGGAAAAGATGAGGATGTCATCTAGATACACAAAGACAAATTTGTTAATCATGTCTCCCAACACTTCATTAACCATAGTCTGAAGACAGCCGCGCTCGCAAGTCCGAACGGTAGAACGGAGTATTCCCAGTGCCCCGAGGGTGTATTAAATGCTGTCTTCCACTCATCGCCTCCCTTATGCGAACCAAGTGATAAGCGCTTGCAGATCTAACTTGGTGAAGACACAAGCTCCCTGTAATACCCGAACGCGTCGACATTAATGGTAAGGGGTATTTATTTTTAACAGTAATGTCGTTTAAACCTCTGTAATCAATACACGGACGAAGGAGCCGCTTTTCTTCTTAACAAAGAAAAACCTGCCCCGCAGGGGAGGTGGAGCGCGAATGAGACCGCGGCAAGAGCTTCATTAATGTATTTGTCCATGGTCTCTCTTCTGGGACCGAAGGGAAACGCGACCCTTCGCGGAAAAGTACCTGGGAGGAGATCGATCGTGCAATCATACGACCGTGAGGAGGGAGGGACGTAGCTCGAGCCTTACTGAACACCTGATCCAGATCAGAATACTCCGCCGGGACCCCTGCGAGATCGACCGCAGGAATCTGTGAAACAGGACAAACAGGATCAGAAGGGGCAGGACCAAGACAAGAAACATGACAAGACGGGGACCAAGATAATACAGACTATTCTGCCAATCAATGTGAGGATTATGTTTAATCAACCAGTCATGCCCTAAAATGATGGGTGACTGAGAAGAATGTAACAAAAAAAATTTAAAATCCTCACGATGATTGCCAGAGACAAAAAGACTTACAGAGGGGGTGCAATGAGTGATCTCTGCCATGTGTTGCCCTCTTAAAGTTAAAGCAGACAGAGTGTCAGTAAGGTCTACCGCAGGAATACCCCAAGACTCAGCAAGAGAAGCATCCATAAAACTTGCCTCAGCACCGGAGTCCAGCAAAGCCTGAGAGTGAAACACAGAGTTATTATAGATGATGGAGACCGTCAACATGGTACGAGACCCAGAAGAAGAGTCGAGATGAGAAACGCCCACCGATACTCCCGGGATTACCGGCGGGCGGAACCTTTTACTGGACAGTTGAAAACCTTATGCCCCGGCTTACCACAGTACAGACAGAGGCCATTGACAAAACGATGTTGTTTCTCCTCTGCGGTAAGCCGGAGCCGACCCAGTTGCATAGGCTCTACCGAGGAGGAAGATGGAGAAGTATCATCGCTCACACGCAATGACGGATCGGAGAAAAGGTGGTGAACCGAGCGGCGAACCCTCCGCTGCCTGTGGCGAGCCTCGACTCGGAGAGCAAGATCGATAACGCCTTCTAGATGTGTGGGAAGATCATGCGATGCGATTTCATCTTGAATGCTTTCGTTGAGACCTCTTAAGAACTGTGCTTTCTGGGCTATATTGTTCCATCCGCTGGATACGGCGAGGGTCCTGAACTCAATCGCATAATCAGTAACTGTAGACTTATCCTGAGTGAGACAGATCAATGCGGCAGCAGCTAGATCGCCTTGAACACTGCGATCAAACAGTGTGGTCATCTTGGAGCGCAAGGTCTCAAACGTGACACAACAAGGGTCCTTGGCTCCCAAACCGCCATTCCCAGTCTCGCCTCTGCCTGTTAACAGTGTAAGGACATAGGCAACCTTTGATATCTCAGACGCGAACCTCCGAGGCTGGAGCGCAAAGACTAGGAACATTGGTCAAGAAAAGCCTTACGACTTAGTATCCCCATCGTAGGTAGGTGGATTAATCACTTGGGGCTCTGGTCCGGAGCTACTCGGAATCTCGACTTGTGGTATATGGGTCTCTCTATCTCCGACTGCTTGTGCCACCTGTTCCAACCTGTTGTGGATCTCGGTGAGACGACCTGACAATAACTGAAAGTCATGTGAAGCTGAGTTGAGTAGAGAAGAATGTTGGTCTAATCTCGCCCCCTGCTGGGCCAAGGCCGCTTGGAAAGAGTCTCCGCTCGCCTGACTTGCAGACTCCATTAGTGGCGCGTTCGTCCTGTGAGGACAGAGACAAAGGAATCTTATGCAAGTAAAAGTTTATTTAGAAATCAGCGAGACAGAGAGTCTAAATCCAATCAGGTTCTCCGAACTAGATGTAGATGCATAATTCAGAACGAATCTCAGGAACTCAGATGTTGATGCACAATCCAGAACGAATCTCAGGGTCTCAGATGTTGATGCACAATCCAGAACGAATCTCAGGGTCTCAGATGTAGATGCATACTCCAGAACGGGTCTCGGATGGCTCAGATGATAATGTACAATCCAGAACAGTCTCAGAATCTCAGATGTTAATACATACTCCTCTCAGGAACTCAGAACAGCGAGGAGCGCCAGATACGCCCAACGGATCTTGTCTAAAAACGAGACACACCAAGAGCAGAGAAAAACATAATGTTCACAGAATGTGTACAGTACCGAGTTCAAGGAGTTGTCAGTCTCAGTCTAAAAACAAGACTCGTAGGCAGATGATGAATCCGACTAGTCCGTAAGGAAATAATCCACAAGGAAGGCCACACTGTTTACTCACGATCATGCCAGGAGAAGGAGCTGAAGTCGAGATAAGCATACTTCCCCACTAAGTCCTGGAAGCAAACATAGTGGAAACCACGATCAAAGACCAACAAAAGTCACGCACGGCATGGCAGCGAGCACCCGGGAGAAACACAACGAACGCGCACAGAACACAGAACACCTGGACCTAAAATAGAAGGAACAATTACACAACAGCTGTGGAAAACAATCAGGGATAACGAGAAGGGAGGAGACAGAAAGTGCACACATGGAACACACAAGGTAAACAAACAAAAAGAGCAATCGATCACACCGGAATCCTGACAGTAGGCCTGTTGTTTGGTGTGCTTGTTTTGTTTCATTTAGCTTTACTTTAATGTTTCATAAAGTGCCTTGAGTAATGGCTTAAAAGACTATAAACTCATTGTAACTTGGTGTCACGCCTATGCCTGGTTCTGCACCTCCAACGCAGTCCCATTTGCCAGAATTTTAAAGATAATCACCTCATCACCATGTCAATTATGGACCATATATACTCATCCCCTATCCATTCTTATTGTCTTGTCTCACAAGCATGACCTACATGCTTAGTGTGTTTTCTTCTTCATCTTGTAAAGGAACTGTTGTAGTGTGTTTTGTGTTTTGTTTTGTGGACTGAGCTATTATTGCGTTCTTCCTACCTTTGTCATTGTTTTGTTCTCCAGTGAATATTCTTCTTTTGAAATAAAGGCGCATTCACAGCAACTTCCCCTGTCATCTTGTTCATCACCTGACACTTGGTCATTGCATTATCATATGATGTCAACCTGGCAGAGTTATGGGGATCCTGTTAAAGTCAACATGAATTCAAAATTGACCATTCTTATTTTTGTGGAATACTGCGGTATTTATTATAAATGATTTATACATGCATACTTTATTTCTCCACATCATTCACATTGCAGAACAGAACCGTATTTCTGTATTGGAAATTATGCTCAGTTAGGTTCTTGAACTGTGATTTGAATTGTGTCTGTCATTTAGATGTGTGGAGAACATACTAAACTTCCATACAAAGGGCTGGTTTCTTTAACAGTAGTTTGTGTGATGAGTGCAGGATTCAAAGCCAAACCCTTTAATGTGTGTAATGAACATGAGAAGGCATTTTTCCACAGAGTTATTCATGTAATGTGGCATATTTACTTTTCATGGTGTCATTTATGGCTTATTAAAGGGATATAATAAAGTCTTTCACTATTCAAAATTAACCAGTGCTATAGGATGATGCATAGACTTAGACTAGACTTAATTTGATGTTGAGTTTCTGTAGCTCAAATGCTAAAGTATGAGTAGCTAGGGCAAGGTCATGAGTTTGATTCCCAGGGAAGACATGATCTGATCAAACGTATAGCTTGAATGAAGATTTCTCCATAAATCCTCCTAAAGACTGTAATGACCCTGCATTTAATGTGAATTACTTCAGGCTGAAGTTATAACCTCTGTTTCTCCGGAGATGCAAAGGCCTGAAGGTACAATATCATTTTACCTCAGTTTTTGTGACTGTAAAAGATAAGTAGAATAATCAAACATTCAATTACATGTTACTTTATACGTTTTAGAACCGCAGTAATACTGCTGCTCACTTCAGAACATACATAAGCCATACATATACCTGTAAAAAAATTCTGCCTATGCCTATACACTAGCCTAGTGCTACAAAGAACCAAAATAAATACACTTTATGTAACTCACTCATTTTATATGAAATGTCATCATCAGTTTCCATTGCAACAAATAGCTCAAAATAATGTGGGTATGACTTGCAAGGCACAATATGAAAACATGTTGAGAAATTAAAACTGTTCAACTGTAAAATACATGAGAACAAAGACCAATGGGAATAAAATGTCCATATGATAAAAACATTTGGAAAACATTTATGTAATCAGTATTTTGGGAAGGATTCCTGGAAGAGAAAGACTATAAGTTTTAAATATGTACACTATTGCCAAAAGTTTTGGGACGTCTGCCTTTACATGCATATGAACTTTAATGACAGCCCATTCTTAATCTGTATGGTTTAATATGGAGTTGGCCCACCCTTAGCAGCTACAACAGTTTCAACTCTTCTGGGAAGGCTTTTCACAAGGTTTAGGAGTGTGTTTATGGGATTTTTTGACCATTCTTTTTGAAGTGCATTTGTGAGGTCAGGCACTGATGTTGGATGTTGGTGCAGGCCAGTCAAGTTTCTCCACACCAAACTCGCTCATCCGTGTCTTCATGGATCTTGCTTTGTGGACTGGTGTGCAGTCATGTCGGAACAGGAAGGGGCCATCCCCAAACTGTTACCACAAAATTGAGAACATGAAATTTTCCAAAATGTATTGGCATGCTGAAGCATTAATAGTTCCTTTCACTTGAACTAAGGGGCCAAGCACAAACCCTGAAAAACAACCCCAGACCATAATCCCCCCTCCACCATCTACTGCTCTAGAGTCCAGCGGTGGCGTCCTTTACACCACTGCATCCAACGTTTTGCATTGCACTTGGTGACGTAAGGCTTGGATTCTGCGAATGGTGCGCCTCAGAATGCGCTGACCACAGTCTTTGATTTTACGTGGCCTACCACTTCGTGGCTGAGTTGCTGTTGTTCCCAATTGCTTCCAATTTTTGTTCACCATGGAATATTTAGTAGTGAGGAAATTTCACGAATGGACCTATCTCGGAAAACACGCTTGAATTCACTGAGCTCCTGAGAGCGACCCATTCTTTCAAAAAAGGTTTGCAGAAGCGTCTGCATACCTAGGTACTTGATTTACACCTGTGGCCATGGAAGTGTTTGGAACACTGGGTGTCCCAATACTTTTGGCCATATAGTGTACATGTGCTTAATGTCATTTTTGTCAACTTTTGCAGCACACGCATATCGATGACCTCAAAACTTATAGACATGAAATAAAAGCCACCTATCCAAATTTGATTTCATGGGCTTCTGAAAATGTGAAAACATTCAGTGCAGTACTGGAGTATTCGCAGTTAATGTGAAGGTCAGGATGACCTACTAGCTCTATTATCTCTTCTAGTAATCCACAGGAAAAGAGAGATTTTAATAGCATTCAGATTAAATGGCAAGCATCCTAGACTACCCGGAACAATGGCGCAGTAATACCCAGCTGCACCGGGTTTGCAGCGTGATACATCCACTTGTTTATTGAAGGGGCTAATCTCTCTATAAGTCTAGTCCCCGTGAGAATCTGTGTTTACAAAAGGACGGATCTGCGCCTCTTTCATGCCATTCAAATCCTTTCAAGTGCTCAGTCATTATGTTCAGTAGCTTGCCTCTTAACCCTGGTTCCCAAACATGTGGCTCTTTCTCCTGCCAGAGAAGATGGAGAGGTAAAACTGCTGGGACATGTCAAGTTATTAAAGCACTACTTGCAATTCCTCAGAATTAGCCACACATTGTGGTCATGTGCAAAAACGCTTCTGAGGAAGAAGACGAAAGGAAATTGCCTTAGACTTCAAACACAGATGCAGGAAATTAATGGAAATACTTCTAGGCATAGTTCAACCAAAAATGGCAGTCCTGTCATTTATTCATTCTCATATCTTTTCAAACCAGCATGACTTTCTTTTTTCTGTGTAACAGAAAATGCTAAAGAATGTTCCGGAAAAGATGGTAAAGGGAGCTATTTATCTTTTGAAAAGGGCCCAAAAATGCTCCGTATGATTGAGTATTTCCAGTGAACTAGATTCATTGAATAGGTGCAACTCATTCATGAATCAGATATCAGTACATTTCTTTTGAACTCTGACTAGTATAGTTTCAAAAGACTTAAAATATAATGCACAATCATGTGGACTACCAATTTATTTTCAATATCCCATCACTCTCAAGTTGGATTGTTGAGTTAAATTTCAAATATCCATAATGCCTCCAGCAGTTTTCTCAGGTGACAATCGGCACTGATTCATAAGGAGAGGGTATCTTGACAATATTGGATGTGATAGTGAAATATGGCATTGACAGAGCGCATGACACTGTGTGAACGAAAGTTCCCACCACACAGCTGGTTATAATCAGGCTGAGAAAGCAAACAGATGGTGCCCAACTGGCAGGGCAGCCACACACCCGAATGTTGTGCAATATGTTGAACAGAAAATATTTGAGACACGATTGTACCTATTGCTCTATTTTTACATTTTTTTGTCATTAAATATATAATTCTTGTTCACCATTTTTAACAATATTTATATTGCTTAAATTTAGGGTTAAGTTTAAAGTAAAAAGGTAATTTTAGAGAATTTTTTTAACTTCAGTTAGTGTGTAATTTTGCTGTTTGAGCATCAACAAGATCGGCACAGTTACGATGCTTAAAATTCAATGCAATGGGAGATGTTTTCTTTTACAGAAATCGCTTTTTAAGGAGTACAACAAATGGCTACATTACAAACTAAAATTGACATAAACCCTGCCCCCAGGAACACGTAACAAAGGGGGTGAGGCCATGTTTGACTGCTTTAAAGAAGGAAGAGTTGTTGTAGTAGAGCACATTTAGGAGTCTGCTCAAGCTGTCACATCCATCTTTTCATGTTTATTGCAATACAGTATGTAACACAAATGCAATAGAATGTCATAGGAGCAGAGATGACAACCTAAAACTGCAAATAAACTAAACTATACATGTTCTAACTTCATGCAGCTCTGAAAGCATCCTACAGCAGTTCCTACATGAGAGATTTATAATTATCATGACAGAACATGCTAATCAATGCCTTAAAGATAGTTAACGCCACATGAGCTACATAAATGTATCAATTAACCATTTAGAAACATCCTGTTGCATTCTACATGTTGTCACTTCTTAGTGAGTCTCTCCATCATTGTCCGACCCTGGTTTGAACATAAGAGGCTGAACAGTTTCTGACATTTTTGGTGTGTCTGCATGAGGTAATCAGAGCTGCTAACACAAGCTCTTGATGCTCCGCCCTCTTCTAGAAAGAAGAGAAGCAGCTTGTTTGCATTTACAGTTTTTCTCAATCGATTTGATACATTTCTCCAAATGAATGTAGTTGCTCTCAAAACTGATAACACAGCAAACTAAACACACTCTTATGTTGGCGAAACAGTTAAGTATTCACTGCACAATGAAACACAGCATTTTATTATTGTAATGCATTTATTAAAATTCAATATTAACAACTAAAAGTGAGCAATTACCTAAGTTCGGAGAAATCTACCAAATCGGTTGAGAAAAACTGTAAAGGGACACACACAAATCAGCAGGCCTATATCCGAGTGAAATGGCTTCTGAAATTATGGTTGGGCTTTGCTAACAAAAATGGAGGCAGAAACAAGACAGACCACGACAGACAGACAGATAAATCATTTATAATAAACACAAAAATATTGCATAAAAAATAAGAACTGTCCATTTTGATTTCATAGCGACTTTAAGTCTTTTTGACCCAACATACCATATCTTCTCAGAACAGGAAACTGTCCTTAATGTCTTGGTATCAGTGGTGGCGAGTTTTTCCATTGGCAAACGGCTATATTATTTCTTCAGAAAAACACCAAATCTGATATTGCATGTTGTTGAACCTCAAATTTAAATTCAATTTAATCAATAGAACAATACATTTAGTGTTTGCTAATGTCTATTTCTAAGAAGAATTTTGTTTTGGGAAAAAATGTCCACACCTCAATGTCTTTGGACAGCATGATTCGCATGTTTTCAGAATGTTTGTGGTTTTATTTAAGACCACCGCTGAGGGCACTTTTTTCATTTGCTGGGGTTAATGAGAAGACTATAAAGTGAGCCGCAAAGCCTCAGAACAAATACATTATGTTTTACTAAGGACACTTCCCTGAGTCCTTTTGGAAAATTAAATTATAAAGATTAAATGAATGTTTAAAGGATGTTAACAAAAAGCCAAACTGGATAGTGCAGAACAACAAAACCAGGAAAGAAAACTCCTGGATCAGATTAATTTTTCCTTTACTAGTCAATGACTGGTTGTTCAGTGGTCACCGGATATGTTTGGTATTTGAGTGTTTTTAGGAGTGTGACGATCGAGGGGTGGCAGCCTGTCCTGGCATGGGGGCGAGACTAACTGCTGCTCTGCCCTCAGATCATTGACAGCTGTGCACTTTCCAGTCCGATAATTCCTTCCAGCATGGTACGGAAAACCAGATTACATGGCCCGATGTGCCCTCTTTTCCCAGCAGTCTTCCATCAACAACTAAAACGTGCAGTCTACACGTTTAGTCTACTCGGCTATCAAAGAGCAAAACAAGTCAATTAGAGTCTTAGCCTTTAACACCCAAACCAGTGAGTGGCATAACAACTATCCCTCTCATTATTGCACGTGACACATTCACTACTATATACCTGTTATTATAGACTTGGCATCAGTGCTCATTTTTACCATATTTGGACTTCACTTTTTATCCACCATGGGGTCATTGGCCTTAAAAAGACACCCACTGTAAACAGCTAAGTGCTTTGTACTGAGTTGCCCCGATGGACATGGACATAAAGTGTCCTCAAACTTTTCTAATTGAAACAGCCAAGTGAGTGAGCAGTCCCAGTGGGGTTGAACTCACCTGCCTGCAGACAGTTTGCTGTGAAGACACCTAATCATGTCCCAACAGACCACCATCTGCCTGTTTCTGCTCTTCAGTCACCCACCCACCCGCTGCCCGTCAATCTCACAGTCCAGCACACAACGCCTGGGCATCTCGGTGCCATGCAAGCTTCATTTATCTGCAGATTTGGGTCTGGGAAGAGGCAACGTCCTTGACTGTAAAGTAAACATGTCGGCAGAGAGTACTTTTCAACAGTCTGATTGTGTTGGACGACAGCACTTTGTTCTGGTGCAATTCATCATTCATTCACAGCTCCCTGTCAGAGATGAAACACTTGAGTTGGTGTTCAAAGGCACTGAGAGGTCATGGGGAGAATTCTTTGTTAAAGGAGGAAATCCCACAGTGATATAATAGACAATTTGAGCATGTGGTCTATGGGGTCTTTTGATGGCACTGCAAACAGCCAGTCCTTCTCACAACCTGTAATGAACTATGGGAAAAAGCACCAGCAAGTCCGGGCAATTTCTGTCTAAGTTCTTCTGTGCACACACCAGTCTTAAAATTAGCTTCTTTTTTCCCCCAGATACATTGTACAGAATGAGTTTGTCCTAACAGCATGATAATTCACAGATTGATGCGTTTTTCTCAGGAAACGTTTTTATGTGTGTTCCCAATGACTTAACCCATTTGTGCCCAATATTTTCTGAATGGTTTCATGCATATAGTCATGTTAATAGTGCCCTATGTGAACATGTTCTGCACATGTATCGTAAACTTTTGAATATGAAAACACAACAAACAAATACATGTGTCTTAAAGTGATGGAACATAGTGCAGAACAAAGTGAAGCCATTAAGTTGCCCCAACAGGACATTGTGTATCAAAAAGTTAAATTAAAATAAATAAATAGAATGACAACAAAAAAAAAACTACATCTATGTAACAACAACAACAAAAATAGTCCCATAGTATTCAATGGCTGACTGTAGTAGGTGATTTCATATAATAATGTAAACTCATTACGTGCCTGAATTTTCACATTCACTGTAAAAAAAATTGGGGGAAAAAATTGTGACAATTGATCATTGGGCTACATATTGGCCTAATAAGTTACTTCCAAATAATTATCCCCATGCAAAAATATGCATTGTACTAATCATAGCTTAAGGTCTTCACTCAAAATTAAAATAGTATATTCACCAAACATATCTAATTGTGCTCAGTCAATCTATGAAGTCGAACGTCTCGGTTACGACTGTAACCTTAGTTCCCTGAATAGGGAACGAGACGCTGCATCACTGCTTTGGGAACGCCTCTGCGTGATTGCGTCGTGAAGCACATGTGTAATCAGTCCAATAGAGAGACGGAACGTATAGGCGGGTGACGTCATAGACCCGGAAGGTATAAAGCATACCGGCAAACACACAGCCCTAGCTTCTGAGAAAGACTGAAGCAAGATGCTTGCGGGCAATGCGGGGAGTATGGCAGGGTGACGCAGCGTCTCGTTTCCTATTCAGGGAACTAAGGTTACAGCCGAAACCGAGACGTTCCCTTTTAAGGGAACTCGCGCTGCGTCACCGCTTTGGGAACGAGAATACCCACGTCCCCATATGAGCCGAATGCTCGCCTGTGACATTGTCTAGTGGGCGAGCACCCGAGCCCCGGGAGTAGAGTTGATTTCAAGCTCGTAAAAAGTGACAAAGGTATGCGGTGATGATCATCCTGCCGCATCACAAATATCTTGCAGGGAGGCTCCTGCAAAAATTACCTGAGAGGCAGCCATACTCCTGGAGAGTGGGCCCGGACAGCCAAAGGGGAAGGCTACCCTAAGCAAGTCATTTTTAGTCATTTTTGTCTTTTGGACAGTGAGAAATAAGCAATTGTTACTACAATTTAAAAAATGTAATTGGCCAAATTTCTGTGAATTAAATTGTATCACTTGACATAAATTCAATTTGGCCAACTGAAAAATGTAGATGAGACCAGTCACTAGAAAATTTTAAATTGGAGCTGAAATTTTTTACAGTGTTGGTAAAATTGATTTTTCCATTGGGTCAACATATTTCTAATTGAGGCCATGTTAACAGACTGTTGCCACAATTGAGAAAATTAAATTCAAATCAATTTAATTTGGCCAATTGAAAAATTTAGATGTGACCAGTCACTAGAAAATTCAATTGGAGAGGCCTGAAATTTTTACAGTGTTATAATGGAATCAAAAACTACTAGTCATAAAAGAATAAGGGTCCTTGACCGATTAGAGCCAGCAGCAGACTCGGCTGCTCTTGTCGGACTTATTGAGCTCTGAGCGCCCGGTGGTCGACTGGAACTCAGAAAAATGCAGATCACAATTTCAAATAGGCGCTCTTTATAAACAAACCACAGATTTGAGCTTTAAACAAGTACAATTTTACAGAAACAGGCTCAAACATATAAGGTTGGATCAATGTCTAAAGTCTCTATTGTCATGCTGCAATTGATAGAGCTGTGCAGAGCTCCACATTACTATTCATGACCTGTCCAAATAAGGCAAAATCAGCCCATTTCATTCTAGGGACAATTTCTAGGGTTGTAAATGGACCTGTAAAACCATATCTGGACCATTTTTGGCCTTAAATAAGCCACATACACTATATGTAGATGTCATAGGTCGGAGCGGACCGCGTGAGTACCGCTCCTCCCTCAATTTCCACCTCGGGAGGTTCCCAGGGATACCCCAGACGACCAGACACAACGAGGACACTGGAGTGGGGTTTTAAAACAAATCTTTATTAATTTACTTAAAATGGGGAAGGGGGAAGTGAAGGGGGCTAAAATCCAGGGGGACACTGGATGGGTGAGGATGCTGGCTCGGAGCTCGCTGTCTCTGTCACAGGGGAACCTCAGATAAGTCGTCTCGTTCCTTAACTCAATGTCTGGCTCTAATGTCCTTGCGTTTGCTTACTCGTCTCTCTTTCTCTTTCCAGTTCGGACCTTCAAGGCGTTCACAACACGGCTCGCTCCTTCTCCTGAGCACAGGAATATATAAGGTAAGTACTGGGATCGGGGGTGACAGGGGTACCTCTTGTCTCGGGCGTGGTCCGGCGGCTTCCTTTAGGGATGGGTCAATGGTCCGGTCAGTATCTGGGTAAGCACCTCCAGGGCATCCGCTGGATCTGGGTCAACACTGGGACTTTCGTTTGGTATGCAGGTAAGTATAACTTCGCTCAATGGATATCACTCTCAGATTTCGTAGACACAGTTCGGCCGTTTCTCTCCTCGTCTCAGGCTCCGTGATAATGGTGGCTCGGAGGTGGCTTGACCACGGCGGCGGTGCTGGATCGAGCGCTTCTCCAGGCGACTCCACAAAGGTAAGTGTATCCGCCCGGGGCGCGTTTACTCAGAGCGTGCGTGAGCGTTTCCCTCTTCTCCACTCAGGCACTGCACACACACAATTTCCTCCAACACAGCCACGTATCAATACAGTTCTCAAGGGGTTTCTTACTTGGCTCCGGTCGTACTATCGTCGTAGAAACAGAGATTAGGGTGATGTTCACAGCATGAATTCATGGGCTCGTTGCTCCACCAGCTTCGGGATCCTATCCTCCACAGAGAGTGGCTTGGCCTGGAAAGTGGTCTTTGTGACGACACACACACACACACACACACACACACACACACACACACACACACTATGGCAGATTCCAAGTGTACACTCTCACAGTCAAGACACTGACTCACCCACAGTACTCCACACGCAATCCAAGTGCACTTAAGGTCCAGAGACCACTTTTCCCACGTAGTTATCTCGGGAAATCGCTGAAGCGCTGTTATAGCGAAGGACCAGCGAGAGAGACGTCGCTGCTGCGCCACCCCGGCATCTTTCACTGTCTACTGTCTCTGGCTCTCCCACGCTCACTCTCCACGATGGGGCCACTCGTGTTCCTAGATCCAAACATTGATCAACCAGTGTTCTCGTCCTGTTCTCTCTTCCAGTGCTCGGCTCGCGTCCTGGCAGCTGTGCTCTCTCTCCCAAAGGGACTCGTGTCTCTGGCTCTCCCACGCTCACTCTCCACGGTGGGGCCACTCGTGTTCCTAGATCCAACTTCAACAAAGCTCACAGATGATACCTTTCGACGAATTTGCTATTGCATAAGTTTCTCGGTACTCACACATTGATCAACCCGTGTTCTCATCCTGTTCGCTCTTCCAGTGCTCGGCTTGCTTTCTGGCCACTGTGCTCTCTACCAACGGGACTCGTTTATAAGCACTTCCGGTAAGCTGTCCTGCATGTAACTTCTCAGAATCGGATACACACTTGACACTTGAATCACAATGGAAAACACAGTCTGTATTATACTCAGCCCGTCTCTTTCTTTCTCTTTGCAGTTCTCCGGATCTTTGTTCGCTCAGTCCACAATATTCTCCACTTGTGGTCCTTCGTGTTTGCCCAGATGCCCATATCCTCTCGCCGCGACGGCTGGAAGCAGTTACCACCACGTTTGGCTTGAGCCCGAACCGGAACCAACAGCTGTGTATGACCGCTGCAATGACTGACCTTCGACTGAATTCTGGAAGCCCTCTTTATCCTCCTCCTGCTTCCTCTTCATCCAATCCGGGGATCGCGCCGTTCATTGGTGCACCTGCCGCCGATTAATCCTAATTTTTGGCGCCGGGAGGGGAACCAGGAAGTGCTGGTGTTTGATCCGGGCGGAACCAATCTCTGCCACTATGGTTCCGCCCGAGAAAAAGTCACCCCGTGACATCGATATCAGAGAACAATTTAAAATATAGTTTCAACTCATTCTAAGGCACCTTTAAGGTCGACTGTACAACAGAGAGTCAGTTAAAGGGTTAAGTTATGTTTAAGGTGGGATATTATGAAAGCAAAAAGCACTAAACAAGACCAAAAATCTTCTAACCAATTAACACACATACCCCATGATATATGTACTTAAAAGTAATTTGCCCACCGGCAACTTGCCACTTGAACTTTTGTATACAAAGTATACAAAAAAAATAGATCTCTTGTAAGATTTGTTTTGTTTGGATGATTCTAGAGACCTTCATGATTATGTAGATATGTCAAATAAAAATACTTATTAGTAACATGCAAATTACTTTTCTTTGGGAGGGTTTGCCTTTGCCATGCTTCCTGGAAGTAGGGATAGGAAGTTGGCAGCCTCATGGGACAGGAAGGAAGTGAATACCTTTTTTTTTTCTTTTTTTTTCTTGAAAACCTTTGTTTGCTTGCATGTAATTAGACATAAAACATAGATAACATCTAGAAAAATACTTACAAAAGGAAAATGACAACTATATACTGCAGCAACTATAGTTGCAGGTGGGCATAAATGTTACTATTTATATTAGAAATGATCAGGATATTAAAATTAGTCACAGTGTACATAAACCCTGTTTAGTGCTTAATTCACTTATGCACATGACATCTTATACCCATTTGTTTAGAACGGCAAATAACTTACATGTACAAGAAGTTTTTTATTGCTCATCAATGTTATAATCAAACATATCTTGTGGAGTGCTCTCGGAGTATGCATTTATTTGTTATTTACTGTTGGATACTGAGCATAAATGTGGACTTCTATAGGCCATGCAATGGCAGAGCATTAAAGTCGACTAGTCGATGCAACAAATTAAATTAATTTCCAAATGTAAAATGATGCACAATATATCCATGCCAAATCCACTTTAAGGCCACTCATTTAAAGATTTAATTTATTGATCAATATCGCATATTTTATTGTGCAAGATTATTTTTGTCCCTCTTTTTTACATTTGTTTTAAAAATGTATAATTTAACGCTGTTAAGTTTAATCTTTAGCAAAATCAATGTCAATGTTCTGTAACAAGCTGGCACGCAGTTGAATCCATTTGCTGTGTTTATTAAATAAAAGTAACAAACGGACAAGGCAAAGGCGCTGAGAAAGTAGTGTGGTAAAAAAAAAGAAAAAAAAGCACAAGGTCGATAACAGTAGCAATCCACACAGCAAACACAGTAGAACAGTAATCCAAAAAGGTGGTCAGAGTCTCAGGCAGAGAATCAATATACATGGCAAACAAACAGGATAACAGAAACGTTCAGTAAAAACAGGAAAATGTCTTGGGTTACTTGACTGTAACCCTGTTCCCTGAAAAAGCAGGAACGAGATGCTGTGCTATGGGAAAACATCTTTGTTTGACCGGTTGTGAAGTATGTGCAGCAAACATGCCAAGGAACTGTAACCCCTGGCAATGACGTCATTGGACTGTGCGGATGTGAGAGGCTATAGATAGACATGAAACAGGTGTGCCTTCAGGTATCACTTTTACTTAGAGACGCCTAGATGCCCCCAGAATGCCGCCGCACTGGAAGTGTCTAGGCCCCTCAAGGCTGTGCAGTGTGTGCTCACAAGCACAAGAAAGATCTCAGACATGAGCTTGGGATGTCAACTCAAGGACATGTGAGCCCAGATTTGAATGAACATCGAAACTATAAAATAGTTTTAGAACTCCCCTCCCCTTGGGCGCCCCTTGTCTAAGCCTTGAAGGAAGCAACCCCCTGGGTAAAATGAGCCCTAACTCATAGAGACAAAGCTTGGCAGCACCTCGTAGGCTAGGTCAATGGCATCCCTCACCCAGTGTGACATCGTAACCCCGGTTACGACCCCCATAGCAAATGAAGAGTTGCTCTGACTTATGCCACTGTCTAGTGCGGTGAACATAAGTCGAAGAGCACGGACCGGACACAGTTGGTTAAGTTTCTCCTGTCCAGTATTGCCCAGGGCGAGCCGCCGAGGACGGATATTATCTCTGAGAACCAAACTCTGGTCAGCCAACGAGGTGCTATTAATAAGAAGCAAGACCCTTGTTGATGGACCATGGCCACAGCTCAGAGCAATCGGTGGAAACGATATATAGACGCAGCCTGGGCAACGTATGCGCCTTTGCATTCAGATATCCAGAGAGAAGTAGAGGGGACATTGCGACATAGTCTCTTGGGAGGCGAAAAGGGTCCACTTCTACTTCGTAGAATCTTTCCCAAATGTGTTTCGGGATTAAGTTTCCATGTTCTATGGCCCCTTTGCCCAGAAGAGATAGCAGCTTTTGTGACAAAAAAGAATATTTAACATTTTGCTGGGAAACGATGCCCCCCGAATCACCAGAGGTAGAGGAGATGTTACAGTGGTTTCGTGAGGGTGTCAGAAAGGAGCTAGTTGATGGATTTTTATGTGCCCCCTCCCGGGGGCCCTGGCAGCAAAAACCTTTTTCAACCCTTTGGCCAACTGCTGTTTCCGTCTCTTTTTTTCTTGACAAGATATGCATTTATTTAGAACGCAGAACCAACTCTTCAAGTGCAGAAGTGCACTCAGAAGTGTACTCCAACTTTGCCTCAGTGCCAGGTGCATGTCAAACAATTGCAGAAAAAGTACTTGCATGTCTCATCCATGAAGATGCAACAATGGAGAACAAGCTAGTTTGGGTTTTGAGAATCAGAACCATACTGACTGAGCAAGTTGAACTTTAGCTATAGTGTGGCCCCCTTCATTAATATGCCTGGAGGTGAGGAATAATAAAAAGAAATGGTCAAATTCACTCAATATTCATTGATCTAATTCACTACTATCTCAATAACAATCAAGTACAAATTAACTGTATTCAGTTGTGTTGTAGGTACTAGTATATGCCTCTTTGTAGAACCCATGGAACGGCTGATGGCTTGGGCTGTTTGCTTGGTTGCATGAAGAGACAGATTTGGGGCTCAACGAAGTTCAGAGAAAGCTTCTTCGCCAATTGTGCACTCAAGTCCTTTAAAAGGTAAACCAGGTACGCCTGTAACACCGCTATGTTGTGTAGATTGGAATGCTTTCCCCACCAGCATGGTTGTTCTTCTGCATGGTTGGTGAGGAGAGTAGGGTTTTTTTCAAAGAAGATGCGCTCCCAGGAGAAAGATAGCCTGAGCATCTTTTCAATATGAGGCAACATCATATAACCGCGTGCCTTAGCACCCACAATAATCTAATAAATTGTCGCCAAAGGCACAAAGATATGCAATGAGTCCAGTTGAGTCTCCTGTGAGATTTGACAGCGAGCTGAATAGAAAACCTACTTTTCTAGATCCAATCAATTCCAATGGGGAAAAACAAGCCACAGCCTCTTTTCTACTCATTCAATATTTCAAGATGTCCTTGCTGCAGCCAGTAGTGCAATGACGTAGTGGATTGGATTTAATACAATTCGTAGTGGTCGCAAACCCCCCCAGGTTTAGGGGGTGGTATCTGTTGTAGCATTGAGAACTGTGATTGACATGAGTAATTAAATATAATCTGAGTTTGAGCTAAACTGGTTTGGGAAGTAAAAAGCATGCATCCACTACGTTTTGGATTTAATCCAGTATGTCATCGTGCTACAGGCAATGCAGTAAGGACAGTCAGAAAATATATCACAATACTGAAGTAAAGTCGGTCACAATAATGTTGTGCTTTAAGATTATTATATGTCCAAATATAGAAACTCATTCATACAATGCCAAACAGACCCATTTATCAACATTAGGCGCTCATCTGTCACTACAACACCTGTCTGTTCCTGCCCCATGGAGATACATTTTCCCAAAAGGCTTATGATGGGTCCTAACACCTGGTTATTTTTTGCACACTAAAAACTCCCTTGTCTTTCACTAGCTCTATTAATTGTCTAGTTGTGAGTGAAAGATGAACACAAATCACATGCTTCATTGTAAACATTCAAAGACCACACATGATTATTTTAACACCATGGAGATGTGATGTAATGGAGTGCTGAATCATATCACATGACTCATGGCATAAAGCATCAAGCCGCAATTACAGGAGTTCAGGTTCTCGATTATATATGTCTTAATGGCAATTGCACAGTGAAGTTCTGGCTCATTCCCATTAATATCTCCACAGTTCACCACTCATGGCCGTCAGCAGGCAATTCTAGAGGATTTTATGACTTTTGACTATAATTGAAGTTCTAATATTGCTCTCAGGGTCCCTCCCCATCATAACTCTCCCTGTCATCTTCCTCTTCTCATTCATCATGCGTTTGTTTTTTCCACCGATGACTGGCTCCGAATGCCTCATCTAAAGGATTTTGCCTCTGTCTTTAGTCTTTGACGTGTTGTACAAATCAGTGTAAGAACCTGTTTTTCTGCTTAAAAAATAATTTATTTCTTGAAACATGTTTGTGTGGAAAAAGGGTGTCTCATTTCCTCTAATAAGGGTTCTTCAACCCTTTGTGACCTTTTACTGACATTTTCATCTCACCTGAGCTGTGGGGCGCTGGTTGTCAGCGCGAGCAGAAGATCTGATGTTGTTTGAGAGTTGGGCAACAGGTACGACACAATGCCCTCTCTTTGTGCATGATTTCTAAGGTACACGCCCCCTTCGCTGATGATCTGTTACCCCTTGTCGTCTTCCTGATTGATCCTGTAATCCCTTCAACTGGCTGCCTGCTGCTCTCAAAGAGCGAGGAAAGAGCTTGTCACAGCTCATTGTAATGAAATAAAGACATTTTTCTCGGTGGAGAAATGTTTTTTCTTTAATTGTTAATGTGACCTTTTACACCACAGACTGAACAAAATGAAACATTGCTTGGTCATTGGTTGACCTAAATTAGTATGATCTAATTGTGTACTTAAATTTAACAGCTGACAGGTTGATTTTAATCCATAACCTTTATAACAAAGTTAGCAGTTTGAATTTAAAATGTTTGAAGGTGTCTGAATACATTTTGGTTTGACTGTATATCAGGGCTGTCAAAATTAGAGCGTTTACAAATGCAATATTTTTTTTTCAGTTTAACGTGTAATAAATATTTGACGCAATTAACACATAATTTTCTTCTGTCATCCTTTGGCTGCAGTATGATCATATGTGTGTGTGTGTGTGTGTGTGTGTGTGTGTGTGTGTGTGTGTGTGTGTGTGTGTGTGTGTGTGTGTGTGTGTGTGTGTGTGTGTATGTATGCCCTACACATGTCCGTGTGTCCGTGTGTGTGTATGTTTATATTACATTTGTTTATATTACAAATGAAATGTCCCCATAAGGATAGTAAAACCTGAGATCACCTAAATTGTGGGGACCAGCCAGCGGTCCCCACTTTTCAAAAGGCTTATAAATCACACAGGATGAGTTTTTTTGAGAAAGTAAAAATACAGAATGTTTCCTGTGATGGGTAGGTTCAGGGGCAGGGGCAGGGGCATTGTAGGGGGATAGAATGTACAGTTTGTACGGTATAAAAACCATTACGTCTATTGAGAGTCCCCACAAAGATAGTGAACCAGACATAAAGAAAAAAGAATGAATCTAGAGGAAATTATTTAAACACTGCTACACTGTATGCATTTCGTGCTAGTAATGAATGGTTTTGAATATTTTTGAATATCTTTCCAGGTTTTAAATAAACATTCCAGATTGTGATCCAGTAAGTCTTTCAGGACTGCCATTCAGTGTTTATTCTATGATTGACATTTCTATGCCAAGCATTACCTGACACAACCACAAAACAACTTGACAGTTTGAACATCTGAAACACAATTTGGGCTGTCAGGTTCACGTGACCTCCGCAGGGCTCTGCTCGCTTTGATTTGTTGACCTGCTCCCATTTTCTCTCTCAGGGAATTGGCAGAGAGAGGAGACCTGTTTTAACAACTATCAAGTGTGTCTGAAAACAATACATATAACATCCTCACAACCTGATGACTAAGCTGTCAGATCTCAAAGGACAGTTGCATGCTTTCTAAAATACAGTCGTAAATGTCAGTTATGGAAAAATACTTGAGGAAGTGTTTTGATGAAAGCACATTAACCTTACAATACCCGTAGAACTCTATGGTTCAAGCATTTATAACTGACAAAACAAGACTTGTCATTATGCCCTCAGGATCCCTGCATTATAACCAGCTTTCCAAGATTATTGCTTTTGCCTGTGTCAATGGAAAATTCCACCCAGGTTCTTTCTAACAGATTTTTGTAACCTATATGAAGATCGTCTGCCCTGCCTGATAGAAGTCTTGTAAAGGGATAGTTCACCCAAAAATTCTTTCAGCATTTACTCACCCTTGTCATTACAGAATGCATGACTTTCTTCTGTGGAGTAAGAAGAAGGCGGTCCACTTTATAATACTGTTCCATCATTAAAGAATAACTACAAAGAAATAATTAGTAAGAAATAGCACTCAGTTAAATGAGTTAGTTCACTATTAGCTAATCAATAACTATTTTTACATTCAATGAAAGTCGAACACCACAGCATGTACAACATACCATGATGGTGAGTAAATGATGACAGAGTTGTCATTTTTGAGTGAACTGTCCTATAATTTGCCTCTATGCTGACATGATTCTTGGCATGTTGTTTCCGAGCTTTATTCATTCATATTCATGAGTGATTTTTCAACATGAATAATTTGACTGATGTTTGCAGGCATGTAGGTGGAGTAACTCTGAACATGGGAGCGTCATTGTTGGTTGAATAATTTTAATTATGTATTCCATATAATTATAAGGTTCTAAAAAGGTCTAATTCTAAATTTTTATGGAAATTGATAACAACTAAATAACCACAAATGGTAATTGACTTTGTAAGTTAGAAGAGCATGCATTGTACCTGGCGCCAAATCGAAGCTCAGGATCAAAAGTTGCAGTGTATGATTGAGCATATTCTGTTTTGGTCTGCACATCGACAATATTTGTAGGCCTAATGTTTATATTTATCCCTCAATTTCCTATTATAAAAAGCATTTATAAAAAATGTATATACTTTTTAAATATCCTTAATATGTGTATTGTAAAATGAATGTTGGTTAAGCGGTTGATGTTAATGTAGCTAGCAAGAAAACCTCCACAAATCCCAAAACAGTCCCAACAGGTACCGTGTTGTATCTTAATATTTCATAATAATGTTTTATTTAAAGGAATATAAATATACTTTTATATTTGTATTATGTATATTGTAGATTTCTATTTTTAATATACAGGTCCTTCTCAAAAAATTAGCATATTTGATAAAAGTTCATTATTTTCCATAATGTCATGATAAAAATTAAACTTTCATATATTTTAGATCCATTGCACACCAACTGAAATATTTCAGGTCTTTTATTGTTTTAATACTTATGATTTTGGCATACAGCTAAAAATTAGCATATTTCATCCGACCAATAAAAGAAAAGTGTTTTCAATACAAAAAAAGTCAACCTTCAAATAATTATTTGTCAGTTATGCACTCAATACTTGGTGGGGAATCCTTTTGCAGAAATGACTGCTTCAATGCGGCGTGGCATGGAGGCAATCAGCCTGTGGCACTGCTGAGGTGTTATGGAGGCCCAGGATGCTTCGATAGCGGCCTTAAGCTCATCCAGAGTGTTGGGTCTTGCGTCTCTCAACTTTCTCTTCACAATATCCCACAGATTCTCTATGGGGTTCAGGTCAGGAGAGTTGGCAGGCCAATTGAGCACAGTAATACCATGGTCAGTAAACCATTTACCAGTGGTTTTGGCACTGTGAGCAGGTGCCAGGTCGTGCTGAAAAACGAAATCTTCATCTCCATAAAGCTTTTCAGCAGATGGAAGCATGAAGTGCTCCAAAATCTCCTGATAGCTAACTGCATTGACCCTGCCCTAGATAAAACACAGTGGACCAACACCAGCAGCTGACATGGCACCCCAGACCATCACTGACTGTGGGTACTTGACACTGGACTTCAGGCATTTTGGCATTTCCTTCTCCCCAGTCTTCCTCCAGACTATGGCACCTTGATTTCCGAATGACATGCAAAATTTGAGCGACAGTCCAGAGCTGCTTCTCTGTAGCCCAGGTCAGGCGCTTCTGCCGCTGTTTCTGGTCCAAAAGTGGCTTGACCTGGGGAATGCGGCACCTGTAGCCCATTTCCTGCACACGCCTGTGCACGGTGGCTCTGGATGTTTCTACTCCAGACTCAGTCCACTGCTTACGCAGGTCCCCCAAGGTCTGGAATCAGTCCTTCTCCACAATCTTCCTCAGGGTCCGGTCACCTCTTCTCGTTGTGCAGCGTTTTTTGCCACACTTTTTCCTTCCCACAGACTTCCCACTGAGGTGCCTTGATACAGCACTCTGGGAACAGCCTATTCGTTCAGAAATGTCTTTCTGTGTCTTACCCTCTCGCTTGAGGGTGTCAATGATGGCCTTCTGGACAGCAGTCAGGTCGGCAGTCTTACCCATGATTGCGGTTTTGAGTAATGAACCAGGCTGGGAGTTTTTAAAAGCCTCAGGAATCTTTTGCAGGTGTTTAGAGTTAATTCGTTGATTCAGATGATTAGGTTAATAGCTCGTTTAGAGAACCTTTTCATGATATGCTAATTTTTTGAGATTTTTTAAATTTGGGGTTTTCATGAGCTGTATGCCAAAATCATCAGTATTAAAACAATAAAAGACCTGAAATATTTCAGTTGGTGTGCAATGAATCTAAAATATATGAAAGTTTAATTTTTATCATTACATTATGGAAAATAATTAACTTTTATCAAATATGCTATTTATATGAGAAGGACCTGTAGATAAATGGATGTCCAAAAGGCAATTGTCCACCAAATCCCCATTTTGTTGGGACAGCCGTTTATCAGCCATGTTTTGATATGAAACGTTTCCAGACATGCGCAATATCCATGCCATCACATGTTTCATATGCCAATAAATCTTCAGAAGTGTTCCAAGCTTTCATTAAAATCCTTGCAATGATAGGCTTGAGAGAAAGCAAGTTCTGCTTTCACAACAGGTGTTGAAAGGAGCACGGTTATGTGTGTGTTTGCATGTGTATCTTTGTGCCATAGCTGGATTTGGAGGGGACCGTGAACACACATTGCCTTCCAGGCATAGCCATCTGGCCCTGCCACTGAAACCCACTCCAGATCATTTATCAGGCAAACATAAAGCACCTAATAGACTCCATGCTATGGGATAATTAGCCAAGCGAGAACTCCAAATGAGAGCAAATTAATGTTAAAGAACTTCCATTGGTTGTACAGACACAGCAGGAGCGGGCTGGTTGTTAGGACGTTGGCCGTGGCGGAGGCAGGAATGCTTCTGGAAAGGAGGAAGTCATAGTGTGCGGCAGCTTCAGCGAGGTGGGGGCTGTGGGGGTTGTTAGTTTTGATGTAAACGCCTATGTTGAGTTCTCACTTTTTTCTACATTTTACATCAGCACACAGGTCCCTTCATATTTTGAGTGGTGTCTGTGATAAATGCCATCTGTCTTGCACATGCTGTCTTATTGTCATATCCGCAAGGTTTTCCATTAGAATCATCCTTGTTTACTCTGTCAAAACTCACAGCCAGAGTACAAAACAATCTTTTTCCCTCTCCTTCGGTTCTTGACCTCTTTCTCTCCCAGCAGATGGCATTTATTTAGGGGGTATTTATCAGGGTGTAAATGTATTAATGAGTTTTCCATGTCCTTTGCTCTAGGCTTTGAGGAGTTGTCTCATGCTTCAGTCCTACAGCACATTTTATACTATAAAGCTGAGTTGAAAATATAAAATATCTTTTTTTTTTTTTAATGAACCAGTACCGATTATTAAATGCTACCCATCGTTTAGCTGTTAACTCTTTCCCCGCCAGCGTTTTTTAAAAAGTTGCCAGCGATCTGCCAGGGTTTTTGACCATTTTCACCAAAATTTAATAGCACAGAATATTTTGTTTTATGATTATCTGAGCATGCACTATGTCAAAAGAAAGAGCTGATCCTCTTCTTTTAAACAAAACAAACAAAAAAAAAAAACAATGTTTTATTCTAGCTTTATGCATTCTTTTTTATCAACACTTGAATATGGGTAAGTTTCATAAAAAAGCAACATTTTTAGCAAAAAGCTGAGAAAATCAAGTTTTTGTGAAAGACTGTATCCAGATCAGATTCAGAGTGATGATCAAACACAGATGGAGGAGATCGAGTCCACCCCTAATGCTTGCACAGTCCTGTAGCTCGCCCTGGGTCCACATTTCATTCAGTAACATTAGATCTTTTGATTTATAAGATGTTTAATGTTGACGATCCCATTATTTTGCATATGCATCTGTTTACATGCGATCGCTTGCTTTACACTGTCTTACTCACGTGTGTTTTGATCTGGAAATTCAGTACTCATTCAGAATACGCAATAGCGCCCCCTAGCGCCTAACAGTGAAAACACGGAAAATTCCGTGTTTGGCCTGGAAGCGTTTTTCACAAATAACGGAAAATTCCGGAAAGAGTTAAGATCAGATCTTATACTGTTTTCAGTTGATGTGTGAACAATGAACTTTTAAACTAAAAATCATTCTACTTTTTATGAACTTCTCAGTAATATACTTAAAATTGCACTTAAGTATACTTGACTTATACTGCCAGAAAGGTCTAAGTAGGCCTATATCTGGCATATACTTGTCTTTTTATCGAGATATACTTAAAAGTCTTATTAAGTATTCTAAGTATACTTGGCTTGTAGTTGTGTTTACAATGGAAGCTTGTTTCTGCAAAGAATAAAACATGTTAGAAGATAATTGCGACTTTTTGTCACACAAATGTGATTACATCTCAATTATGTTCAAGATATAAAATCAGAATTGTGTAATATAAAGTCCGAATTGTGTAATATAAAGTCAGATTTGTGAGATATAAAGTCAGAATTGGAAATATATAAAGTCAGAATTGTGAGAAATAAAGTCAGAATTGTGAGATTTAACGCTTTATAGGGCACTCATTGAAATACTTGGAAATTCTAAATTTCAAACCTGGAGTGTTATTGTAGGTTATTTTAAGACTTTTGAACTTCTGTGACTTAATTTTTTTTAAATTATTTTTATGTTGAAAATCAAGGTCAACGAAGTTACCATATATGGTTCCTTGCCGGTCTATGGTCATTTTTTCCCCACCAAAAGTGATATATATGAAATATGAATAAATACATAAAACACATATAAACTTCATAAAATATTTATTTAGGAACATTTTTTCTTATATTTAGGAACATTTCTTTTTTTCATGTCATAGTCAACCTCTTCAACTAACTTTGGTAAAAAAAAAAAAATAATATTTAAAAAGTGGACATATACAAAAAATAAAAGATTATTTTTTTTTATTAAAACATGTTTACTATAGGAAATTGTTTTCTTTACATTTTTTTTTTTTCACGTGTGACATTTCCAGTCCAGTAACATAGGCAACTGCTTCATGGTACTTGATAAAGCAGTTGCACATGTGAGGCACATGTGGACCTTACAGACTCTGCAGACCACGTTTGAACTCAATATGTTCCCCTTCCTGCTGCAGTACTTGCAGGTCTGGAGGCTGGTGTAGACAGGGGCATGGAATAGGGACATGTAAAAACTGCTCCGAAGCATCGGGGGTGTGGCCCAAGCATCTAGCCCATGATGTGCTGACTGGTCTTCGTCCTCTTTCGTGATCTCATCATCATCGTCCTTGTCCTCAAGCTCCTCCACTGCAGGCCGCATACACTTCCTCTTCCATCTTCACTGTGCGGTGTTAGTTGGCACAACAACAATCACCCTCTTTCCATAAAAGAGCTGATTAGAAAGCTGTAAATAAAGGGTGTGATATTAATTTGTGTGATATGAAGTCAGAATTGAGATATATAAAGTCAGAATTGAGAGATATAAAGTCAGAATTGTGAGATATAAAGTCAGATTTGTGAGATATAAGGTCAGAATTGTGAGATATAAAGTCAGAATTGAGATATAAAGTCAGAATTGAGATATAAAGTCAGAATTGAGAGATATAAAGTCAGAATTGAGAGATATAAAGTCAGAATTGTGAGATATTAGGTCAGAATTGTGAGATATAAAGTCAGAATTGAGATATAAAGTCAGAATTGAGAGATATAAAGTCAGAGTTGAGAGATATAAAGTCAGAATTGAGAGATATAAAGTCAGAATTGAGAGATATAAAGTCAGATTTGTGAGATATAAAGTCAGAATTGAGATATAAAGTCAGAATTGTGTGATATAAAGTCAGAATTGTGAGATATAAAGTCAGAGTTGAGAGATATAAAGTCAGAATTGAGAGATATAAAGTCAGAATTATGAGATATAAAGTCAGAGTTGAGAGATATAAAGTCAGAATTGAGAGATATAAAGTCAGAGTTGAGAGATATAATGTCAGAATTCGGAAATATAAAGTCAGAATTAAGAGATATAAAGTCAGAATTGTGAGATATAAAGTCAGAATTGAAATATATAAAGTCAGAACTGAGAGATATAAAGTCAGAATTGAGATATAATGTCAGAATTGAGAGATACAAAGTCAGAATTGTGAGAAATAAAGTCAGAATTGAGAGATATAAAGTCAGAATTGAGAGATATAAAGTCAGAATTGAGAGATATAAAGTCAGAATTGAGAGATATAAAGTCAGAATTGAGAGATATAAAGTCAGAATTGAGAGATATAAAGTCAGAGTTGAGAGATATAAAGTCAGAATTGAGAGATATAAAGTCAGAGTTGAGAGATATAATGTCAGAATTCGGAAATATAAAGTCAGAATTAAGAGATATAAAGTCAGAATTGTGAGATATAAAGTCAGAATTGAAATATATAAAGTCAGAACTGAGAGATATAAAGTCAGAATTGAGATATAATGTCAGAATTGAGAGATACAAAGTCAGAATTGTGAGAAATAAAGTCAGAATTGAGAGATATAAAGTCAGAATTGAGAGATATAAAGTCAGAATTGAGAGATATAAAGTCAGAATTGAGAGATATAAAGTCAGAAGTTGAGAGATATAAAGTCAGAATTGAGAGATATAAAGTCAGAATTGAGAGATATAAAGTCAGAGTTGAGAGATATAAAGTCAGAATTGAGAGATATAAAGTCAGAATTGAGAGATATAAAGTCAGAGTTGAGAGATATAAAGTCAGAATGTGAGAAATAAAGTCAGAATTGAGAGATATAAAGTCAGAATTGAGAGATATAAAGTCAGAATTGTGAGATATAAAGTCAGAATAGAGAGATATAAAGTCAGAATTGTGAGATATAAAGTCAGAATAGAGAGATATAAAGTCAGAACTGAGAGATATAAAGTCAGAATTGTGAGATATAAAGTCAGAATTGTGAGATATAAAGTCAGAATGAGAGATATAAAGTCAGAATTGTGAGATATAAAGTCAGAATAGAGAGATATAAAGTCAGAATTGTGAGATATAAAGTCAGAATTGTGAGATATAGTCAGAATTGTGAGATATAAAGTCAGAATAGAGAGATATAAAGTCAGATTTGTGAGATATAAAGTCAGAATTGTGAGATATAAAGTCAGAATAGAGAGATATAAAGTCAGAATAGAGAGATATAAAGTCAGAATTGTGAGATATAAAGTCAGAATTGTGAGATATAAAGTCAGAATTGTGAGATATAAAGTCAGAATAGAGATATAAAGTCAGATTTGTGAGATATAAAGTCAGAATTGTGAGATATAAAACCAGAATTGAGAGATATAAAGTCAGAGTTGAGAGATATAAAGTCAGAATTGGAAATATATAAAGTCAGATTTGTGAGATATAAGGTCAGAATTAAGAGATATAAAGTCAGAATTGAGATATAAAGTCAGAATTGAGAGATACAAAGTCAGAATTGAGAGATATAAAGTCAGAATTGAGAGATATAAAGTCAGAATTGAGAGATACAAAGTCAGAATTGAGAGATATAAAGTCAGAATAGAGAGATATAAAGTCAGAATTGTGAGATATAAAGTCAGAATTGTGAGATATAGTCAGAATTGTGAGATATAAAGTCAGAATAGAGAGATATAAAGTCAGATTTGTGAGATATAAAGTCAGAATTGTGAGATATAAAGTCAGAATAGAGAGATATAAAGTCAGAATAGAGAGATATAAAGTCAGAATTGTGAGATATAAAGTCAGAATTGTGAGATATAAAGTCAGAATTGTGAGATATAAAGTCAGAATAGAGATATAAAGTCAGATTTGTGAGATATAAAGTCAGAATTGTGAGATATAAAACCAGAATTGAGAGATATAAAGTCAGAGTTGAGAGATATAAAGTCAGAATTGGAAATATATAAAGTCAGATTTGTGAGATATAAGGTCAGAATTAAGAGATATAAAGTCAGAATTGAGATATAAAGTCAGAATTGAGAGATACAAAGTCAGAATTGAGAGATATAAAGTCAGAATTGAGAGATATAAAGTCAGAATTGAGAGATACAAAGTCAGAATTGAGAGATATAAAGTCAGAATTGAGAGATATAAAGTCAGAATTGAGAGATACAAAGTCAGAATTGAGATATAAAGTCAGAATTGAGAGATACAAAGTCAGAATTGAGAGATATAAAGTCAGAATTGAGAGATATAAAGTCAGAATTGAGAGATACAAAGTCAGAATTGAGAGATATAAAGTAAGAATTGAGAGATATAAAGTCAGATTTGTGAGATATAAAGTAAGAATTGGAAATATATAAAGTCAGATTTGTGAGATATAAGGTCAGAATTAAGATATAAAGTCAGAATTGAGAGATATAAAGTAAGAATTGAGAGATATAAAGTCAGAATTGAGAGATATAAAGTCAGAATTGAGATATAAAGTCAGAATTGAGAGATATAAAGTCAGAATTGAGAGATATAAAGTAAGAATTGAGAGATATAAAGTCAGAGTTGAGAGATATAAAGTAACAATTGGAAATATATAAAGTCAGATTTGTGAGATATAAGGTCAGAATTGTGAGATATAAAGTCAGAATTGAGAGATATAAAGTCAAGAGTTGAGAGATATAAAGTCATAATTGTGTGATATAAAGTCAGAATTGAGAGATATAAAGTCAGAATTGTGTGATATAAAGTCAGAATTGAGAGATATTAAGTCAGAATTGAGAGATATAAAGTCAGAATTGTGTGATATAAAGTCAGAATTGAGAGATATTAAGTCAGAGTTGAGAGATATAAAGTCAGAATTGAGAGATATAAAGTCAGAATTGAGAGATATAAAGTCAGAGTTGAGAGATATAAAGTCAGAATTGAGAGATATAAAGTCAGAATTGTGAGATATAAAGTCAGAATTGTGAGATATAGTCAGAATTGTGAGATATAAAGTCAGAATAGAGAGATATAAAGTCAGATTTGTGAGATATAAAGTCAGAATTGTGAGATATAAAGTCAGAATAGAGAGATATAAAGTCAGAATAGAGAGATATAAAGTCAGAATTGTGAGATATAAAGTCAGAATTGTGAGATATAAAGTCAGAATTGTGAGATATAAAGTCAGAATAGAGAGATATAAAGTCAGATTTGTGAGATATAAAGTCAGAATTGTGAGATATAAAACCAGAATTGAGAGATATAAAGTCAGAGTTGAGAGATATAAAGTCAGAATTGGAAATATATAAAGTCAGATTTGTGAGATATAAGGTCAGAATTAAGAGATATAAAGTCAGAATTGAGATATAAAGTCAGAATTGAGAGATACAAAGTCAGAATTGAGATATAAAGTCAGAATTGAGAGATACAAAGTCAGAATTGAGAGATATAAAGTCAGAATTGAGAGATATAAAGTCAGAATTGAGAGATACAAAGTCAGAATTGAGAGATATAAAGTAAGAATTGAGAGATATAAAGTCAGATTTGTGAGATATAAAGTAAGAATTGGAAATATATAAAGTCAGATTTGTGAGATATAAGGTCAGAATTAAGATATAAAGTCAGAATTGAGAGATATAAAGTCAGAATTGAGAGATATAAAGTCAGAATTGAGATATAAAGTCAGAATTGAGAGATATAAAGTCAGAATTGAGAGATATAAAGTAAGAATTGAGAGATATAAAGTCAGAGTTGAGAGATATAAAGTAACAATTGGAAATATATAAAGTCAGATTTGTGAGATATAAGGTCAGAATTGTGAGATATAAAGTCAGAATTGAGAGATATAAAGTCAAGAGTTGAGAGATATAAAGTCATAATTGTGTGATATAAAGTCAGAATTGAGAGATATAAAGTCAGAATTGTGTGATATAAAGTCAGAATTGAGAGATATTAAGTCAGAATTGAGAGATATAAAGTCAGAATTGTGTGATATAAAGTCAGAATTGAGAGATATTAAGTCAGAGTTGAGAGATATAAAGTCAAGAGTTGAGAGATATAAAGTCAGAATTTAGAGATATAAAGTCAGAATTGAGAGATATAAAGTCAGATTTGGAAATATAAAACTTCAGAATTGAGAGATATAAAGTCAGATTTGAGAGATATAAAGTCAGAGTTGAGAGATATAAAGTCAGAATTGAGAGATATAAAGTCAGAATTGAGAGATATAAAGTCAGAGTTGAGAGATATAAAGTCAGATTTGGAAATATAAAACTTCAGAATTGTGACTTATAAATTCAGAATTGGAAATATATAAAGTAAGATTTGTGAGATATAAGGTCAGAATAAAGAGATATAAAGTCAGAATTAAGAGATATAAAGTCAGAATTAAGAGATATAAAGTCAGAATTGAGATATATAAAGTCAGAGTTGAGAGATATAAAGTCAGAATTGTGTGATATAAAGTCAGAATTGAGAGATATAAAGTCAGAATTCTGTGATAAAGTCAGAATTGAGAGATATAAAGTCAGAATTGAGAGCTATAAAGTCAGAATTGAGAGATATAAAGTCAGAATTGAGAGATATAAAGTCAGAGTTGAGAGATATAAAGTAAGAATTGTGTGATATAAAGTCAGAATTGAGAGATATAAAGTCAGAGTTGAGAGATATAAAGTCAGAATTGTGTGATAAAGTCAGAATTGAGAGATATAAAGTCAAGAGTTGAGAGATATAAAGTCAGAATTTAGAGATATAAAGTCAGAATTGAGAGATATAAAGTCAGATTTGGAAATATAAAACTTCAGAATTGAGAGATATAAAGTCAGATTTGAGAGATATAAAGTCAGAGTTGAGAGATATAAAGTCAGAATTGAGAGATATAAAGTCAGAATTGAGAGATATAAAGTCAGAGTTGAGAGATATAAAGTCAGATTTGGAAATATAAAACTTCAGAATTGTGACTTATAAATTCAGAATTGGAAATATATAAAGTAAGATTTGTGAGATATAAGGTCAGAATAAAGAGATATAAAGTCAGAATTAAGAGATATAAAGTCAGAATTAAGAGATATAAAGTCAGAATTGAGATATATAAAGTCAGAGTTGAGAGATATAAAGTCAGAATTCTGTGATAAAGTCAGAATTGAGAGATATAAAGTCAGAATTGAGAGCTATAAAGTCAGAATTGAGAGATATAAAGTCAGAATTGAGAGATATAAAGTCAGAGTTGAGAGATATAAAGTAAGAATTGTGTGATATAAAGTCAGAATTGAGAGATATAAAGTCAGAGTTGAGAGATATAAAGTCAGAATTGTGTGATAAAGTCAGAATTGAGAGATATAAAGTCAGAATTGAGAGATATAAAGTCAGAGTTGAGAGATATAAAGTCAGAATTGTGAGATATAAAGTCAGAATTGTGAGATATAAAGTCAGAATTGTGAGATATAAAGTCAGAATTGAGAGCTATAAAGTCAGAATTGAGAGATATAAAGTTAGAATTGAGAGATATAAAGTTAGATTTGAGAGATAGAAAGTCAGAATTGTGAGATATAAAGTCAGAATTGTGAGATATAAAGTCAGAATTGTGAGATATAAAGTCAGAACTGGAAATATATAAAGTCAGATTTGTGATATATAATGTCAGAATGAAGAGATATAAAGTCAGAGTTGATAGATATAAAGTCAGAATTCAGAAATATAAAGTCAGAATTGAGAGATATAAAGTCAGAATTGAGAGATATAAAGTCAGAATTGTGTGATATAAAACCAGAATTGAGAGATATAAAATCAGAGTTGAGAGATATAATGTCAGAATTGGAAATATATAAAGTCAGATTTGTGAGATATAAGGTCAGAATTAAGAGATATAAAGTCAGAATTGAGAGATATAACGTCAGATTTGTGAGATATAAAGTCAGAATTAAGAGATATAAAGTCAGAATTGAGAGATATAAAGTCAGAATTGTGTGATATAAAACCAGAATTGAGAGATATAAAGTCAGAATTGTGAGATATAAAGTCAGAATTGTGAGATATAAAGTCAGAATTAAGAGATATAAAGTCAGAATTAAGAGATATAAAGTCAGAATTGAGAGATATAAAGTCAGAATTGTGTGATATAATGTCAGAATTGAGAGATATAAAGTCAGAATTGTGAGATATAAAGTCAGATTTGAGAGATATAAAGTCAGAATTGAAAGATATAATGTCAGAATTGAGAGATATAAAGTCAGAATTGAAAGATATAAAGTCAGAATTGTGAGATATAAAGTCAGAATTGAAAGATATAATGTCAGAATTGAGAGATATAAAGTCAGAGTTGAGAGATATAAAGTCAGAGTTGAGAGATATAAAGTCAGAATTGAGAGATATAAAGTCAGAGTTGAAAGATATAAAGTCATAATTGGAAGATATAAAGTCAGAATTGGAAATATATAAAGTCAGAGTTGAGAGATATAAAGTCAGAGTTGAGAGATATAAAGTCAGAACTGAGAGATATAAAGTCAGAGTTGAGAGATATAAAGTCAGAGTTGAGAGATATAAAGTCAGAATTGAGAGATATAAAGTCAGAGTTGAGAGATATAAAGTCAGAATTGAGAGATATAAAGTCGGAATTGGAAATATATAAAGTCAGAGTTGAGAGATATAAAGTCAGAATTGAGAGATATAAAGTCAGAATTGTGAGATATAAAGTCAGAGTTGAGAGATATAAAGTCAGAACTGGAAATATATAAAGTCAGATTTGTGATATATAATGTCAGAATGAAGAGATATAAAGTCAGAGTTGATAGATATAAAGTCAGAATTCAGAAATATAAAGTCAGAATTGAGAGATATAAAGTCAGAATTGAGAGATATAAAGTCAGAATTGTGTGATATAAAACCAGAATTGAGAGATATAAAGTCAGAGTTGAGAGATATAATGTCAGAATTGGAAATATATAAAGTCAGATTTGTGAGATATAAAGGTCAGAATTAAGAGATATAAAGTCAGAATTGAGAGATATAAAGTCAGAATTGAGAGATATAAAGTCAGAATTGAGAGATATAAAGTCAGACTTGGAAATATATAACGTCAGATTTGTGAGATATAAAGTCAGAGTTGAGAGATATAAAGTCAGAATTGAGAGATATAAAGTCAGAATTGTGTGATATAAAACCAGAATTGAGAGATATAAAGTCAGAATTGTGAGATATAAAGTCAGAATTGTGAGATATAAAGTCAGAATTGTGAAATATAAAGTCAGAATTAAGAGATATAAAGTCAGAATTAAGATATATAAAGTCAGAATTGAGAGATATAAAGTCAGAATTGTGTGATATAAAACCAGAATTGTGAGATATAAAGTCAGAGTTGAGAGATATAAAGTCAGAATTGTGAGATATAAAGTCAGAATTGTGTGATATAAAGTCAGAATTGAAAGATATAATGTCAGAATTGAGAGATATAAAGTCAGAATTGAAAGATATAAAGTCAGAATTGAGAGATATAAAGTCAGAATTGTGAGATATAAAGTCAGAATTGTGTGATATAAAGTCAGAATTGAAAGATATAATGTCAGAATTGAGAGATATAAAGTCAGAATTGTGAGATATAAAGTCAGAATTGTGAGATATAAAGTCAGAATTGTGTGATATAAAGTCAGAATTGAAAGATATAATGTCAGAATTGAGAGATATAAAGTCAGAATTGAAAGATATAAAGTCAGAATTGTGAGATATAAAGTCAGAATTGAGAGATATAAAGTCAGAATTGTGAGATATAAAGTCAGAATTGTGAGATATAAAGTCAGAATTGTGTGATATAAAGTCAGAATTGAAAGATATAATGTCAGAATTGAGAGATATAAAGTCAGAATTGAAAGATATAAAGTCAGAATTGTGAGATATAAAGTCAGAATTGTGTGATATAAAGTCAGAGTTGAGAGATATAAAGTCAGAATTGAGAGATATAAAGTCAGAATTGTGAGAAATAAAGTCAGAATTGAGAGATATAAAGTCAGAGTTGAAAGATATAATGTCAGAATTGAGAGATATAAAGTCAGAATTGTGAGATATAAAGTCAGAATTGAAAGATATAAAGTCAGAATTGTGAGATATAAAGTCAGAATTGAGAGATATTAAGTCAGAATTGAAAGATATAATGTCAGAATTGAGAGATATAAAGTCAGAATTGTGAGATATAAAGTCAGATTTGAGAGATATAAAGTCAGAATTGAAAGATATAATGTCAGAATTGAGAGATATAAAGTCAGAATTGAAAGATATAAAGTCAGAATTGTGAGATATAAAGTCAGAATTGAAAGATATAATGTCAGAATTGAGAGATATAAAGTCAGAGTTGAGAGATATAAAGTCAGAGTTGAGAGATATAAAGTCAGAATTGAGAGATATAAAGTCAGAGTTGAGAGATATAAAGTCAGAATTGAGAGATATAAAGTCAGAATTGGAAATATATAAAGTCAGAGTTGAGAGATATAAAGTCAGAATTGAGAGATATAAAGTCAGAGTTGAGAGATATAAAGTCAGAATTGAGAGATATAAAGTCAGAATTGAGAGATATAAAGTCAGAATTGTGTGGTATAAAGTCAGAATTGAGAGATATAAATTCAGAGTTGAGAGATATAAAATCATAATTGAGAGATATAAAGTCAGAATTGAGAGATATAAAGTCAGAGTTGAGAGATATAAAGTCAGAATTGAGAGATATAAAGTCAGAATTGAGAGATATAAAGTCAGAGTTGAGAGATATAAAGTCAGAGTTGAGAGATATAAAGTAAGAATTGGAAATATATAAAGTCAGAGTTGAGAGATATAAAGTCAGAATTGAGAGATATAAAGTCAGAGTTGAGAGATATAAAGTCAGAGTTGAGAGATATAAAGTCAGAATTGAGAGATATAAAGTCAGAGTTGAGAGATATAAAGTCAGAATTGAGAGATATAAAGTCAGAATTGGAAATATATAAAGTCAGAGTTGAGAGATATAAAGTCAGAGTTGAGAGATATAAAGTCAGAATTGAGAGATATAAATTCAGAATTGAGAGATATAAAGTCAGAATTGTGAGATATAAAGTCAGAATTGTGAGATATAAAGTCAGAATAGAGAGATATAAAGTCAGATTTGTGAGATATAAAGTCAGAATTGTGAGATATAAAACCAGAATTGAGAGATATAAAGTCAGAGTTGAGAGATATAAAGTCAGAATTGAAATATATAAAGTCAGATTTGTGAGATATAAAGGTCAGAATTAAGAGATATAAAGTCAGAATTGAGATATAAAGTCAGAATTGAGAGATACAAAGTCAGAATTGAGATATAAAGTCAGAATTGAGAGATACAAAGTCAGAATTGAGAGATATAAAGTCAGAATTGAGAGATATAAAGTCAGAATTGAGAGATACAAAGTCAGAATTGAGAGATATAAAGTAAGAATTGAGAGATATAAAGTCAGATTTGTGAGATATAAAGTCAGAATTGGAAATATATAAAGTCAGATTTGTGAGATATAAAGTCAGAATTAAGATATAAAGTCAGAATTGAGAGATATAAAGTCAGAATTGAGAGATATAAAGTCAGAATTGAGATATAAAGTCAGAATTGAGAGATATAAAGTCAGAATTGAGAGATATAAAGTCAGAATTGAGAGATATAAAGTCAGAGTTGAGAGATATAAAGTAACAATTGGAAATATATAAAGTCAGATTTGTGAGATATAAGGTCAGAATTGTGAGATATAAAGTCAGAATTGAGAGATATAAAGTCAAGAGTTGAGAGATATAAAGTCATAATTGTGTGATATAAAGTCAGAATTGAGAGATATAAAGTCAGAATTGTGTGATATAAAGTCAGAATTGAGAGATATTAAGTCAGAATTGAGAGATATAAAGTCAGAATTGTGTGATATAAAGTCAGAATTGAGAGATATTAAGTCAGAGTTGAGAGATATAAAGTCAAGAGTTGAGAGATATAAAGTCAGAATTTAGAGATATAAAGTCAGAATTGAGAGATATAAAGTCAGATTTGGAAATATAAAACTTCAGAATTGAGAGATATAAAGTCAGATTTGAGAGATATAAAGTCAGAGTTGAGAGATATAAAGTCAGAATTGAGAGATATAAAGTCAGAATTGAGAGATATAAAGTCAGAGTTGAGAGATATAAAGTCAGATTTGGAAATATAAAACTTCAGAATTGTGACTTATAAATTCAGAATTGGAAATATATAAAGTAAGATTTGTGAGATATAAGGTCAGAATAAAGAGATATAAAGTCAGAATTAAGAGATATAAAGTCAGAATTAAGAGATATAAAGTCAGAATTGAGATATATAAAGTCAGAGTTGAGAGATATAAAGTCAGAATGTGATATAAAGTCAGAATTGAGAGATATAAAGTCAGAATTCTGTGATAAAGTCAGAATTGAGAGATATAAAGTCAGAATTGAGAGCTATAAAGTCAGAATTGAGAGATATAAAGTCAGAATTGAGAGATATAAAGTCAGAGTTGAGAGATATAAAGTAAGAATTGTGTGATATAAAGTCAGAATTGAGAGATATAAAGTCAGAGTTGAGAGATATAAAGTCAGAATTGTGTGATAAAGTCAGAATTGAGAGATATAAAGTCAAGAGTTGAGAGATATAAAGTCAGAATTTAGAGATATAAAGTCAGAATTGAGAGATATAAAGTCAGATTTGGAAATATAAAACTTCAGAATTGAGAGATATAAAGTCAGATTTGAGAGATATAAAGTCAGAGTTGAGAGATATAAAGTCAGAATTGAGAGATATAAAGTCAGAATTGAGAGATATAAAGTCAGAGTTGAGAGATATAAAGTCAGATTTGGAAATATAAAAATTCAGAATTGTGACTTATAAATTCAGAATTGGAAATATATAAAGTAAGATTTGTGAGATATAAGGTCAGAATAAAGAGATATAAAGTCAGAATTAAGAGATATAAAGTCAGAATTAAGAGATATAAAGTCAGAATTGAGATATATAAAGTCAGAGTTGAGAGATATAAAGTCAGAATTCTGTGATAAAGTCAGAATTGAGAGATATAAAGTCAGAATTGAGAGCTATAAAGTCAGAATTGAGAGATATAAAGTCAGAATTGAGAGATATAAAGTCAGAGTTGAGAGATATAAAGTAAATTGTGTGATATAAAGTCAGAATTGAGAGATATAAAGTCAGAGTTGAGAGATATAAAGTCAGAATTGTGTGATAAAGTCAGAATTGAGAGATATAAAGTCAGAATTGAGAGATATAAAGTCAGAGTTGAGAGATATAAAGTCAGAATTGTGAGATATAAAGTCAGAATTGTGAGATATAAAGTCAGAATTGTGAGATATAAAGTCAGAATTGAGAGCTATAAAGTCAGAATTGAGAGATATAAAGTTAGAATTGAGAGATATAAAGTTAGATTTGAGAGATAGAAAGTCAGAATTGTGAGATATAAAGTCAGAATTGTGAGATATAAAGTCAGAATTGTGAGATATAAAGTCAGAATTGTGTGATATAAAGTCAGAATTGAGAGATATTAAGTCAGAATTGAGAGATATAAAGTCAGAATTGTGTGATATAAAGTCAGAATTGAGAGATATTAAGTCAGAGTTGAGAGATATAAAGTCAAGAGTTGAGAGATATAAAGTCAGAATTTAGAGATATAAAGTCAGAATTGAGAGATATAAAGTCAGATTTGGAAATATAAAACTTCAGAATTGAGAGATATAAAGTCAGATTTGAGAGATATAAAGTCAGAGTTGAGAGATATAAAGTCAGAATTGAGAGATATAAAGTCAGAATTGAGAGATATAAAGTCAGAGTTGAGAGATATAAAGTCAGATTTGGAAATATAAAACTTCAGAATTGTGACTTATAAATTCAGAATTGGAAATATATAAAGTAAGAGTTGAGAGATATAAAGTCAGAATTGAGAGATATAAAGTCAGAATTGAGAGATATAAAGTCAGAGTTGAGAGATATAAAGTCAGAATTGAGAGATATAAAGTCAGAATTGTGAGATATAAAGTCAGAGTTGAGAGATATAAAGTCAGAACTGGAAATATATAAAGTCAGATTTGTGATATATAATGTCAGAATGAAGAGATATAAAGTCAGAGTTGATAGATATAAAGTCAGAATTCAGAAATATAAAGTCAGAATTGAGAGATATAAAGTCAGAATTGAGAGATATAAAGTCAGAATTGTGTGATATAAAACCAGAATTGAGAGATATAAAGTCAGAGTTGAGAGATATAATGTCAGAATTGGAAATATATAAAGTCAGATTTGTGAGATATAAGGTCAGAATTAAGAGATATAAAGTCAGAATTGAGAGATATAAAGTCAGAATTGAGAGATATAAAGTCAGACTTGGAAATATATAACGTCAGATTTGTGAGATATAAAGTCAGAGTTGAGAGATATAAAGTCAGAATTGAGAGATATAAAGTCAGAATTGTGTGATATAAAACCAGAATTGAGAGATATAAAGTCAGAATTGTGAGATATAAAGTCAGAATTGTGAGATATAAAGCCAGAATTGTGAAATATAAAGTCAGAATTAAGAGATATAAAGTCAGAATTAAGATATATAAAGTCAGAATTGAGAGATATAAAGTCAGAATTGTGTGATATAAAACCAGAATTGTGAGATATAAAGTCAGAGTTGAGAGATATAAAGTCAGAATTGTGAGATATAAAGTCAGAATTGTGTGATATAAAGTCAGAATTGAAAGATATAATGTCAGAATTGAGAGATATAAAGTCAGAATTGAAAGATATAAAGTCAGAATTGAGAGATATAAAGTCAGAATTGTGAGATATAAAGTCAGAATTGTGTGATATAAAGTCAGAATTGAAAGATATAATGTCAGAATTGAGAGATATAAAGTCAGAATTGTGAGATATAAAGTCAGAATTGTGAGATATAAAGTCAGAATTGAGAGATATAAAGTCAGAATTGAAAGATATAATGTCAGAATTGAGAGATATAAAGTCAGAATTGAAAGATATAAAGTCAGAATTGTGAGATATAAAGTCAGAATTGTGAGATATAAAGTCAGAATTGTGAGATATAAAGTCAGAATTGTGAGATATAAAGTCAGAATTGTGTGATATAAAGTCAGAATTGAAAGATATAATGTCAGAATTGAGATATAAAGTCAGAATTGAAAGATATAAAGTCAGAATTGTGAGATATAAAGTCAGAATTGTGTGATATAAAGTCAGAGTTGAGAGATATAAAGTCAGAATTGAGAGATATAAAGTCAGAATTGTGAGAAATAAAGTCAGAATTGAGAGATATAAAGTCAGAGTTGAAAGATATAAAGTCAGAATTGAGAGATAAAGTCAGAATTGTGAGATATAAAGTCAGAATTGAAAGATATAAAGTCAGAATTGTGAGATATAAAGTCAGAATTGAGAGATATTAAGTCAGAATTGAAAGATATAATGTCAGAATTGAGAGATATAAAGTCAGAATTGTGAGATATAAAGTCAGATTTGAGAGATATAAAGTCAGAATTGAGATATAAAGTCAGAATTGAGAGAGATATAAAGTCAGAATTGAAAGATATAAAGTCAGAATTGTGAGATATAAAGTCAGAATTGAAAGATATAATGTCAGAATTGAGAGATATAAAGTCAGAGTTGAGAGATATAAAGTCAGAGTTGAGAGATATAAAGTCAGAATTGAGAGATATAAAGTCAGAGTTGAGAGATATAAAGTCAGAATTGAGAGATATAAAGTCAGAATTGGAAATATATAAAGTCAGAATTGAGAGATATAAAGTCAGAATTGAGAGATATAAAGTCAGAATTGAGAGATATAAAGTCAGAATTGAGAGATATAAAGTCAGAATTGAGAGATATAAAGTCAGAATTGTGTGGTATAAAGTCAGAATTGAGAGATATAAATTCAGAGTTGAGAGATATAAAGTCAGAATTGAGAGATATAAAGTCAGAATTGAGAGATATAAAGTCAGAGTTGAGAGATATAAAGTCAGAATTGAGAGATATAAAGTCAGAATTGAGAGATATAAAGTCAGAGTTGAGAGATATAAAGTCAGAGTTGAGAGATATAAAGTCAGAATTGGAAATATATAAAGTCAGAATTGAGAGATATAAAGTCAGAATTGAGAGAGATATAAAGTCAGAGTTGAGAGATATAAAGTCAGAGTTGAGAGATATAAAGTCAGAATTGAGAGATATAAAGTCAGAATTGAGAGATATAAAGTCAGAATTGAGAGATATAAAGTCAGAATTGGAAATATATAAAGTCAGAGTTGAGAGATATAAAGTCAGAGTTGAGAGATATAAAGTCAGAATTGAGAGATATAAAGTCAGAATTGAGAGATATAAAGTCAGAATTGAGAGATATAAAGTCAGAATTGGAAATATATAAAGTCAGAATTGAAATATATAAAGTCAGAATTGAGAGATATAAAGTCAGAATTGAGAGATATAAAGTCAGAATTGAGAGATATAAAGTCAGAATTGAGAGATATAAAGTCAGAGTTGAGAGATATAAAGTCAGAATTGAGAGATATAAAGTCAGAATTGAGAGATATAAAGTCAGAATTGTGTGGTATAAAAGTCAGAATTGAGAGATATAAATTCAGAGTTGAGAGATATAAAATCATAATTGAGAGATATAAAGTCAGAATTGAGAGATATAAAGTCAGAGTTGAGAGATATAAAGTCAGAATTGAGAGATATAAAGTCAGAATTGAGAGATATAAAGTCAGAGTTGAGAGATATAAAGTCAGAGTTGAGAGATATAAAGTCAGAATTGGAAATATATAAAGTCAGAGTTGAGAGATATAAAGTCAGAATTGAGAGATATAAAGTCAGAATTGAGAGATATAAAGTCAGAATTGAGAGATATAAAGTCAGAATTGAGAGATATAAAGTCAGAGTTGAGAGATATAAAGTCAGAATTGAGAGATATAAAGTCAGAATTGGAAATATATAAAGTCAGAATTGAGAGATATAAAGTCAGAGTTGAGAGATATAAAGTCAGAATTGAGAGATATAAAGTCAGAATTGGAAATATATAAAGTCAGAGTTGAGAGATATAAAGTCAGAATTGAGAGATATAAAGTCAGAATTGAGAGATATAAAGTCAGAATTGAGAGATATAAAGTCAGAATTGGAAATATATAAAGTCAGAATTGGAAATATATAAAGTCAGAATTGAGAGATATAAAGTCAGAATTGAGAGATATAAAGTCAGAATTGAGAGATATAAAGTCAGAATTGAGAGATATAAACATTGAACAGAATATGAATTGCCTAACATTACCGAATGAAATTTTGAACCCATTAAGAGGAAACACCTGTGAAGCTCTGGGGTATTGATGAACATCAAAAGGTATGTTGAAAAATATAGTACAATTTACTAAATGTAATATGTATTACGTAATCACATTTAATTTACCAGGAGAGATATATAGTGCATATATATAATATATATATATATATGCACTATATTGTATATTAATTATATTTTCTTATTTGTCAATATTTAATATATGTTTGAATATTAAAACAATTTGGAGTAGAAACATAATTATGTAATTAAAAAGTAATTATTTTAAGTAAATACACTAACTATAATGGTCATTTTAAGCTGTAATATTATTGTAACAAGTGTAAACTGTTAACAGGATTATTGAGAGGATTTTCCTTTTTCTAGAGAAAAATGTACATGCTCTGTACCTGACATATCCAAATGGACTGAATTGAAACATAAAATGTGTCAATGTCTGGCCCTGTTTTATACCATTACTGACACTCTGTTTAAAGTTTCTCTTTCTATCCTTTTAGTGGAAAGTTAGACTGTGGTGTGGGTCTGGCAGTTTTTCAGATAATGAGGAATCACTCATAAAAGCGTCTGTTAAGATTAACATCAGCTATCCATCATACTCTGCTTATCTCCTCTTAAAATCTAACTTTGAAAGAACTGATTCAAAGAAGGCAAAAACAGCATCAAAATTACGTACTAGATTATAAAAGTCAAATGGATTCCGATGGATTTTGTGTTAACTTTAACAACTTAACAGCATCTAGCTAGAGAGAAAACAGAAAATTACAGTACAGTATTTTTTCTACATTGTGAGAAAAAAAAGTATTAGTATAAATATTTTGTTTTCCTTTAAAAATTGTCTAAATATTCTTAAAGGTTCCCTAGAATGAATTGAAATAATATTTAAAATTGTTCTCTGATATCTACATAGGGGGTATGTGACTTATTAAAGTGCAAGAATGGTCCAGATACGGTTTTACAGGTCCATTTACAACCCTAGAAATTGTCCCTAGAAGGGAATTGTTACAATTATGTTCTGTTTTGTCTTCACTTCTGCTGTTCATCCTGATTAGTTTATCATCTCCATCTGTGTCTTATTAGTTCATCCTTCACCCTGTGTATTTATACTCCCTGTTCTGTTCAGTCCTTTGTCGGTTATTGTTTGTATACACGCTGGTGTGAACGTGTCCTGAAACCTCTCTGCATGTTATTTGGATTAAAGACTCTTTTGTTACCCTCATCTCCCTCGTCGTGTGCTTACTACAGCCAGTTTGTAACAGAAATTGAACCAATAAAAGAAAAGTGTTTTTAATACAAAAAAAGCCAACCTTCAAATAATTATGTTCAGTTATGCACTCAATACTTGGTTGGGAATCCTTTTGCAGAAATGACTGCTTCAATGCGGTGTGGCATGGAGGCAATCAACCTGTGGCACTGCTGAGGTGTTATGGAGGCCCAGGATGCTTCGATAGCGGCCTTAAGCTCAGCCAGAGTGTTGGGTCTTGCATCTCTCAACTTTCTCTTCACAATATCCCACAGATTCTCTATGGGGTTCAGGTCAGGAGAGTTGGCAGGCCAATTGAGCACAGTAATACCATGGTCAGTAAACTATTTACCAGTGGTTTTGGCACTGTGAGCAGGTGCCAGGTCGTGCTGAAAAACGAAATCTTCATCTCCATAAAGCTTTTCAGCAGATGGAAGCATGAAGTGCTCCAAAATCTCCTGATAGCTAGCTGCATTGACCCTGCCCTTGATAAAACACAGTGGACCAACACCAGCAGCTGACATGGCACCCCAGACCATCACTGACTGTGGGTACTTGACACTGGACTTCAGGCATTTTCGCATTTCCTTCTCCCCAGTCTTCTTCCAGACTCTGGCATCTTGATTTCCGAATGACATGCAAAATTTGAGCGACAGTCCAGAGCTGCTTCTCTGTAGCCCAGGGCAGGCGCTTCTGCCGCTGTTTCTGGTTCAAAAGTGGCTTGACCTGGGGAATGCGGCACCTGTAGCCCGTTTCCTGCACACGCCTGTGCACGGTGGCTCTGGATGTTTCTACTCCAGACTCAGTCCACTGCTTCCGCAGGTTTCCCAAGGTCTGGAATCGGTCCTTCTCCACAATCTTCCTCAGGGTCCGTCACCTCTTCTCAGCAGCGTTTTTGCCACACTTTTCCTTCCCACAGACTTCCCACTGAGGTGCCTTGATACAGCACTCTGGGAACAGCCTATTCGTTCAGAAATGTCTTTCTGTGTCTTACCCTCTCGCTTGAGGGTGTCAATGATGGCCTTCTGGACAGCAGTCAGGTCGGCAGTCTTACCCATGATTGCGGTTTTGAGTAATGACCCAGGCTGGGAGTTTTTAAACGCCTCAGGAATCTTTTGCAGGTGTTTAGAGTTAATTAGTTGATTCAGATGATTAGGTTAATAGCTCGTTTAGAGAACCTTTTCATTATATGCTAATTTTTGAGATAGGAATTTTGGGTTTTCATGAGCTCTATGCCAAAATCATCCGTATTAAAACAATAAAAGACCTGAAATATTTCAGTTGGTGTGCAATGAATCTAAAATATATGAAAGTTTAATTTTTATCATTACATTATGGAAAATAATGAACTTTTATCACAATATGCACATTTTTTGAGAAGGACCTGTATGTTATGGCACATGTGCTGGCATATGCAAATGTTGGGGGCGTACATATTAATGATCCCGACTGTTGCATAACAGTCGGTGTTATGTTGAGATTCGCCTGTTTTTCCGTGGTGTTTTTCACACAAAAAAAACATATGAAGGAGGAAGCAATGGTGTTTGAGACTCATTGTATGTGATGTCCATGTACTGAACTCTTGTTATTCAACTATGCCATGGTTAATTCAATGTTTCATTCTAGGGCACCTTTAAGACAAGATAGGATACATTTGAACAAGAAAGTATAAAGAATTGAAATTTGTTAAATGATGGTGTTGTAATGAGATGTACTGAGATTTCTTTAAATGAGAAAAATTATACATATAATTTCAGTAATACTGTAACGCTGTCATTCACCAACTTGATATAACACTGGAAATTTAACAAGATGCTTCTCATGAGGTTTTATTATTTACATTTTTATAAGTTTGGTCTAAATGCAGTTTTGTAGACAAATATAAATTGTCAACATGAATTTCTTTACAATTTTTTTTTATACATGTTTAAGTAGAGTTAAATGAATTACAGTAAAAAGTTAGTAAAAGCAGCCAACATGTGCCCAGCATGTGAACTTTAGTACTGTTTAAAAAGCATTCCTCTGCTCCATATGTTGTATTTTTATTGTATATAAAGTGAATTGTGATTGTACTCAAGCACTAATTTACTTGACACTGTTCGGTTTTAACATTGTGAAGCTGTCAGTTAGGTTTGTGGTGCTGTGCTCAAGGACACAGCTGATGATTGCTTTGGGAGAATACAACAGCTGGTTTGGATCTTTTCCATGCTTTTATCATCACAGAGTCAGATTGCATAACTCTCTGATCTCCTCCTGCGGCTCCTCATTTGCCCTACATTCCATCAGAGCTTTTAGGCGCTACACGTTTTCTCTTTTTTTAAACACTACAAATCATTTTATTTTTGTATAATCCATGTCCAGCAAACTTGGCAGACATTTGATGGTAAAGCACTGAAAATAGTCAGGTGGTGTGACAGGCTAACGCTAATTTAATTAGCATACAGCACCGAAGCAACAGCCTCGGGGAGAACCAGACGTGTATTAAAGTCACGGGTGAATCTGCCTCGACAGCCGTGTACGGTCTGAGAGGAACACGTGAAGAGAGGAGACAAGAGACAGGACGAAAACATTCATAGGAAATGTAGCAAACATTATGCTGTGTTTGTTTCTGGGTGGTCTTTGATACAGGAGATTCCAGATAAAATAAGACATGATAACTCTTAATGGCTGACATGTTTGTCTTGGACTGCGTCTGTTGATATTGAATGTCTTGCAACACGTTGCATCATTCAAACTTACCTTTTAATTATGGCGCTCCGTATGCGGTTCAGTGCCACTGTTTTACATCATTGAAACAGTCTTCAAAGAGAGAAAGAAATGCATTGAGCTTGAAGAATAACAGATTCTCCTGAACATGTGCGTTTTTCATTACCCTATTTGCGAATGCATGTTATAGATATTATATTATGAACAATTGTCATAACTGTATCTTCTGAATTCTCCAATCATTTAGTCACCTAAATCCAAGCTTATGTTTATTTGCCTTCACTTTTAAGTGCCATGTCCACATCACAACATCCAATCAACAACCAATGCATTGAACCAAGTTTCCGCTATACTTTTTTTTTCCTTTTCGATAAACCCTTACACTTGCAATATGGAAGAAAAGAGCTGTCGATAATTCTTTTTCATTGTGACTATCAGATTAGATTAAGCCAGGATTAGGTTTTAGTTAAATTAGGACACTTAGCTATAGCTTTTATAAAAATAAAACATTACTGGTGTCCATCTTGAGACAAAACAATGGCACTGACATATTTTAACATGAATCAGTGCAAGTTGCTTTCATTTAAGACTAGGTTTACACCATGTCTTTTAAACTGGGCAATACCCTTTTCAAATAATCCTAAATTTGGATGGATGGATGGATGGATGGATGGATGGATGGATGGATGGATGGATGGATGGATGGATGGATGGATGGATGGGTTGATATACCTTGTCCTTGATCCATTTAAATGTGCAGTCCCCTAACCATGTGTTAAAGCAATGTTGCAGCCATGATAAGGTGCTGCAGTAAATGTCACTTTTTCCTGCCAGTGACTGGTCTCGGATGCTAATGATGTGGAACAAATCTCAGTTCATGGGTAGGGCAGACATGCTAACCGTTCTTCTCATTACACCCACCCGAGAGATGCTAGCAGAGATTATGAGAGTAAAGCAGTAATTATCTAGTCACCCTCAAGCTGTTTCATAATCCAGAGGTATTATTTTAACCTACACCATTAAATTTGTTCTATTTAGGATTTCCTCTCAAATGTGAGGCTTTGCTAAACTCCTACAGTAAACAATGACAGAAAAGGTTTAATCAAGATTTAAATGTGGTTAAATAATAGATTTGGGTGGAATGGTTGAAATGTTGGAGACGTGACCTGCTGGGTAGTGCACATGCTCCAACATGATGTGTAGTGGTGTTCATGCTGGTCATCCGGGGGTCAAATCCAATCCAAATTGTGTAATTTTCAAATCCTGTCCTCCCTCCATCTACTCCTATTTTTTCCTTTTATTCCCTAACAAAAGTGGCAAAAGTGCCAAAAATAATAAAAGTTGATTTTTAAATTTTCTAAAATGTCATGAATAAAATGCAAATAACCAACTTTTTTTGTTTTGTTTTACTAACTCCTCCCACTATGGCTCACATAGGCCTATATTTTCCCCTTAGTGAAATTAGATGCTACACTAAAAATCACTGTGATTAGCATGTATCACTGTTCCCACTTAATGTAAACAAGATGTTTTTTGTTTGTATACACTACCGTTGTAACGTGTACTTGGTTCTCTGTGTTTATTGGTTCTACTCTGTGACCTAGTTTCCTTGAATCAATTGATTAATCATTCTGTTTCACCTGTGTTCATTAATTGTTCATTTAAGCCCTGAGTTTCTGCCCAGTCTCTGTCTGTCCTTGTTGATGTAAGCTTTAATTCTAGTGTTTGGTTGTATTTCTCCATGTTCTCTAGTGAGTTGATTATTAAAACCTGTTCCCTTTCATTCTCCTTTGTCGTGTGCTTACTTATTACAACCGTTCAAAAGTTTAGGGTAAGTAAGGTTTTTTTTAAAAAGAAGTATCTGAAAATTTATACTTACCAAGTACAAAATGTATATTTTGAAAGTGCTTCTTTTCCTAGCGATTGTAATTTCAAGACAGGACTACTGCAACTCGAGTCTTCCAACCAGCACGACTAAGCCTTTATGCAGATGATTCAGAATGCGGTAGCTTGTGAAAGTGAATGTCTCGGGTTACAACTGTAACCCTTGTTCCTTAAGAAGGGAACAAGACCCTGCTTCAGAACTTCACTTTGGGGGCGCTCTCTTAGCGTAGGGCGTCTGAAGCATTAATGAAACTAGACCGCATCTTGATTGTTGCTATGTCTGTGACGCCGGGTCACAACAGCGCTAGCCTTTTGCGATGAAGCAAGTTGCTCCTAGGCATGGAGAGGCATAGCAAGGCGACACAGTGTTTTGTTCCCTTCTCAGGGACCCTTTTGAGGGAACTCGCATTGCATCAGAACAACACTTTGAGGAACAAAATGCATACTATGCCACCACTTACCATGCTTGCCCTAGTGTGAAGCTGGAACCCAGGCTCAGTTAGGATGAAGGCATCCTAGCACCTGCCATTGCAGGGAGGTGCAGGCTATAAAACCTGATAAAAGTGTGTGGGGTTGTCAAACCGGCTGCCTCAAAGATCTCCTGTGGGACCCCCATATGAAGGGCCCTAGAAGAGGAATGCTCAAGGCCAAAGGTGAAGGTAAACTGTGCACCAAGGCAATAGCCTGGACGATCCAATTACTGACCGTTTGCTTGGATGCGAGCAGCCCCTTCCTAGGAGACCCAAAACACACAATTAGTCCGACCTTTTCCACTGCGAATACTTACGCAAGTAAATTTGAAGAGCTCTGACCGGGCAGAGCAGATAAGTTTCCCCTCTTATGCCGACACATGAGGTGAAGGATGGAATGCCTGCAGGACCATAGGCCGTGCCACATTCGAAGCCTGGCCTTGGATGAAGGATGGCCTTAACTTCTCCAGGCAAGTCGGCATTATAGCCAAGGTCTGGATGTCCCCCACCCTCTCAAGCAAGGTAATAGCTAGGAGCAGTGCCACCTTAAGCAACAGAACTCAATCTGTTGCCGACCCGAGAGGTTTTAAGGAGGCCGAAGCCAGTCCCTTGAGAACCACCGCCAGATCCTTTATTGGAACTCTGGAGCGAGTCCCAGGCACCATACTCCAAGTAACACAGAGGAAACGTATGACCAAAGGGTGCCTTCCCAGAGGCCCATCACTTACAGGAGGAAAGCCACAATGGCAGCCTTAAGTGTGGATGGCGTAAGCCCTGCAGAGAAATAATCTTGGAGGAAGTCCAGCACTGAAGCCACTGGGCAGTTAACTGGGTCCACCTCACGCTCCCTGCACCAAGTGGAAAACATGAAAAAACATGAAAAACAACAGCCCTGGAACTGAGTATGGTCTCCACTACACCTGCCAACAGGCCCTCAGGGGCCAGACCCAAAGCTTCCACAGCTCTGGCCGGAGGTAAAATATTGTGGCACCTGCCTGAGACATCAGGTCCCTCCTTCACATCTACAACCTCAGATGCAGATAGCTCGAGCATCGGACCCTCTCCTTGAGAAGAAGAAGCGTCCCTTTATACTTCCGGGTATGCCATCACATACTATGTCATGACGTAGCACCAATCAAGATCGGTCTAGTTTAATTCAAACTTCAGACTCGCTACGCTAAGGGAACGTCCCCAAAGTGACGTTCCGACGCCTCGAAAGGGAACTCACATCACACTCCTCCTGATGTCACTCTACTGGCTCCCAGTTGAGGCCAGAATCAAGCCCTAGTTAAAAGTCTAATGCTGGCTTTCAGGACTACCACTGGAACAGCTCCCCCCTTCCTCAGCCAACAGCTACAAACATATGCTCCCTTCCGCCAGCTCAGGTCACTGAATGAGTGACATCTTGTTCCCTAACAACAAGGCAAAAAGTCACTCTCCAAAACCTTTACTCTCTCTGCTACTCTCTGGTGAAATTAGCTGCCAACCTCCACCCGAACTGCTGAGAACATCTTTCATAAAGCAGCTGAAGAAGCACCTTTTCCACAAGCATCTAATGACCCCACACTCTTAAACTAATGCACTTACACACACACACACACACACACACACACACACACACACACACACACACACACACACACACACACACACACACACACACACACACACACACACACACACACAATCTGCACTGTCTAATAAACCTGGCATTGTGTACTACAATGAAATTGGCTCTTTGATGAATGCTTCTTTCTTCTTCTTTCATAAGTCACTTTAGATAAAAGCATCTGCTAAATGCATACAAATAAATTTAAATTTAAATGAATTATTATATTACATAATATTACAATTTAAAGTAACTGTTTTTAATTTTAATATATTTTTAAATGTTATTTATTCCTGTGATGCAAAGTTGAATTCCATTGACCATTTACCATCATTACTCCAGTTTTCAGCATTATCCTTCAGAAATCATTCTGATAAGCTGATTGGGTGCTCAAGAAACATTTTTTATTATTACCAATTTTCAAAAGAGTTCTACTACTTAATGTAAACTATTCAGTAACTAATGTAACGAGTTCTACCACTTTTAGAAACCTTTAACAAATAGAAAGTTCAAAAGAATAGCATTTTTACTGTCCTTTTTATCAGTAGTGTACTTCATGCAAATGGCATATAGCCTAATTGCTATTACCCTTAGTGTAAACAGTATTAGTCTTTTATTTTAACACTTTTTTTTGCACAGTGTAAATAGCCACTGCTGAAAATGTATGTAATGTTTGCCTGGTGTTGCTATGCAGTTGTTAACATGTTCTGGGTGCTTGCTTGACTGTTGTTGGTTGCCAGGTGTCTAGCACAAGTGGCAAAAGAGCCCACTCTTAAATCTGGTCCCTACATATGGCTACGGTTCCATATTCAATGCAAGTCAATGAGACTTAGCTTAGCTTTATCATTTGCCATGTGAAGAGTCTAAACACTTATAGCAACAGTAATGGCACACCTCTCTTCAATGAACTGCATGCTTTGAGCCATCATCTATGTCTACAGAGCAAATGGTGTGGGATGAGTTCCTATGTTTAAACCTAGGATTAGAGGTTTGTTTAAATTGCTAACCCTGAGCAATAGTTATAGTGGTTGCTAAATATTGCCATCTGTTAAAGAATACCTGCATTTACAGTCCCTGAAAGCAGACACAGAAAGACTAACAGGATGCTGATACTGCTGAGCTCCAGTTGGTGGAGGCGTTGTCTCAGGGTACACAACAGCCCTAACCAGTGTTTATCATACAGCATTTAACACCATTCACAGACAAATAAATGCTCCAAACTCTCATTGACAGCTGGCCCAAACACTGTCTGAAACATCCTTCTGACTCACTGTCTCTTTTGCACGACATATTGTGCAATGTCAGTTTCACTGCACAACACTTTTAAATTACATGGCAACAGCAGTGACACTTTCAGACTTTTCAAACTTACGGTTATGTTTTATTCGAGTTAACCAGAGTGCACGTTTTTTGATGACATGCGGATGCATGTAGTCCGGTAACAACAAAGGCACAGTGAAGAGACAGATAAAACATGAAACCCAATAAATACACGATTATAATTATGATTTGTATACGTTCTTCAAGTTGTCTCTGGTATTTTTCATAAACATATGTGTATTTATTATTGCAATGATTAGCATAAGTAGACCTTTAGCATTGCTTACAAATATATTTCTGCCTCATACAGTGATCAGAATACACATCGGATCACAAGAATGTTTTTTCGAACACTCGCTGGTGTCTGAAAGTAAGTTTTGAGCTAAAAATTGTTTAAATGTCTTAAATGTTAAAGTTAGCTGGTATCCTGAAATAATAACATGGGAAATGAGCAGCGGTGTTGACCGTCTCCTGACTCATGTAAACTCCGCTTTTGTTCTTTTGGCCCGCTTTGGACCAAGGTATTCGGTGGGACAAAAATCCCTGGCTGTTAAGAAACCCCCGATGTGACAGTGTAAATGCATCAAACATGGCAAAACACGGCTGTGAGCGTAAACTCTCAAAATTTGCCTAAAAGTTATCTTAAGGTGCAGTCAAATTAGTGCAATTTTGTGGGGCTCCGTTGTCCATTGTAAATAATGTTGAAATGAAGCACAGCTCACGTTGAAGTGTCTTTCAAACAAAGCAATATTCTGTTGGTCAACACAGTGAATTCTCGTGACCAACTTGAACTCATTGTGAATTTGAAACTTTAATCTCACAACTTGAATTTGTGTGGGGAAATGTTTCGCACTCACACAGAATTCCTGATCACATGGATTATTATTTATATGACTGAATTTCGGCAGCGAAAATTTGCTAAATATTGGTGCAGTTGTGGCCTAATGGTTAATTAGTCGGACTGGTAAACTGAAGGTTGCAGGTTTGATTCTCAATACCAGTAGGAAACGACTTAGGTGCCCCTGAACAAGGCACCCACCCCCAATTGCAGAATACCAATAGAACCTTATAATTCCAAGGTGGTATTTTCTGTCACATTAAGGTGATGGAAAAGGTTTATTTTTCTTACATAAATGTTGGCAAGAAAGCATCCACCTAGCAACCACACAGCAATCATGTGTCATCCAGAACACCCTAGAGAGTGCATAGAAACTCGCTATGAATCATATTTCAGGTGTGGGAAAGCCTGACTGTACACATTTGCTCACCTGTCATTCATGTTCACCTTCAGAAGCAGAGGTGTACTGACTTCTTAAGAATGTTTAAGTGGTTATCGCCAATGCTTGAATGTTGATTGAATGATTACCGCATACTTGCTTTGAAATTACGGTGAAGCAAATGGAATCATCTGAATTCTCCCGAATGGAGATGTTACTCAAGGGTGCAATAAAGCAGAATGTTATAAAGAGCTGCATGTGGTTGTGATGACACACCTCCATGGGACATCCAGATTGAAGCGAGACCCATGCGTGTGCATGTGAATCGAGGTCTCATGCTTGAGAAGGCAGCCGCTCTGGTGCTGCCACTCTACTTTCCGCAGTGCCTCTGAGTCGAACACCACGCTTTCACACCCCCTGCCACGCAGGGCGAGGAGACAGTAATTAGCTTCCTGCTGAGGTTGGCAGCTTTGAGCGAGACCCCCCTGCTGTGTGTGAGAGGGTATGGACACCCTCAGCCCGACACACGTGGTCAGATGGATGAGCGGCCGTTGCACCATGGGACCACATTACAGTAATTTCACTGAAATTTCCTGTTTATGTCGAAATTTGAAAGCAAAAGTGCTATATTGTTTCTGCTTGTAATAGCATTGCTAATCCAAAGGGCTCGGTTACATAACATTCCAGAGGATTCCTGACGACGCTTATTGTCCTGGGAGTCTCTTTTGAGCATTATCATGTATGATTCATCAGTAAAAGGACACCCATGCACAAAGCCTCTCTCTGTCTTGAGTCTTCGGTGGAGGGATGGGAGCTTTCAGTGTTAAACTTGCCTTGTCATCTGTGACGCTTCCACCTGTTCTTTCCGTAAATGCTGATGGAAATGTTTGCGTTATTTGCCAAAGAAACAGGGAACAATGCCCTTCCCTGCTACTGTAATATAATCTTCTTGAGGGAGGGATGTGGTCCGCTCTGTTTGCGTTGTGATGATGTGTGGAAAAGTGGCTTGCTCTGGAAAGAAAGCGTGGTTTGTGTTGAACTGAATGAAAGGATGAACCTTTCCTGTGCATTACAGGTGTGGCGAGGTTTTAGCTTCAGAATGATTTACCACACATGTATAGGCCTACCTTTGTGGGGAAAAAATCACACTTAAAGCATATTTTACCATGCCTAAATATATACTGTGTGAGCTTAATGTTTTTAGACACTTAATATCATATCAATTGCAAAAGGTTGTATTGCTTAAATTAATATTAAATGCAGTTATAGCTGAACTGAATGTACTTATAAACACGTTTTCATAAATTTTCTGTTGAAACTAGCATCTATTAAAAATATTCAAGTCGGTAACACTTTATTCTATACTGTGTCCTTGTTACATATGTTACATACTTATACCATAGTAATAACAGTAAATTGTGCATAATTACACACAACTAACCCTTAACCAAAACCTAACCCTATAGTAAGTATGTAGTTAATTAATATTACTCAGTACATAAATATATAATTACACTGTAACAATGACACCTTAAAATAAAGTGTAACCTTCTAGTCTTTCTCTTTACTATTACTAATGAGTGGACTGCACTGGTAATTATCCACTAATTTTACAGAAATGTCCGTTAAACCTTAAAACACAACCTATTGCAAAGCGTAATTCAAAATACAGGTAAAACACCTGTAAAAGTACATTGTGCCCTTTTTTACAGTATAGGCTAATGATTAAGCTGCAATTTGGTATGTTTATAATGAATCAGCTTTAAATGTAATATTGAATAACACACCTAAAATTAAGTGTTACTCTTTTATTTTGTTAATATATTATCTGCAAGTTATTAATTTGCAGTGCGCATTCAATATAATTAAGCAAACTTCTTTTTCACAAGGATATTTTTATAAAGACTTAATTTATGCTCTTCCGTTGGACTTTTTCTAAACTTTTTCTTTTACCACTTAAAACCCTACAGAATCAATATCAGCACACATTCAGTGACTCATGTGTTCCCTGATGAAGACATAAAAGATATTTTGGTATTCAAATTGCCATTATGCTATATCAGTATATAAAATATGTGGGTTGGCGTGATTAAATGCTTCCGGCAAGCGATGACGCATTTCCCTGTAGCACAATGAAGTATAAAGTGATTCATGAAATATCTCTGTTTCGCATTGTTCTCCCCAGTGCAATACAGATTAGATCCAGATCTTCGAAACCAGAAGAAATCTCTACAGTCTATCTATTGTGCGGCTTCACTGTGATCTCTCCCCCTCACAGTTTTGCATTTCAGTCACCCAGCTGTGTTGAGTCCTATTTGCTTATTTGTCATTCTTGATCCAGAACACAACAACCTCTGCACAATTTCCTTAATCCTCAGCACATGAATCCGATGTAATCACTAAGAGGATTTTGTTTAGTTACAACAATTAGCTGCTAAAGCTCCAGTGAATCGCTCACCCATTATTTGATGATTTTTGCAGTGTGCTGTATTGAGCGTCTTTTGTTGAAAATACAAAACAATGCTCAGTTTTGCCGTAGTTCTGTTGTGTGAAGCCACAGTTTTGAGTTTCCAATGTCACAATTCAAAAGTGGCTTTATTATTCATATTGTAAGCATGTCATGCGCCTCTGTACGTAATAACGAGGATGTTTTGTGACTCAGAATATGACACCGCCTCCTTCTCCATCGGAAACAATACGGCCATTGTCTTGCATTTATCAACTTTTCTCTCATAATCCCACAATGGAGGGGGTCGATTTGTCCACTAGATGTTAAACGACGTCTTTTGGTGTTTTAACAGATGCCCCTTGACGAATGCTATTTATAACCACAGCAAAGGCTAAGTAGGGTTAATTTTTTTTACACAGTGGAATAACACTTTCTTCAGGGAAAATGCATTTTGCCCATTTCCTTCATTATACAACAGTTGTGGTGCACTATGGTATGCCACTGTTGGTGCAATTACACCAGCGGGCATCTGCTTTGTCTCCCGTGCTTCTCATCCCAAGTAGGGTCCTCCAGGCCTGCAGATAATGTGTGCACAAAGCCACTATTATGGCCCATGAAAAAATGGCCCTATACCCTGGGTGCAAACTTGTCTCAGGACTTGTGCCTCATTCACACATAGTTTCCGCAGCAGGTCAATGGCAGTTGCTAAGATGCTGGGTTGGCTGCCCATTACCAGTTCAACTTCCCAGCCAAGGTTGAGCCCTAAGCTTAAAGGAAGGTGCCTGCTTCTGCCAGAGCAAAATGCACTCCTCTGGGTTCTCATACTTGTATGCAGTTTTTACCTGCAGCTGTTCTGTCCTAATAACAATGACTATTAAGTGCTCCGGTTAAATACAGAATGAAGTTGAGACACGTTGGAAAAAAATTATATTATTGTTGTCTTTCCGAAAAGAGCGCTGTGTTGTCAAGAACATCTCGAGGGAGGACTGAGACGAGTGGAAGGTTTTAAATATTCACCATACACGTCAATACCCCCATAGCAATGAACTTGTGTGCAGCCAAGGGCAATTTATTTGGATGGCAGCACATTTTCTTTTGGTTGTATACCTTACATAGGCTATCTTCAGATATCCATTTACATGTCACTTTAACTATTTAACACTTTAGTCACGTTACTCTTTTGTTGTCTTATACTAGCTTCAAAACACAACGTCAGAGTGACCCATATTCTATTTACAGCTAACAGCTCGTCCTCGGTATACATCTGCATGCCCTCAGTGTTATTGTTTTCCTGATATAATCAAATCGATTTTGAGGTTTCATATTAATTAATACATGGCATATTTTCGCAACTGTAAAATCACTAAATTGTTTGCCGTTATTATGTAATTTATATATTTAATTTTAAATAATTTCATTTAAAATGATTTTAATTCATTTAAAATAATTTGACAAATGAAATCAATGTCAATTTAAATTGTAATAAATTACACAGTTGATTAGTAAATTAAAAAAGCCCCCTGAAACCGAATTCTCAATATTTTAAAGCTTGCTTCTGCAGAATTTTGACCAAATCTTTTGAGCTGTGTGTGTGTGTGTGTGTGTGTGTGTGTGTGTGTGTGTGTGTGTGTGTGTGTGTGTGTGTGTGTGTGTGTGTGTGTGTGTGTGTGTGTGTGTGTGTGTGTGTGTGTGTGTGTGTGTGTGTGTGTGTGTGTGTGTGGACTGGTAATCCCTACGGTATGGGGACAAAATGTCCCCACAAAGAAGGCAATATCCAAAATCCTTGTCCTTGTGGGGACATTTTTAGGTCCTCATGAGGAAAACATCTTATAAATCACACAAAGTGATGTTTTTTGAAAATGTAAAAATGCAGCATTTCTCCTGTGATTGGTAGGTTTAGGGGCAGGGGCAGTGTAGGGGGATAGAAAATACGGCTTGTACAGTATAAAATGCATTACGCCTATGGAATGTCCCCATAAAACATGGAAACACAACGTGTGTGTGTGTGTGTGTGTGTGTGTGTGTGTGTGTGTGTGTGTGTGTGTGTGTGTGTGTGTGTGTGTGTGTGTGTGTGTGTGTGTGTGTGTGTGCACGCATGTGAGTGCGCATTGCTGTGTGTACACATGTGTGCGAGTGTGTATGTTCTTGTTTAACCTACATTGAGAGGACCAAATGTCCTCTAAGAAGTAAAATGTGAACATATTGTCATTGTGGGCACATTTGGTCAGGCCCCTTAAGGAAAACAGCTTACATAAATACCAAGTATTGTTTTTTGAAAATCTAATATAGCAGAAGGTTTTCTGTGATGGGTAGGTTTAGGGTAAGGTTAGTGAAGGGGATTGATATACAGTTTGTAAAGTATAAAAACCATTACGTCTATGGAAAGTCTACGTAAAGATATAAAAAAAGTTTTTTTGTGTGTGTGTGTGTGTGTGTGTGTGTGTGTGTGTGTGTGTGTGTGTGTGTGTGTGTGTGTGTGTGTGTGTGTGTGTGTGTGTGTGTGTGTGTGTGTGTGTGTGTGTGTGTGAAAGAGAAATAGAGAGGGAGAGAGAGTGCTAGGCCTTGTGGGATTAATCAGGTTATTTAACTGCTGTTTATTTACACTGTAGTGGGATGATTTTCTGGAGCGCACTCTCTGACAGCTAAAATCAGCCAGGCTTTATTTTCCCAAGAACTATCTAAGCTCATGACACATGCAATCTGGATTAAACACCAGCCTTGCATTGGTACTTCTGCCTCTGGCCAAAGCCTTCAAATGTGTTCCTAGCTTTGGCAGGTTTGATGAGTATGGCATGTGATGTTTGGACAGAAAGTTCTTAAAAGACATGAGTTTATCACAGGGTGCTGGTGTATTACATCTGTCTCGCCCAGTCAAATAAACCTCCTGGCTCCAACAGAGCAATCATGCTTGGACAAACAGCAGAAAAGTTATTGGTGTGAGTGGTGGGCTTCACTATTAAGCAAGATTTGGACAAAACATATTTCTCTCCATGTTACACTATCTGCTTGTTATGTGCTCTTTCTGATGGACTTTGGCGTTCGAGAGAACATTTTTTGACTATCTGTCAAAGAAAATCATAAGCCGCATTTCCACCGAAATTACCTGGAACAATTTGTCCCAGGAACTTTTTTCCCCCAGATCTGTTGCTGTCTGCATTTCCATCACGGTCTTAAGTATCGTGGACTAGCGTGACTTTCCTGTTCCCGCTGGATTTCGTCCTGTGCATATATATGCTTAATAAAGCCTGAACCTCATTGTCTGTCATATTTTGCTATATTAAAGTTTCCTAATTTTGGCCTAATTTTAGTTTTGGCAGTCTCCAACTACAGCTTTACATGCATCAAAGGTCAAAAAACGTATGTGTTTTCATATGATTCTCAAACAACTCAATGGATGAATCAGTTCCACCTTTCCGCAAGCCTACATTGCTCTGATTGGTCAGATGACCCAGTCTGTTGTGATTGGTCTATCACGTACAGCGCCTATTTCGGAAACAACCGCGTCGAGGAATATTGGTGAGTTGACCAGGTATTTGTATAATCCTCCACTTGTGCTGATTGGGTAGACATGTTGATTGCTGATTGCTGACAGCTGGATGGAATGACATGATGATTGGATAGATCGTGTTCCTCCAGAACTTTGTTAATAAACATCATTAATAGACACAGTTTTAGGTAATAGTGTAGCCCACAGCTTATTTAAAGTAGTATTTCAGTAACACAGTAATAACGTGATTGTGATGAAACACAATAAAAACATCAGCATCTTCTCGACATGATGTTATCTAGTATCCGCTGCAGTGTTCAAGGTGTCCCTGGTCTCTGCAATATGCTTATGTTTCATCATGACGTCACAACGAAACGGCTTGCGACTCGTTTGAAAAACTATTCACTTACTCAGATTTTAAACTTTGCAGGATGTTTTTATTCACTTTAAACTCCATTGTTGATTTGATAGCTAACAACTCTTAAAGCACGCACTGCAACAGACTTTAAAAAATGGTGGTTGAAATAAAATGCTGTGTGAACTCAACCAATCAGCATGTTCAGCACCCAAGTCCCATCCCTGAAAGTTCCTGAACTTTGAAAAAGAACTACCTCGCGAGCAGGGACTTTTTGAGGAGGAATTTTTTACCCGGAACTTCATTTAGACCCTGATCCCTGTGGTGGAAACGTGGCTATAGAATTGACTTAAGCTGTCCAGTGATTTAATGTTGACTCCAAACCCTTACAAAAATAAATATACTTCAAGTTCATTTAATTAAGTATACTTAAGTTTAAGTATATTTTTAAGTATACTTAATGTAGTAAGTTCTAATATCAGTACTAGAAATATACTTGTAAGTGCACTGTTTCAATACTACTTGGGACTAAATTGGTCCACTATTTAAAAGTATGCTTTTATGGATACTTTGAGTTAAACTTTAAGTACACAACTAGTGTACAACTAAGTTTTTTTTTTTTTTGGTACTTTAGCTATACTACAAGTGAATTTAAAGGTATACTGATAGTTTAAATACTTGTAGCACATTTTTTTTAGTTTATGTCACATCACAAGTCCACTAATCATCACCAGATCAGAACACTCCGCCCACTTGTTCACTCTCCCGGGAATTCTGATTCACTGCAACTGCACCTCATCAGCACTCAATATAAAGAGACACTTCTCCTTTACTCCCTTGTCTGGTTTCGTCCTTACGAGCATGATACGGACTCTACTCGATCCTTACCTGATACAAAGATCCTTACCCATCATCTGTTTTCTGCCATCCGTCATCGTCCAAAAGAACACTAGTACTACTTCTAACTCACTCATCATTTAATTATTAATTCTGAGTCCACGGACATTTGTGGGGATCGCCCTACCGATCCCTTTGCAGACTTGGTCACCGCCATTCGTCTGTCTCTCCAACCCTCTCTGTCTGCCACTCCACCCACCATTCCAGCTGACCTCATTCATGCTACACTCCAGGCACTACTGCACCTAGCACCCGCTGCTTCGCCTGCTGCCTCTGCCAGTCCCATGGCTCGACCAGCGACATTCACTGCTGAGGCGGAGAATTGCAGCGAGTTTCTTCTCCAATGTTCTCCTTTCAGATTCAGTCTCACCAGTTCACCTCAGATTGTGCCCTTTGTCATCTTCCTGCTGTCCGGCCTTGCTCTGCAGTGGGCTCAATTGTTGTGTCAGTCCAATGCTTAAATAATAACATCACTTTCAGCCTTCTGCAGTCACCTTATGGAAGTGTTTGGACAGACAGCTTCAGAACTCTTAGTGCACGATCGGCTATTCTTTCTAGGCCAGGTGAATAATTCCGTCAGTGTCTACGTTCTCATATTCTGCACCTTAGCGGCCGGTTGTGGCTGGAATGAGACTTCATTCCATCATGGGCTTAATGCCGACATCTGCCAGTTGATGGTAGTCTATGATGAATTAATGGGACTAGAGAACTTCATTCAGAAGACCATCCGAGTGTTCTCAACGTCTCCCTGCATGCTCTCTGCTGAATCCCACTGTGAATCCTCTGCCCTCTGTTCCATCACTCGCCCTTCCAGCACCTGTACCCATGCAGGCGGACACCTACTACTTGACACATGATACTGTGTCTCAGCACAAGCCCTCATTGACTCTGGTTCTGCTGGGAACTTCATCTCTACCCAACTTCTCCAGAAACTAAATGTCTGCAAGAAACGCTGCTCCCAGGATTTGAGAATTCACACCATACAAGGAAAACTGCTGGTTCATGGTCACATCTGGCACTTCTCTCCCACATTGATGCTCCACATTGGATGCCTGCACACCGAGGAGATCATGTTCATGGTACTGGAGGGACGCCTGTGGATGTCAAAACATCAACCTCAAGTCAACTGGGACACTGGTGAAGTATTAAGGTGGAGCAATTCCTGCTTCTACTCCTCCCTCTCATCTGTTCAGAAACCCTCTGTTCATCATCCTCCACCTTTCTCCACTCAGAAACCACCCTCTCTTTCTAACTACCACAGTCAAGAGCCCTGAAGTGGAACACAAGGTGGAGATTCGTCCAGAATACCGGGCGTTCCAGGATGTCTTCAATAAGCGGTTGCCAACACAACTTCCACCACATCGGCCATGGGACTGTGCTATCGACCTGCTACCTGGTGCGACTAAGTCTAAGTGGTGTCCGCAAAATAACATAGGGTTCATAGACAATTGGAAAAGTTTTTGGGGCAGACCTGACCTGTTGAAGATAGACGGCATTCATCCTTCCTGGGCTGGTGCTGCTCTTCTCTCTAGTAATTTGGCACATAGTCTTAGAGCTAAACCTTGACTCACTGGGGCCCAGGTCAGGAAGCAGACAAAATGGCTAAACCAACCGTCTGCTAGCTGTCTCACGTCACCAGAGTCAGCTAAATCGCAGCACATAGAGACGCTTTCACCTAGATATCACATAGAGACTGTGTCTGTTCCCTGAATCAGTAAATACAAAAAACCATCAAAACCATTCAACAGTAAACATTTAATTGATGTCCAACAAATAAACAACAGATATAATACGGATGAACGATTGATAAATCTCGGGTTGCTGAATATTCGATCCCTTTCGCCAAAAACGCTTTATTGTTAATGATATGATTATAGATCATAACCTAGATGTGCTGTGTTTGACAGAAACCTGGCTAAAACCTGACGACTACATTACTTTAAATGAGTCCACTCCCAAGATTATTGTTATAAACACGAGCCACGCCTGAAAGGAAAAGAGGAGGTGTTGCTGTAATTTATAATGATATCTTCAGTATTACTCAGAAGTCTAGTTTCAAATATAATTCCTTTGAAGTTTTGGTGCTTTATGTAACGTTATGTAGTAAATGATAAATCCTGTAACATTTGTGTTAGCTACTGTATACAGGCCACCAGGGCACAATACAGACTTTATCAAAGAATTTGCTGGTTTTCTATCAGAGTTAGTACTGGCTGCAGATAAAGTACTAATTGTTGGTGATTTTAATATCCATGTTGACAATGAAAAAGACGCATTGGGATTGGCATTTAAAGACATTCTAAACTCTATTGGAGTTAGACAACACGTATCGGGACCCACTCATCGCCTTAATCATACTTTAGATCTAATACTGTCACATGGACTAAATGTTGATACCATTAAAATTCTGCAGCAGAGCGATGACATCTCAGATCATTACCTAATATCATGTATACTTAATTTAGCTAAAGCTGCAAAGCCATCCCCTCGCTTCAAATATGGCAGGACTATAACCGCTGCTAAAGATTGCTTTGTACATAATCTTCCTCATCAGTTCCATCTCCTCAGCATTACAGATAGCCAAGAGGAACTTGATGTTGCAACAGAAACTACTGACTCTCTCTTTACTAGCACTTTAGACATAGTTGCTCCTCGGCGCTAAAGAAGATTAAAGCAAATAATCCAACGCTGGTACAACGAGCACACTCGGTCCTTAAAACAGCAGCCAGAAAAATGGAGCGAGCTGGAAGAAAACAAAACTGGAGGTTTTTCGCAATTTGTGGAAAGAGAGCATGATTGCATACAGAAAGGCCATAAAAACTGCTAGATCTGCTTATTTCTCAACTCTTTTAGAAGAAAACAAACACAACCCTAGGTATTTATTCGATACAGTGGCTAAATTAACAAAGGATAAAGCTTCAACTTCTGACGCTTGTAAACAACACAGCAGTAATGACTTTATGAACTTCTTTACTAGTAAGATTGATAACATTAGGAATAAAATTATAACCATGCAGCCGTTTACTACAGTATCACTTCAGACAGAACATTGTAGTGTCACTGAGGAAAAATTACACTCATTCACTGCTATAGGAGGAGAAGAATTGGCTAAACTTGTTAAATCATCAAAATCATCAAAATCAACAACATGTATGCTTGACCCTATACCAACTAGGCTATTAAAAGAGATGCTTCCAGAGGTCATAGATCCTCTGCTTAATATTATTAATTCATCCTTGACATTAGGATATGTACCAAAAACTTTTAAGTTGGCTGTAATTAAACCACTTATTAAAAAACCGCAACTTGATCCTAAAGAATTAGTCAATTACAGACCAATCTCGAATCTACCGCTTCTATCAAAAATATTAGAAAAGGCCGTGTCTTCACAATTATGTTCCTTTTAGAAAGAAATGGTATATGTGAGGATTTCCAGTCAGATTTAGACCGTATCATAGTACTGAGACTGCTCTAATTAGAGTTACAAATGATTTACTCTTATCATCTGATCGTGGTTGTATCTCTCTATTAGTGTTACTCGATCTTAGCGCTGCATTCGATACTATCGATCACAATATTCTTTTGAATAGACTCAAAATTATGTTGGCATTAGTGGAACTGCATTGGCATGGTTTAAATCTTACTTATCTGACCGTTATCAGTTTGTAGCAGTAAATGAAGAGATGTCACACCGATCACAAGTTCAGTATGGAGTACCGCAAGGCTCAGTGTTAGGACCGTTGTTTTCACCCTGTATATGCTACCACTGGGAGATATCATTAGGAAGCATGGCGTTAGTTTTCATTGTTATGCTGATGATACTCAGCTCTATATTTCTTCACGCCTGACGAAACTTACCAATTCACAAGATTAACGGAATGCATAGCTGATATAAAAATTGGATGAATAGTAATTTCCTGCAACTTAATTCAGATAAAACTGAATTTTTAATTATTGACAGAAAAGCTCCACAAGTAGTGCCCTAGAATACTGTCTAACCTCGATGACTGCTCTGTCAAGCCTCGTCCAGTGAGGAACCTGGGTGTGCTCTTTGATACCAATCTTTCGCTTGAAAGCCACGCTTTCTAGCATCTGTAAAACTGCATTCTACCATCTTAAAAATATATCTAAATTACGCTACATGCTTTCAATGCAAAATGCTGAACAATTAGTACATGCTCATGAGCTCAAGGCTAGATTATTGTAATGCTCTACTGGGTGGTTGCCCTGCTCGCCTAATAAATAAACTCCAGCTGGTCCAAAACGCAGCAGCTCGAGTTCTTACTAGAACCAGGAAGTACGATCATATTAGTCCAGTTCTGTCAACACTGCACTGGCTCCTATTAAACATCGGATACATTTTAAAATCTTGCTTATTACTTATAAAGCAATAAATGGTTTAGCTCCCAGTACTTAAGCGAGCTCTTAACGCATTATACTCCATCACGTCATTGCGGTCTCTAAACTCTGGCCAGTTGAAAATACCTAGAATATCTAAATCAACTGCAGGCGGTCGATCCTTTCCTATTTAGCACCTAAACTCTGGAACAGTCTTCCTAGCATTGTTCGGGAAGCAGACACACTCTGTCAGTTTAAATCTAGACTAAAACACATCTCTTTACTATGGCATACACATAGAACATTTTTAACTTTCTTTATTCAAATCAAATGACTGATTGTTAGGCTGCATTAACTAGGTCAGCCGGAACCGAACACTTCCCATAACACCTGATGTACTCTACATCATAAAAAGAGTGGCATCCACACTAATGTTAGTCTCTCTGTTTATCCCGAGGTTTACTGCAGTCGGCCGGATCCAGGCCGTGTCCGGATCGGATGGTGGACCTGCATCTGGACATGACCAGCTCATCCTGGAGTGTCTGCTGAGACCGTGTCCATTAGTGTCTCTCTGAATTTGCCTCACCGCACGCCATCCTCAATTAACCCGCCTCCGCGCAATAACTCCGATCTTTCAAGTATTCATATTCTTGTGTAATCGACGCGCCATCCTAAATGAACCCGCCTCGCAAGCGTGATACCCAAAATTTCGAATATTCCTATCTAATATGATTTATGACCTGCAAGGTTGCCAGAGTAATAATTATACACTGTTAATAATAGGCCAGAGGAGAACTGGCACTCGACTGAGTCTGGTTTCTCCTGTTTATTTTTCTCCATCATGCCCTGATGGAGTTTTGGTTCCTTGCCACTGTCGCTTTGGCTTGGCTTGCTCAGTTGGGGACACTCAAATTACAATCCAAGTTACTCAACTAAATATACAAATAGAATTTATTAATTTGGTCATATATAATTCTATAAACTATCCAAATTAAACTAGCCAAATCAAATTTTGTTGCAATGTTGTCCTGTTTAACACTGTGAAGCTGCTTTGAAACAATCGTCATTGTAAAAGCGCTATATAAATAAAGTTGATTGATTGATTGATTGCGACTCTTCCCAAGAGCAGGGATTATCCACTGTCCATCCCGGAGCAGAAGGCCATGGAGGAGTACATGCAGGAGGCACTTCAACAACGGTTCATCAGACGTTCTACATCCCCTAGCTCTTCAAGCTTCTTCTTCGTGGCCAGATGGACAGAAGATGGACAGAAGCTTGAGGATGTGCATTTACTGGCATAACCATCACCTCAACTCTAAAATGGTTAAGTACAGCTATCCATTTCCTCTGGTCCCAGTAGCTCTGGAACAGCTATGAGGAGCTTGCATCTTCTCCAAGCTGGACCTGCGGAGCGCAGACAACTTCATTCGTATATGCCAGGTTGATAAGTGGAAGACCGTCTTAGTTAGAAGTTCATATCACTATAAATATCATGTCATGCCAAGATTCGTCATTGTCTACATCGATGACATCCTCATCTATTCTCGGAACCTGGCCAAACATCGCTTCCACATGAAGCAGGTCTTCAGAAGCTCCGCAATCACCATCTCTACCTCAAGCTGGAGAAGAGTTCCACAACACCTTTGTACACTTCCTGATATATGTCATTGACCAAGGACGAGAGAGGACCAGACCTGGATTTGATGTTGTGTTTTGTTTATGTTTTGTTGTGTCTGCGTTTTACTTTCAGTTTTATTTTTTTATTTGATTGAAGTCTTGTTAACGTTCACCGGTTCCCACCTCCTTCTTCCCTGAACTAAGAAACGTGTTGCATTGATGCTGAAACACGGGAGGAAGGAGGGACAAGCTGTCGAAGAGCCCTCACTGCTGAGGAGTGTAGTGCTGAAGAGGTAGTGCTGAAGAGGTCAGGCAGCGCGGGAAGAGAAAAGACCGCGAGGGGCTGCTTGAGGCGGTGGTGCTGGAGCGAGTGAAGATCGGTGGGATGGAGAGCTCTCTGCCATGCCCCTGGGTCGAGGTGGGGTGGTTGCCGTCTGAGATGGAGCGGAGGAGTCACCAGCGTTTGCCGTGGCCCGGAGCCTGCTGCCGTCGGCCATGATGAGGAGGAGCAGGGAGCGCGGGACTCGCTGCCAGCTGCCCTCAACCTGCAGGAGCCACCGCCGGCCACCAGCGGGAGGAAGGTCGAGATGTCCACTGAGCGTCCAGTACCATCGCATGGCACCGCGAGGAATGCTGGTTGAGGACCAAGCGGCAGTGTGTCCAGAAACCGGACCAATAATTTTTTTTCTTTCTTTCTCTCTCCCCTCTCTCATCTCTGTTGCTCCTCATGCGTCCGGCTCCTTTTCTCTCGCCTCTTCTGTCCTTACCCCCAGGTGCCGTGGGCACCATGATCGGTCCCCCCGGAGGGAGTACCCCCCGGCCTGCGGGGGCTGATGGGGGTATGTAGCAAGCAGCACAAGGCAGAGGGACAGTGAAAATGGGGTGAGGCTGGTGGTGAGTGATAATGAGCCCCACCTGCGCGCCACACTGGTCTCGTGTCTCACGGAGAAGCTTGGGCTTATAAAAGGAGGATCGACAACAGTGAAGGACGAGAGAGGACTAGACCTGGTTTTATGTTGTGTTACATCCAGCCACAGCCGATGTCAAACACACATAAGTACGTGGCCAGTAAAGACAAATACCAGCCAAGTGCTCACACAAAGACAAGACCAAATCAAACCGGGAGTGTCAGAGCTCTGCCACAAAACCAAGAATAAGCTAAACAGAAGTGACAGAACCCTGACAATATGGGCAGAGAGTAGTTGAGTATTTTTACTCTGCTTAAGTAATTTTTTCATGTGTCTATACTTTATCAGTGTTTTTCTTTGGAAAACGTTTACTTTTACACAACTTTCCAAAGCATGATGTCATGCTTTTTACTGCTCAACATTTCATATTGAATATAAATGAATATTTAATTACATAAAAAATGTAGCGTATACTTAATGCTAAAAGTAATTAAGTCAAATTAATTCAAAGGTTTACTTGAGTACAAGGAAGTACTAAATTTTTTATGTAATTAAGTATTAACTCTTACAAAAAAGCTCCCAGCCACCGCCAGAGTTTTTGATCATTTTCATAAAAATGTAATGACCCATAGAATATTTTGTTGTATGAATATCTGAACATACAATATATCAAAAGAAAGAATAGACCCTCTGCTTTAAATAAAAAATAATAATAATAACAAATTCTAGCATTCATCATGCATTCCTTTTTTATCAACACATGAATATGGGTAAGTTTCATTAAAAAAGCAACATTTTGAACAAAAAGCTGAGAAATTACCTTTTTTGTCAAAGACTGTTTACAGATCAGATTCAGAGCGATGATCAAACACAGATGGAGGAGATCGAGTCCATCAACACCCCTAATACTTGCAGTCCTATAGCTTGTCCTGGGTTGACATTTCATTCAGTAACATTATATAGTTTTGATTTATGATGTTTAATGTTGATGATCACATTATTTTATAAATGCATCTGCAGTGTAGTGAAGTAAAGTTTTCCAAAGAAAAACACTGATAAAGTATATGCTTGAAAAATGTACTTGAGTAGAAAATAAAAATACTTCACTACTATCTGCCTCTGTATATGGGACAAGATGAGATCTGTATCCTCACAGACAACAGTATGGCTAGTATGACCGCAGAGCAGGCAGGGTAGTACGGAGGTGAAGCCAGAGGGATGAGGGAGCCTGGTAGAGCCGCAAGGCAGAGACAAGGTGGCATCAACAGGCCGACGGGCCAAGATGGAGTGAAGGGATCAGTGGTCCTAGGCGGAGCCTCAGCTGGTGAGTGCACGGCCTGAAGCTTGTTGCAAGGTGTCACGGGGGAAGGCGAAGGGATGCAGGAAACCAGCTGAGGCAGGGCAGGAAGACTAACTGAGCTCTTTAGTGGAGGTGGGAGAGGGAGGCTAGGCGGAATTGAGGACAATAATTCACTGTCTATACAGGGTGACAATACAGTCATTATGCTGGGCTGGACCAGCGGTGATGAAGGCACAGATTATGATAATACAGACGATTCAGTATGGGAAAGGGTGGGAAGCAGTACTTCCGAGTCCCAGTTTATTAAACAGTCCTCAGACTCAAGCTCCACCAAGACTCCCACTGGTACGATGGTTGCCTGCTCACGCCCCTGGTCAGATTCACTTTGGGGCATCAGCTCTGGGGTGATGGGTGGCACTGTCGTCACAGGCAGCGCACTCAGGGCAGTGCTCTCCATATGCAGGGAGCTCAGGCGTTGTCATCTCCATGGTGCTGGGTGATGGTGGGCTAAGCTCTGGGTCTGGCTGCGAGATGTCTGCAAGGTGTGGCCAGATGAGGCCGCTGTCATCCTCCTCTTTGCCCACTGTGAATGGAGATCGATCTATCCACAGTGCAACAGTGATGTATGTATCTAGGGTCCAGCAAGGATCTCCACGGGCGTAACAATGTTTGTACAGTCCACATTGAAATCACTCCGTTAAGCAGACTTCATAGCATGCGGATCGATGTCAGGTGTTCAGAAAACTCCTCCATGTACTCCTCAATAGCTCTGCCTTTCTGAAAATAAAACGGCCCTCCATTCAAAAGTAGTATTTCAGGTCTCCCACGAAGTGTAGTTCGCGATCTTTGAGCGTTCAGTGATTACCATTGTTTTTTGCACTCTTCCACCACAAAGAGGATGATAATGGCCTTCGCTTGACCTGACAATGACCTGCCCTATCTGTGAGCTAGATCCACCACCTCACTCATTTTTTTCTGTTCTCTTGAAGCTCATGTAACAAGAGATAAGCTTTAGATTTCTTTGACATTGGACTATTTATCAGTTTTCCAGTGAGGAGACTGAGAAGTGGAAACGACTCACCAAAATCCAACTCTTTTAAAAGATACTCTTTACCACTTTTTTAAGGTTATCAAGTCAAATTTCACTTAACATGTTCAAGTGTTCCAATGATTTAAGCACTTTAACAAACTAGGTTATATGTTTAACCAAGCATTTTGAAGGAGTAATGGCCAAAGACTATTTAGAGAAAGTTGCAAAGCATGCATCTTCAGCGCAATCTTGTCGCCTCCTTACGTTATTTACATTTGCAAAAGCAATCGTCTATCACTTGTTTCTGCTGCTGGAATTAGGAAAATTAGGAAATTAGGAAAATATCAGTTTTCTGTCAGTATATAATATAAGTCAACTTATGTGCAATTTTAAGCATATTTCTAAGTACAGTGTATGTTTTTATGTATAGAAATATACACTGTACTTCTTAGAAATATACTTAAAATTGCACATAAGTTGACTTATATTATATACTGACAGAAAAGTCTATATATTATATATTATATTTTAAACTGACATGTCAAAGCAGTATACTACTAGAATAAACTTTGTTTTTTTAGGAAAGGTACTTAGGTAAAGTGTCTAATATTCAATTAAAATTTTCAGTAATCTCAAGCAAGCACTGCTCAAAAGTTGTTTACTTACTACCTTAAAGATGGAACATTTTCAAACTTCTCTTCTACTTTGGTATCTATCTATTCATATTTGTTACAATTAAAACTTTAAACATTGCATAGCTAAAAAAATTATACTGAAAGGAAAATAGAAATTGTATTTGGCTATAAGGATAACGTCTCAGGTTACTTGCGTAACCTATGTACTCTGAATAGGGAACGGGACGCTGCGTAGCTTATGCAAATGGGAACGCCCTCTGGGTCTGCCGGTTGTCTGAAGCCCTTATAGAATCAAGCCAATTAATTGTCTGATGGCGCGGGTGCCGCCTCAACGCTCTTACGTCATCATATACTGGTGCGCGCGCCATCTGCTTCTTAGATTTCTTTGCCGAAAAGGGAGGCATGTTGGCAGTGCGAGGAGATTGGCAGTCTCATTCCCTGTTCAGAAAACATAGGTTACGCAAGTGAACCTGAGACGTTCTCTTTCATAGGTTCACTCAACGCTGCGCAATATGGGAACGATATACCACACTCGCCAAGCTAAGCGCTGCCATATCTGGTACAAAAACACCAGAAAAAACAGAATGGCCGGAATTAAGCGAAAAGGACATGCAAACCTGGTGCCATGTCAAAATCCAAACTTTAGAACCTAACAAAGTGTGCGGAGAAGACCAACCTGCCGCCACACAAATGTCCTGCAGAAGAGTCCCAGCTCTGGTAGAGTGTGCTCGAATGCTAAGAGGTGAAGGTAACCCATGCACCTCATAAGCTAAAGAGATAGCCTCTGTCACCCAAAGGGAAATTTTCTGTTGCGACGTGGCAAACCCGCGGCAGCCAACATAACAAAAGTTAGTTTGATTCCCTCGAACGACCAGAAAGATTCCACATACAGCTTCAAAGGAGGCGAAAGGAGAACGGTGGAAAGAGAGGAGGGTGGTGACTTGTGAACAAAACGAAGTGGACAAAACCTTGGACACATACCCCTGCCTGGGCTTTAAAGTAACCTTAACCAGACCAAGAGCAAAATCCAAAAAAGCCTCACAAACAAGAGAGCTTGCAAGTCACCCACTTGCTTCAGAGAAGTTAGAGCCAACAAGAGAGTCACCTCAAGAGTCAGGATCCGCTCTGGAGCTGAATCCAAGGGCTCAAAGGGAACCTCTGTCAATCCCCCCAGAACAACTGACAAGTCCCAGGAGGGGATACCAGGGGAGCATACTGGTCTCAGGCGCCTAACCCCTCTTATAAAGGTACAAACCTATGTTTACCCAAAGGAATCCCTGTCCAGCTCCCTGTGAGCAGCAAAAGCAGCGACACACACTTCCTTTTTTCTTTTTTTATCTTAGTTGCTGTCGCCCCGGCCGCAGACTTCTCCAGCAGGAATTCCTGCACTGAGCCCAGAAGGGAGTTAACTGGATCCACAGCATGAACAGAGCACCATAACTCGAAAAACCCTCCATTTGGAGGAATAGAGCTTTCTCGCAGAAGGAGCTCTCGCACTGGCAATGGTCTCCTGAACATATGCAGGAAGACCGGTACTCAAGACAGATGGCCTCTGATGGGCCACACCCACAGTTTCCAAAAATTTCATATGGGATGGCCATCTGGGCAGTGCAACATACGGAATGTCTTTGGGGTGCCCCGGCCAATCTAAGCGGGATACTACACCGGACAGAGACGGCAGAACTGGCTCCGCTGAGGTGAGAGTGAGAGAACTCACACAGGACCGCCGTAGGGGTCACAATGTATGGCACCCAGCCCAGTAGGGGGCGCAGCACTGGGGTGCGCTTAACCTTACTGAGCCTGGCGTCAGTTGCTCCACCACATCCGAGCACAGTAAGGAGGTGGAGGGACTCACAGGGTTCGCTTGGCTAGGGAACGCTAATGGAGCAAAAATGCGCACTTATCCAGTCCATGGGGAGGGGAATGCCGCAGCGGAGGAATTTCCTCTTTCACCTCCCTGAGAGGAGGGAAGAAAGCTCCTGCTGTAGCACAGAACCTCCTCAGGCGCTGTTTACTACAGAATGGAGGGCCCCGTTGAAACGAGGGGTTACAACAGAACTGAAACATGTAACCTGACTGAACCTGTGATATACTGGTTCCCTGGAGAAAACCGAATGTCTCCGTTTAAGCGAGCAGCGGATAACCGACTCAACAGACGTAAGGGGAGAAAGTGTGAAACGTCTCCTTCGTTCCATGCCAGATGTATGAAGTCGAACCAGTCCTGCACATCAAGACGCTCAGGCCAGCGAATGTGAGAGTGGGATAAGGAGTGTGAGCATGAGGCAGGCAGAAATGCGAGCACGGTCTGTCCCAACCTTGAAAGAAGCACCACCATTTCTGACCTGAAGGTCAGGAATGACTCGGAGCCGGAGCGGGAGGGGGGGGGTGCTTTCCGCCAGACTGCTTCAGCTCAAGGCGCCTATGAGGTCTAAGACGAGGAAACGGGCTTCCCAAACCATGGTAGGCAGGGGGATGACCCTGGTCCCTCCTCTTACCAGAGAGATCCTTCGAGGAGAAGGATTTTCATGAAGTTGATTGCCATACCAAGTCAGCCCTAGAGCGCCCAACGGCACTTTTCTTTTTTTTTTTTTTTGGCCAACGTGTCCTAGACCGCAAGAATGGCAAAATAGCCCTGCTCCACAGAGCCAACGAGGTTGGTGAAGTCAGCAGCTGCTGCGTTAGTTAAGAAAGCGGAGAAAAGCTGTTTACAGGATCTGGAAATTAGATATGCAGAGTACCACTTAAAAATCTCTCATCGAGATTAGATGACTGAAACTCGCAGGGGTTCATACAACCAATCGATTGCAAGCTTCTCAACAGCAGAAGGCCATGCTTCCTAGCCAACAGGCAGGAGAGCATCAACCATAGGCACAGGCCCAAAATCCTCGGAGTTGGGCGCTGTAGTAACACAACATCTAACCCTAAAGAAACCGAATAGCGTGCTTCCGAAGGGAGGGTTAGCATATAGGAGTGCTCGCTCTCCCACCTGCTCGCTCTCCGCATCCTCAAGCCCAACGTCCGAACCCCAGGCCACGGATCGAAGAGAGGCCTAGGCCGCTAAGGCAGCACACATGATTCTTTCTCAAAAACCGCGAGCCTGAAGTCAGAATTTGCATCTAGAAATGTCCTGAACCGCCTCGTGTGGAAAAACCCAAACATTTAACACACTTACTGTGTGGGTCGTCACTCGCAATGAAGCGAGTGCACTGCGGTAGGCAACGACGAAACTCCATTGCACTTCACCACAAGGAGAACAAGTTCCACTTATCCATAGTCGCAGAAGTGCTGAGACAAAGATGCTCAAATCCAGATTAGTTTTTTCGCGATGCGACCGCTTCGTGAAGGCAGAGAAATCTGAGGAGCAGATGCCGTGCGCGCCAGTATATGACAACGTAAGAGCGTCGGACGGCGCCCGTGCCATCAGCCAATTGATTGGAGTGATTCTATAAGGGCTTCAGACAATCGGCACACCCAGAAGCCGTTCCCATTTGCATAAATTACGCAGTGCTGAGTGAACCTATGAAAGAGAACTAATAAATGATGTTGTGAAATTTAGCTTTTCTACCCCAGGGCTTCTGCTCAATGAAAACCTTCCGTTTAATGATACCTGTGCAGTAAATGAGAATCTGTCATTCATCTCAATTTCACCTGGGCAACATGCAAACAACAAGCAACTGCCAGGATCCTTTCTGGCACCAATAACAGGAAAAATATTTTCATAAAACTGGCCTTTCTTTTCTAATACAAGTTAATTATAGAATATGTTTATTCGTGTTTTGAACTTTTTATTTACAACCTTTTCAATCATTATACCACAAGCTGTGATAAATCTTCAAATGAATTACTTCTGTCCACTTCACGGTCCTGATTAAAGTTCAAAGGTGATCATGATTTCTCTATTGCTTCCCAGAGGCAATAGATATACCGCTGTGCATTTGATACTCCTGTACTATTATATATTAAAATCCTGTCTGACTTCCTCTAGCGTTTTGAGTCAGTGTGAATTGCTAAAATGTATGTGTAGCACTTATTGTAGTAGTATGAGTTTGATTTATTCCATTATGCAGCACATCAAATGTCCCTTATAAATTAATATTATTTGACTAGGTCAAGAAATGTCACATTATTATATAATGGAACTGGCCTGACTTGTTAAAATGTATTGTGTGTGTTGTTATTGTCAACGGGTAAATTTCAAACAAATGATATTAAAGGGATCTCAAACACTGTTTATCCTGTCTTCACTCTCAGAAAAAAAAGGTACAGTGCTGTCACTGGGGCGGTACCCTAAGGTACAAAAGTGAAAAGGTACATCTTTGTACCTTACTCACCCCTAAATGGTACATATTTGTACCTTAAAAGGTACATATCAGTACTTTAAGAGTGCATATTAATACCTTAAAGGTACATATTAGTACCTTTTCGGTTTTGTACCTTAGGGTACCGCCCCAGTGACAGCACTGTACCTTTTTTTTCTGACAGTGTTTGATGAAGAAAAGCACAACAACAAATCTGCCTATGAAAATGTCTCGGGAAGATGTCAAATCCACAACAGATATGTGATGAAGATCATAAGCTCAAAAGAAAAGTTATGTAACATTATCAGAGTTTAGTGTTTAGTCACATTTATTTAATCACTGACACCCAGCTCTTGAAGAGGAATATAGAGATGGACAGAAACATGGCTGGAAACATGGCTGAACGCATCCAACATCTCGGCTTGTGCAATGCTGAACAGGTCGACTCTGGATGGTATGTAATGCTTCTGTTTAAATTTTAATGTGAGGACAGTTATTCTATAACCAAAGTGTAAATTGTTCTCTCTAAAATGAACTGTTAAAATTATTCAAAGTATTTGCGACACTGCAAGTCAAAGGGGTCTTCTGTGTCTCCTGTTTAGGTATTCTCTTATGCAGTACATGTAGGCTTTCCTTTGCATGTTATTTAACGCAGGCATTCCTATGATTCCTCCAGGACATTTAGACTAATAATACTGTGTAGTGGAATTCTATGCAGCGATTATCCAGCATGTTCTCTCACGGAACAAGAAAACATGAAGAATCTGAGAGCCCGCTGGCCATCACGTAACCCGACTTAAAATCATTACGTGCAATTACAAACACCACCCTTCTGTGGCCGCAATTTGCACAGACATGCCTGATCAAGAAAAAAGGAGCCGCTTTGATGCTTGTTGACATGCTGATTTGTGCTTTGTCATGTCTCTGTGCTTCCCTTTTAACAGCAAAGATGTGGTGCTGATATGCATATGCTATATAACATAATGCAACAAAGAAAATATTACTCAACATGATAGACTTATCATCATGCAAAAAAGACATGAAGGTTTTTACTGAATGCATTAGTTAATGAATGAACAACAATAAAGTAAAATGGGCCTGTGTGGGTGGAAAATAAAACAGTTTAAAATACTTTCAAACTGTCATGCTATTGCATTCAATCAAAGGCCCTTATCTTGTTATCTGACTTTAGATTTTTAAAACAAAAATTGAAATGTATTAATAGGTTTCTAAATTTCTCTTGAATTTGTGCTTTTGTAAGGTTCCCAACAGCCAATAATTCACATAATTTGTAAACTGTTTTATTACACAACATGTCCATTCTGCCTAATTTATCTTGATTCAACCAGATCAAGTGACTGATGAATATGAGTCTAAATACTATAAAGATTGTTTGGAGATGCAGCCTTTAATACCAGTGAATGATATGGGAAGCGATTAAGAGTTTTTAAGCCAATTTATTTTGCTGAATTATATGTTTAGTTATATCATTTGTATTTAGAATATTTTTCCCCCTATACTGTCCACACCCCTTTCAGAACAGACTCGCAATCATCCAGAACCACTGATCTATGCCTTTCCCTTTCCCAAATAATTATACAACGACTCAGGTATTATCAACTGTGGTAAATCTTAGTGATCCTTCTGAATCCACTCTCTATTGCTGTTGCAAAGAAACATTTGTCAAAGAGAAGGAGGATGGACTGTATGCCAAAAATTTTCTTTGGTCCAGAAGGGTCCTATAAACATACCAGGAGTAATTACTCCAATATGCTTGGCTGGAATGAGCTTCATTTTGTGAAGGGTCAGTCGGGTCCTTTCATAGACCTGGAGGAAGGTGATCAATGGGGAGTGTTTTGCATTGTTGCCAGCATGTGGCTAGGACAGAGTAAAAGCAGCAGATTTGATTCTTTAAAGCAGCCTTTAGAACTGGGTATGTTTATTTTAGATCACCCACTGATTTACCACACCAGACCCTTCTATGTGCATGTTACCTCCTTGTTTACATAACCTGCTTATTGCTTAGTCTGCTTTATATAGAGGTATTCACCAGTTAAAATGTTTTATTGGTGATGGGTGATTGGTTATGTCTTCTTCTGATAAGTTCAGCTCCAAAACTATTTGGACACTTAAAACTGAATGTCATTGCTAAAATATCTAGCCGCTTGTGTTTTCAAGCTAAACAATTAAAAAAAAAAAGGTTTTCAATTATAAAACAATAAAGTTAAAAATTAAGGGGAAAAAGTATTGTGACAATTTGTGTATAGTGGACACTTTGTGGTTGTCAAACCTTTATAGTTATAATAAGTCATTGTGGTAAATTTAGTTCTACAAAGACATCCAGCATCATTTGTTACCACAAGGATTTGCATTGCTTTCTTTGCAATAACTTGATTAACCCTTAAATGCATGAATGTTTCGCCAATCATTATTATTACATTTTTGGGTCTTTCGTGACCCGGATCTATATCTAGCGTGGATGGATCTGTGCCTGTCGTGACAATATAAAACTCTCCTGATATTAGAGTAAGAATTACAGAAGAATAAAATTAAGCATATTTTGTTACCTTTTGGAGCTTGGAAGGGTTCATTTTGAGCTGATGTTTTATGCCATCATCACTGTCCTCGTCAGAGCTCATTTCCCAGTACATACAGCTCTCTGCCTCATATTCATGCTCTCAAACATTTTCTCAAAACTCACTTTTTTATATATCTTCAAAATCAATGATCGCTGACAGCTTCTTAACAGATCCATCATCAAGTGACAGTGACACTAATATTTGATTGCGTTTAGCACTTGCTCTGCAGTAAATCACTGAGCCATTTCACGTTTTGCTGATGATACTTCCTATTCTTTTGTTTTCTGCCTGCAGTAACTCTGAGTGAAACATCACTTCTTCATTGTGGAATAAAGGTGAATTGCACTTATTCAGTCATCAAAAATTCAATTGTTGTACAGAACAAATATACTTGCATCGTTACACACCTTGGGTCGTTAGCGGCCCTATACAATTATTTTTAAAAAAAGGAAAACAGGCATTATTTTACATATATTTTTTTCTTGTTATTGTTTATTAAGCATTGATTGAGTAATACTAAGAAGGTTTATTGAGGAGGAGTATGCTTTTAAGGGTTAAAAATATTCCATATTGCTTTTGCAATGCTTATTCGTTTGATCCCTGAGTGGTCAATCTCAGTATTATGACATTAACAATAAAAAATAGATATAGCTACCTGTTTTTGGTATGACTGACAACATAAATGCACTCAACAATTTTAGTTGATTTGGGTTAAAGAGGGGCATCGATATTGTCTATTACCATTAAGTCTGTATTACATCCATCAGACAAAATGAAGGGCAGCTTCACAATATTTTCATGCTTTTCATTTCACCTGGACCTTTGGATCGACCACAGACAGACATGTAATGGACTGAGGCATAGATGATGACAGCTGGGATAGTCCGCAGACACAGGTATTCAGATGGTTTGCTTTATACCCTCCAATCATCCATGCATGAGGGGGGAACCAACAGTCTTCTCAGGGGTATCATTTACACAGCCAAACACTGTATGGTGCCAACGCTGACAACAATAGGTAGTTTTACTCTGTGACACAAATATTATTAGAAAATAATTGTATACAAAATTATATTATAAAGTATTTATTGAAGTAAATCAGCAACTATACAAACAGCTTTCACATGGTTTCTTATTGAATGAACCTGTCTGAGATACATAGGAACTCCATTTGCATGCCTCTGTATGGTGCAATATGCAAATAAAAATTTGCATCAAAAAAAAGAAAAAAAGAAAATGTTTTCTGACTGTCTTTTTAACTCTACATGTTTTGTTGAAATGGGACCTGAATTCATCATGAATTCATTACCATGTGTGAAATAAAACCAAAAAAACAACATGGAGCAGATGTTGCATAAATAGGCTACAAGCTCTAGACATTTTATTTCTGTTATTGTAATTCACACAACAATTTTTTTGGCAATGTCTTTATAAAAGGGTAGTAAGCATTAACTCAATAGTCACTATGAAATTGTGTGGTTTTACATAAAGAAACACAAAAAAAGGACTAATCTGACTGCAACTGTTATGTATGTATATTAGGCTATATATATTAACCTTTTATCATTGGCAAAAATCTCTGATAAAAAATATGCATTCTGTAAGACTGATAATAAAATAATAATAAAAAGGTTTATTTAATTATTATTATTCCTTATTTGTGTCTCAAAATACTTATTTGAACTGCCTAAATTCTTTAAAGTGCCCAAGAAGTTAAAGCCAAATGTTTTGTATAGGTCTGAAGACTCTCTAAAAACAGAGCTCTTCTACTGAAGACTCTTATGTCCGCAGCATTAAAGATTGAATAGACTAGATTTACTTAGTTACAGAGAGAAAGAGTGCTAAACTGAGCCTTTATTCATGAGAAAGAATCAATGAGAGCAAATTAAGTAAGTCTTAAAAGGAATGAAAGCCAATGCAATTACCTCCCCTGACAACATACAGACTACTAATAAACTTTATAACTCAATTTTATCTCTTTTTTAGTGGGGATATATGTAGACCGTGTCTTAAAACCTAGAGAGCTGCCTACCTAGACAGCCTCGACTGTGTCCACACGGCCAAAAACATGCTGTCTAGGAAGGCAACTCGCTCGGTTTGGAGACACAGCCACAGTTAATTCGTCGGCGGGCTCTGCATATCAATGAGGCGCTCGAGCGTGTGTTTATAGAAGCTCAGAGCGCTCGAGAGCGTCTCATCAGATTGAGAAGAGCGCGCGCGCGGTGTGCCTGACGTCTCACGGAGCACTTTCAACCTGCTACTGACATCACAGACCAAGACACCAGGTTTATTATCATCAAACTCACACTGTTTGAGGATCTCGATTATTCCAGTTGAGTGGGACAAACAGACCCGAGGCTGCTGGAGGTTCTCAACAAACTATTTGGGATGAATCGCTGTACTGCCGCTTTACTTTTGCTGGTTATCGCCGTTTATTCACTCAATACAGAGGGTGAGTGTTTTTTTCTTTTCTTTTCTTTAATGTTATGTTTGTTTATTGAGTTTGCGAATATGTGTTGTATATATATATCAATAGCCTACAGAATTAAACGTTTTAGCTTCTGTATTACAGTCTTATCCTGAGTGAAGAGTGCATGGTTTTAGTAGGCTAGCTATAACAAACATTTTTCATTTGTTTTATCAATTGTTTACATTACAAATTTTCCCGCAGAAAAACAGCGCCTTGTGCTGGTGCAACTATCAAACATCTCTTCTTCTCTGAGGCAGTCTAGTACATTCGGCACAACTTGGACAGTGATAGTAAATAGTGGCTCTTTGTGTTGCTGGATGAGTCTCGCTGGCTTCTGTCCTGAGAGGCTGTTTAGAGATGATGCTGAATGGAGCAGAGAAGATTGATGAGGGATTAGATGTAGGTCACACGTCTTTCAGCAGCTCACCTGCTTATGAAAGAGAGTAAAACAGCAAATGGCACTTTAATGAATCACCACCAGTGCTGTGCCGTTTGTTGTTTTTGCACAACCTCGTTTGGCGGTTCAGTTTTGCACGTGTTTAAGAGTTAGAAAATACTGGAACCTGCCAGAAAGCATCTCACGAAGCATTTTAACCACGCTTTATTTCAGAATTAAACACGTTTTCCTCACAAATTCTCATTACTTTAATGCATTAAAAAAGGAAATACATTCCCGCTAATACAGTAATGAAAGTCATTGCATATTAAATCCAATGCATATTTACTTTTAAATTAATCACATGTCTGTATAAATCACATATCACATCAGTAAATATTTAATTCACATTGTCTTTCAATGGGTTTTTTTCTGGGGACACAGGCTCCATTTTCTTTATGCAATTCTACTGTATTTCTTTCTATTCTCTTTTCTGTTCAAATATCAATTTCTTTTTTGATGCGCGGTTGCAACGTGAGTGAGACAGCCTATCTCTTAACAGTCGCTGTTGTTGTTGTTTTTGTTGTTGTTGTTGTTGTTGTTGTTTGAGACTCACCAATCTAGGCTACTGCATGGTTATTCTCGAGACTAAACCTTGCCTTTTTGTTCATTTCTTAGCATATAAGTGCAGATGCACAAGAAAAGGCCCGAAGATCCGGTACAAAGATGTTCAAAAGCTGGAGATCAAGCCTAAACATCCATACTGCCAAGAAAAGATGATATTGTGAGTAAAAATAATAATAATAATATATATATATATATATATATATATATATATATATATATATATATATATATATATATATATATATATATATATATATATATATATATATATTGCTTGTTTGGGTCTATAAAATGTGTTTGGTGTACTTTATTACAATGTTTATGACTTCCAATTGAAATGTTCTTTAACTAGATAAGAATAACAGTGATATTTCTAGGCTTTTATAGACCAGTCTTACAATAAGATCTTGCAAAGAAATTAATAATGTAGAGGAAAGACATTCCAAGCATGTGTGTAGATGTTAAGCAATTGTCATTGCTGTGAAAAAATTATTCATAAATAAAGTGCCATCTGCTCCAGAATCTGCTAGAAAGGTCAAGCATGGTCATCCAGCTCAATCCAGTCCCCACCAGTTCAACCAGCTCAAACCGGACTGTAGCTGCTGGTAATCCAGCTGATCGGCCACAAAAACCAATTGGCCTAGCTAATGACCATTTTAGATCAGCCATATACCCAACACAATCAGCTGCCAACAGAAGCTGCTTTAGATGGATTTTCCAGGAGGATCCGTACGACAATTTAGTGGCGTACTTGCAGTGTAGGAGAGAGAGCTTAGTCGAAATAGACTCAAAATTGCTATGGTAAATTGGTTTTGTTATGACAATGCATTCTGCTCATGATGACTTATAAGATCCAAAGGTTTTTTGTTTTGTTTTTTTCTGATGTAAAGCAAACTTGTGTTTGTGATAAGCTTGTCTTTTTGATTGTTGACATTACTATACATTACTCTTCCATCTGCTGGTCATATAAGGTAGTGCAGTGCATTTACAGAGCTGGAGATTTCTAGTAAGGTTGTGGGAATATTCTGAAATTCAAACAGGCATTATTAAGTTCTTATAAGTAAAATTAGATATTTATTCAAAAGCAATACAATCTTGTAACATATGGATGAGAGAGAGAGAGAGAGAGAGAGAGAGAGAGAGAGAGAGAGAGAGAGAGAGAGAGAGAGAGAGAGAGAGAGAGAGAGAGAGAGAGAGATCTGTCTGCCGTTTAGATCCAGAAATTATGCTCTAAACTGTGAATTTAAAATTCCTCAGAATTACTGTATTCACAGCAGCGGTATGCACTTCAAATATTACTGTAAATTAAGCGAGGAAAATACCTTATTATGAGCAGTGCCATGACGGGTATGAAAGCGAGGCTGTGAAGGATAGACTTCTCTTCAGAGGGTTGTACTGTTATTTAATGTGTTTTTGGATTGTTCTGCTGACGAAACACTGCAAAAATGTCTTTCTGAGAAGTTTTAGTAGGCAAAAAAACAGACAATATGAGCTGTGGAAAACTATAGCAGTTTTATGCAGCTTTAGGTTTATGCGGACGCCACTGAAAGCACAGGATCTCATAGCCTCATAGCCTCGCTTTCATACCCGTAATGGCGCTGCTCGTAATAAGGTCTATTCCTCGCTTAATTTACAGTGATATTTGAAGTGCACAGACATTCTTGATTCAAGTGCTGTACTGTTGCGATCTTTTGCAGATTATGTAATATTTATATATCGATAGTATTTAATTTGGTTATATACCGTATTATTATAATTAATAGCTAGAGTAGAAAAATTATTTTACCTTTACAAAAAATTTACTCTGTATTTATTAATTTGTGGCTCACTCAAATTTCTTTTAACCTCAGTTTTTGAAAAACAATCCATGGACATTTAGCTCATTTGTCTGGATTTGCATTTGTGAGCTCTGACCTCAGAGAAAAACAAACCCGGTGGACTGTGCTGAGAATATTCAATAATTGGCACTGGGTTCTGAGTGTGAGTTTAACATTCTAGAAGCTTCTCCAGTCTCACAAGAGCTCCTGTGAGTTTAAAGACAACAAACATGTTCTTTTGGCTGCACAGGTGAATAATAAAGTTTAAAAAAACACTGATTCAGTGACTCTAGCAATGTGGTAAACATCTTCTTATAGGCAAAATTGAACTTTGGTTTTGGATTTGTTTACTGGTCACATGTTCAGCAGTTCATTCTGTGGTTATGATGATTCACCTCAGAATCACTTAGAAAGAAGGTCCAGCAACGTTGAGTTTGGATGTCTATTTTCTAAATTTGAGTGATGATTTCTCAAAATCTCTAGTTTATACAGTTTTACATACATTTATAAACAAAAATATTTGTGTTGCTAATTGACTAATGTTCTCCCCTTGTCTATTCCTGTTTACCCATCTTCTCCTCCCGTCCACTCATCCATCATTTTTCCTGTGTTTATAGTGTCACCATGGAGAATGTGTCCCGTTTCAAAGGTCAGGAGTATTGCCTGCACCCCAGACTCCAGAGCACTAAGAACCTTGTCAAGTGGTTCAAAATCTGGAAGGACAAACACAGGTAGCGTTCGGCAGCAAGATGATGTCACACAAAGTGTTTTCTGATCGATTAAAAACATCGCTTCTACATTGCTAGATATACACGACTGCCTGCCAGCACAGCAAAGTCAACATGGAACAGTTTAAAACCCAAATTACTCACGAAAATCTGACATATTTCCAAAGTTAAATATTAAACAGATATTCAGGGAGAAGGATGGATTGTGGTTGTTGGGAAGGGGTTGAAAAAGTAAGAGCAATTTGCATTGTCAGTCGAAAAGGAAAGTTCTTTCAGAAGAAGAGCAAGTTATTATAGTTTGATTAAAGGCACAGTATGTAAGATTTTTTGATTAAAATATCCAAAACAACTAGGACATGTTTTATGTTTTGTTGACCTGTGCATTATCACAAAAGTTCCCAACAATCCAGATAAATTAGCTATTTTAACCAGTGTTACTGAGTGTATCCCTGCATCACCTGGCACTGACAGTATATACATCACAATAGAGGCTTTTCGTACCAGAGGAACTCGCGATGCAAGTGTTTTTTGCTAGTTTCAACCTGACACAGTTATCCTTTTCATGTCCTGCGCCATGTTGTTTAAAGAGCAAATGCATTTGCACCCATCTGTGCACCCATGGGCGTGCTGGTCTGAAAATTAGGTGTGTTCAGGCGCATTGTTAGCGCATTGCTATTTTGAGGCAACTGAAATAGACTGCACCATTGACCAACAAAAAACAGGTCTAAAGTTAGTACAATTTCCACAATGCGCGTACACTCTGCATATACACACAGGCATGTGCAGCAGCACACAAACATTTTTCAATTTTAAAAATAAATGGATTCCTCTCTGGAGAAGTGTTCAGTCTTTCTGCACGCAAATTCCACCATGTAAATAGCTAATCCGTAATGGTGCGAGCGCAACTGGTTTTTAAATGGAATGGGAGATGAGACTCTGATATATTGCTCTTATTTGCCCAAAACACACGACTCATTAAGAGAATAGACCATGCGCCTGTCACGCTGACCATTTTTCCCATCGTAAAAAAGCGAAAGTGGATTTGGACACTCCCTAAGTGCAAAATAGGGCCCACAAAAATCTACTGTTAACAGCATTTACCCTTCAGCTTTTTCTTTGTGTTCTTTTCTCAGCCTCAATTATATGTGGGAATGCAAGTTGTCATTTGAGATTTTATCTCTTAGCCTTCCTTTTTGCTCTTTCAATCGCCTAACTTATATATCTACATTCCATCTCTGTTATCTCGAAACCCACGACACGCAGCAAAAACACAGCTCCGATCATGTCGTCCTCCATTAGTTGACGTTGTTGAATGCAGCTCTTAAATGACGTCACTGTCACTTCAGATTTCCTACTGGCAGTGTGAATTCAACCAGGAAAATGGCCCTAGGGGTAAAATTAATTCTTGGGGGACTAGTTCCTATAACATATCCGGTGTGAAAGCCTTGTGAAAGTCATGCTTACTTTAAAACCATGCACACTCACATGCGACTCCACATAAGTAGATGTCACTATAATCCCAAGATGACTGGCATATTGGGCAGCACAACAGACTGAAAAAAATACTTTATGCATCTTTAAAAAGGCCAGTATAACCCCTCACAAATGTTTGTTTCTCTTCCCTTTGTAGGGTTTACGAGGCCTAATTGTTCTACATTATGCACGAGGCTGAAAACATTGTGGGACGCACAGCACTACCAGTGAACTGTGGATGACCAGAGGACCAATTTTTTTAAAGCATGATAAAGCATATACCCAGACAAGCTTATAATAAAGCACATCAGTCCAAGTTATTAAGTTATATTAATGTGGAATAATTTATAATCATACAAAAATGTTTCTTATACAATGTCATTTTGAGCCAAATGTGCAGTTATGGCAGAGAAAAGTTTCTGTGAATCAGCGCCATCTGTAAGAAGTGATCATTACATTTTGCAACGTGTAATGTTTTCTGAAGCATCAGTTCTTGGTCTGATTCATTGTGTTGTGGCATATAAAGGGGTCCTGACACTATATTTGGATACTGTCTGGTTTGAAACTACTGTGATATACTATCCACAAGTGTCAAAGTAGATCTTAGAGTTATCACAGTACAAAAGAACAGAATTATTGAGGATGTGTAAATAATATCTTCAAAGACTTTACCGTGTTCTATGCCAACATTCAACCGGTAAAAGGAGGCATAATTTTTCAAAAATTCTTTCTCATTAATCTGCCCAAAAGTGCCGGAGGAACTTTGTTTTCTAACTTATTCATTTATTACTTTGGAATTTGGTACTTCATGGTGAAGTGAAAGAGACGAAGCTACGTATTCAGATCCTATCATATCTTTACTTTATATTTACACATATACTTTATTCCTCTGTGGACATGTACTGTCACAAGGCAAGCACATGAACTTTGGGGCCTGCACTAGCTCATGTGTTTAAAAAGAAGCTTTTTATTTAATATTGGCCCTCCTATCAGCACACTATATGTGCCTCCTCTTTGAGGTGTGCAGGATTTGTAAGCTATTGTTTTGAATTGTTTGGTATGACTGTTTTTTTTTTGGTAAATGGAATGTTTCTCGTCTCTTCTTGTACATCAGTTTGTATGTATAAGCACACAGAATAGGTTCTTGTGTATAGACCATCTTGCCTATAGTCTAGCTCGTTCAGAATTTATTAGTGAAGCCTATGTATTGTATCACAGAATTGTTGTTTTACTATTTAAATAATAAATAATAGAAATGTTTTGAGTCTTTGTATTTGGACTGACCCACCAAGCACAACTTAAGTCCAAGGAGTGTAATCTTCAAGCACAGCAATAAACATTTAAATAAATCACAGGGTGTGTCTTGTTTATATTGCAATCTTTTTTTTTTTTCACTGGCTCAAGGATGTTGGTTATGCACAATATCCATTAATGTTGCTCCCTGCAGCACTTCATATAAAAGTCTGTGTTGGTGATAACACATTACAATAAATGGGAGTCATGTAATCAGAATCAGATTACTTTAAAAGTAACTTGTAACAAAGTTCAGAGGCACGGTCGGCTTGACTGAGACTCGTGGTATTTATTAGGCTATAACAAATAAATAACTCAAACAAACATAAACAACAGCTCAGTAAGTTTGAATTTCGTTCAATGTGCTCTCCAGAGCTTTCTCGGTCCCTCTGTGCCACGAGTCTGCAGTCAGTCTCCCTCCTCCATGTCCTCTTCCAGGTGGCTTTTATCCGGTCTCTCCTATACTGGAACAAGACACAGGTGTTCGTCATTTGCACTTAACCCACTAACGCCATGCTCGTTTCCTAACTCTCCCATCGCAGACCTCGCTAAACACATAACTATAGTAAAGTAATGCATTACTTTAAAAATTAACGACAAAATATATATTTTGTAAAAAATGTATGTTAACACGACAGCTCCTCAAGTTGAGAGAAATTTGTAAGACCTTTGTAATCCAATTCAACCATATGAATAAGCAAAAATGACTAACATGTCACATATGGCTGAGTACAAACCATAGACTGTAACAAAAAAAAAGATGGACGACGCACCTTCACTCTCTTCCATTGCAGTAAATGAAGCCACCAGTGCAGGGTTGCCAACTCTCACGCATTTGACGTGACACACACGCTTTGAGGCTCTATCTCATGCTCTCACGCTGCCCAACTTAAACTCACGCCAAATTGCCAAACCTGCTTTTGATATTAAACAAAGCTAAGCTTTTACATTTGTTTAAAGTTTTAATGCAAAGTTCAAACAATAGTGTTTTGGCGCAAATGTGGCATAATGTTAAAGCCAGAGGCGTTGAAGAACGGAGTTGCGCCTGCTCTCATCTCCCGGCGGCGAGTGCGATCATGTGGTCCATGGAGCGCTCAATACTTCTAGCGCTGTGTCAGTGTATTTGAATACAAAACAGTTTCACTATACAGATGTTTAAGTTTTTGGTAAACAGTACAGCATAGTGTGCATTGATTATTAAGTCAACCATATTTACAGGATTGTTTTATTATGGAGAGTGATAGAGATGCAATATTGTTAACATTAATGTTATTATCATTTTGCCCTCAGGTATTCCTTACTAACTGGTCACACTCACTGATGGTCAAATGTGACCATACACCGTAACTATTTTTCAATTAAATAAATGTTCTATATTTTAGTTCAATAATATTTATTTAATATTTTGAGGAGATATTTTGTTCATTTGTAATGCCATTACCCAGTCGGTGCCTTTATGGCTCTTTAATAAATGTACATGTATCTAATCTGCTCCACAAAGTATTGCAGTTCTGCATTGTAATACATATTTAGATATGATCAAACACTAGATTTCTTTAAATGTGAAATTTTAAAACGTTAACAACTTGCATCCTAATATGTTTAATGATACTTATAAGCACACACAAGTGAATACTAATGAATGTGAGCTCATATAATTTGACCCAAGAAACGTTTAAAATAGTGCAAACAAGACAAACAAATTTTACCTTATAGGTTATATACTATATGAATTGATACTGTATCAAGATCGAAATCTATATCCCCGCCAATATGGTGCTGACATCTTAAATCTCAGGTCTGCAGTAGTGAACTTGGAGCCTGAATCTGCGCAGTATAAGCGTGAAGTAGGGCCGCAATATCAAACCATTTTGGCTTCACTTTTCAGGACTCGTGTGGCACATTTGAAACAAACATAGCCTAAGATGAAAGAGAATATCTAAACACAAACTGTCTTTTTTTAATCCACAGGAGGTCCAACTGAGGAAGGAGGGCTGGGGTAATGGAGGAGGATGTGGAAGAGGAGAGGGATAATAACAGTCAGGGGCAAACAAAACAGTCCGTGGGGGAGTGGAGGGAGGGAGGAGCCAGGAGCAGAAGGGGCCAGGTGACACAGACCACAGCCTGCATAGTGTTCCAAGGTGGAGTCGCAGGAAGGAGAAGCCATGGTGGAGGCTTGGGAGATGGAACCATCTCTTGCGGAGCTGGATGGAGAGCAGAGATGTAACCGGAGGCCAGGAATTCCATGGTGGAACTAGGGTGACATCTGACCAAAGAGGAGACGGGGGGACGATGGAGCCTGGTGGAACTGGTGGGATGATGGGCCACTGAGGGAGTATTGAGCCAAGGCAAAGCCGATGGGTCGGAAGACCTGGAGTCCAGGGCTCTGTGGCTGGAGGTGGAGATGAGGGATCCTCATGCCATGGCAGAGCTGGGGACTGGAAGACCTCAGTTGGATCCACTGCACTGTCGGGGACAATCTGTGGATGAGCTGAAGGACTGGCAGGAACCAGCAGAGGAAAGACTGATGAACAGGCTGGCTTAGGTAGAGGAGGCTGGGTGGGCACTCAAGAAGCATAGGAAACTCAAAACTGGCCAGGACCAGCGCTAATGGGTGATTCAAGGGTATTACCTCCTCTAATTCATCCATGAAACTTCCAGAGGCCAGACAAAACTCATTCACAGCAGCGGGGTTGTGGACGAAGAATGGATGGGGGGTAAGGTTTCTGTTATTGGTCCTGTCTTCTGTCACGTATGACTGAGTACAAACACATGAAGAAGGAGAATATCTAAACAGAAACTGCCTTTATTAAATCCACAGGAAAATATGGTTAACACAACTAATTAACAATGACAAGACAGGACAAAGTACTGAAAAGAACAGGGAGTATATACCAGACTAAATAAGGGAACTAATCAACAATAGGTGAACTGAATGAGACTGACACATCCTTGGGAACTAGGTCAACTTAGAATGACAGGAACAAACACAGTGGGGAAAAAAACATAATCCTGATACATCACATATGTTTTGTCTTTTTGTTATTTTTTTTATTATTATTATTGCTGAAGAGTGCTGAACTTTCTTCTCCTGCGTCCCATTATTCTGTAATCCAGAATTGCAGCACATATGAAAGGTTTGTTGCGCCCTCTACTGTACAGGAGTGAATTTGCATTTCCTTCAGCCTGAGCCTTATTCGTTTAATTTTTGGTGTGAAGGGGCCTTTACATTTGCCAAAAAATAACACCTTTTTTATTATTATTATTAAAACAACAACAACAACAACAACAACCAAGCCCAGCCCAGAAGAGAAAAAGTAACAGCACATTACTTTCTGGTGTATTCAAAACGGTCAATGTTTATGATAATGTCTTTATTCATTATTTATTTTATTAATTATTCTTTATATATTATTCTGACATGATTTTGATTTCTTTAGTCATTTATATATATTTTACTATATGCTCTGATATGTTTGATTATTTCCAAACATAAAGATCTTTGGTGTCTCTTCTGTGCTGTAAGATTGAGTGAGTGGGTCAGAATTGATTATGTGGTGTACCTTCATATCAAAATATGTCTGTTTCCATCTCAGCAGACATGAGATAATGCAAGATATGTGATATTGCAAAGTCTCTTAAAGGTCTTAAAGGTGTTAAAACAACGCCTCATATATCTATTTTCATCTATCTTTGACATTTGACCAGTCACGCCGACCTAACCGTTACACGAACTATGACAAACAGTCTGTTTGACCTTTTCTTATTAGACCAAACATAAGTTTAAAAGGATGTAAGTTTCCTGCATAGCCTATTCGTTGCTCTTATTTTGCTCTTCACTTCTGCTTCGTCTCTTCTACCGCTCCTTTCATTATGCAAATCTTTTGATTTTACACTATCAGAAAAAAAAAGTACATTGCTGTCACTGGGGCGGTACCCTAAGGTACAAAACCCAAAAGGTACTAATATGTACCTTATTAATATCTTTAAGGTACTAATACGCACTCTTAATGTACTGATATGTACCTTTTAAGGGTGAGTAAGGTACAAAGATGTACCTTTCCACTTTTGTACCTTAAGGTACCGCACCAGTGACAGCACTTTACCTTTCTTTTCTGAGAGTATATTATAAACTATTGTTTACTTGATTAATTTTTACTTAATAAACAAAAACACAACAGAACTGTTACAACAGGGCACAGTTTGTAGTCCTCAGTGGTTCTCAACCAGGGGCTGGTATCCTAGAGTGTCTCAAGATGGCTTAAACTGAGAGCAAAACAGCATATGTTGTAAATTACCTAGTACATTTTTTGCTGTTTCATTTTTTGTTCTTCTTAGAATTGTTTCACTGTTTACATTTTTCTGATAATGGGCTGTTTCAATTTAGTTTATTTTTATTCATATATGGGGTCGTTGGGGGCACTTATCCCAAATAGTCAAATAGTGACCTCATGCTCAATTGAATTATTCAATTACCACCCCAGTGAAAATATTCACTGGAGTACATGTGACCACTTGTCCAGGTCTTGTTTATACTAGTATGATATGGAGTTTGGTTGTTTTGTTGCATGTATTCAAATCATTAAACACTGGGTGGCGCTGCAGTTCAATATAAAATACTAGGATGTTATTACTACACAGCTTTAGGCTTGTTTTCAATAGAATTTTAAAAGTTTATTTTTTTCCGGTTTAAAACAAACGATTCGCATTTTGTGCATGAGATTTTGTATTTAATGTAGGCCAGTCTATTCAAATATTAACTTCCAGTCAAATGAAGAAACATCGACATTACTATAATAGCCTATACTACTAAAACATGTTGTTGCTTTGTATGAAAACGATTGTATTACAGTGTACTCGTTGTATGCGTGTTTGAGCCACTTGTTTGAATTGTGCGACTTTTTTAAAAGTAATGATGAGCCATCTATGCTTAATCTAACACCTAGATAAAAGCGACGCGTTATATTATGCATGCCTATAAAGTAATTCAATGGAATATTCTAGAAAACTGAGTGTGTTGAGAAGAATGCTGAGGAGATGCTGAGAGAGAGAGAGAGAGAGAGAGAGAGAGAGAGAGAGAGAGAGAGAGAGAGAGAGAGAGAGAGAGAGAGAGAGAGAGAGAGGCGGGGTCAGTGTGTTTTTGGCATCACTGTGGGTGTGTAACTAACACTGTCTCCATTCCCGATCCAACTATTCACATTAAAACTGGCCATGCCAGCCGAACACTGTAGCTAGTCTCCGTCATTATCACCATTCATATCGCCTCCTTTGGACCAGGGACTAGTGAAATTATTCAGTTTGGTGTCGTTTATCGTCTGGTTTGACCTGGTAAGTGCGGATGGTTTCGATGGAGTGACTTTAGCGGATGCTAGCTGTCGCGTTAGCCAGCTCAGGGATCGCCTCATCTTATATTTGTGTCAAGTTATTAATTTTCCCTCTATTTAGTTGACGTGTGATGTTTGTATTTCATACCTTACATATTTAATTAATTTCTGCCTCAATTTAATGTGCATAAAATGCTCGTATAGTGGATTTAAAGCTGTTTATGCCTTGACTGATATGTGCGGCTGCAGGAATGATGTTGACAGTGCTAAGCTAAGTTACGAGGCTAGCACGATAGCGTAGAAAGACGTTTATTTATTTTTAATGAGAATTATAAATGCTATTTATTCTTTAAAGTTTGGTGTGCTTCAAGTCATTAAGCTCAAATGAAGCTGTACCAGGTTTTTAGTGGATTTCCTTGTTTTGCCATTGCAAATGTATCGGTTTTTTCTTCATTTTTTTTTTTTTTTGGCTAACGTTACAAGATGCTGCTTTAAATTGGGTTAGATTGTTGACAGCTGAACGGTTCAACCCGTAACGTTATATGTCATAATCACATTATGTCTATAAAGTAAATATAGTGTGAAACATGGAGAGGTCGTCGACGTCCTAAAATAGCTTCAGTTTCGTTTAATTGGGATGTGAAACTTGAATCCTGTATAGAGATGTTTCTGGAACAACAGCTGAGGGGGATTGTGTGGTTTAATAATAGATTAATTATTTAAATGATTTGTTGGCCTGGTTGTATTCGAATTGTATAAACAAGTGATTTTTTTAATGCTAAAATGTAGCATTTGGATTTTATTTCGAGTTTAGAAAGGGTTTTGTGTGTGTGTGTGTGTGTGTATTCTATTTAGTTAGCTACAAAAAGGCATGCGAATTGAAACTGGAAAAGCCATAAGAATCTAATGGAAAATGTATAGAAATTACAAGCTATCCTGTGCTTGCCTTGAAGATAATGTTAGATCGTGACCTTGTAAGCCAAATACATTTTCCAGGCATGCATATGAGAGTGATAAAGAGTAAAAATTGTCCCTTCTGTTGATATAGATTGTTGTTATATCCACCTGTTTTGTAGTGCAGCAGGGCCAAGCAAAACCAAACACATCAGATCTCCCAACAAGCCGTGGACAGGATGTCTGAAAGACTAGACAAACCCTTGCGTTCACACCAGCTTAAAACCAGGCTGCTTGTGGCTTCCAAAAACAGAAAAGTGGGCACTAGGAAAACGCTCAGCCATTGGCAATAATTGGGTTTTTAGCCGCTATAGCCATAGTGGATATGGCGATAAGTGACCTGGCCTTCAAAACCTGCTGAACGTGTCTTGTTCAGATTACAGCTAAACCCAGCTGTCCTTAAAGAGATTTCAGTGCTACTGCTGCTTGGCTCATCTCGAAGTGACAGACTCTCTTTAGATTCATCCAACTGCCTGTCATGAAACAGTTGGAGCACCATATGGGTTGTGAGCTAGATTTCGGTAAACTCCTTTCATTTGTAATGCCGTGCATTGGTTCTCTTTTGTTCTAAATGTGCTGTAATAATACGTTTATTGTACAGAATAGCAGAATTATCATTCTTGAAATCAGATCTTGAACATTGTACTACTAAGTGATTATTGCTATGGTGAGCACAGTCATATGATGAGCTGCTTTGAATCTTTTTTCAGATAGCAAAAGTGAAAGTTTGCTTCCTGTTGCCGTTGTTAAAGGGATAGTTCACCCAAAAATTGTATGTATCACATAATAGACTCACTCTCAGCCTTTAGTAAGTTAAATACAGAAGTCATTCTGGCGAAGGCTAGATATTTTACTTTATAATGTGTTAAAAATTGATATTTTTCTTACACAAAAGATTTTCTTCAGATTTGCCTTATTAACCCCCTTTATGCTGTGTGAAGTACTTTTATAATGAATGGATGCACTTTTGGGGGCTTTAAATTGTATAAAGCTTGGATTAGCCAGGACATTTTGATTGTATTCGTCTGAAAGAAGAATGTCATATACACCTAGGATGGCTTGAGGGTGAGTAAATTATGAGAAAATGTTTTATTTTTGGGTGAACTATCCCTTTAAGGATATGGCTTATTATTTGTGGGAAGCATAGCTGACGAAGAGTTACACAACTGAAAACAGATCTAAGCAGAACATAGCTCAGTTTTGTCTCAATGCAATGATGTCAGTTCCACAGAAACAACAAAATAACATCATTTGTCAGTTGTCCGGAAGTATTTGCATTGTGTAAATTAACCTGATACTTGTGTCCTATTTTTGTCAAATGGAACTAGTTCTAGTTGCATAATCATCTGGTCATTGTGACTGTGGGACATTATGAAGCAGTGGTGTGTCCACCTCATTTGTCTTCCTTGTCAATGTTACTTGCAAATTTAGAGAACCGAACATTTTTTTTCTAATGGAAATGCCAGAGACAACCATTTGCGTTAAACAAATCTACACAAAACCATTTCTTGTATGTTTGTCAGGCTATGTGCATGAAACATAAATTGAAGAAGGGACCAGTCATATCTATAGAGACCAGAATATTATGACTTTGAGATGGACTCTCCTTACTTGACATGGCCAGTAGTGTTGTCACGATACTAGAATTTCCAAGTTCAATACGATACCAATATTTTTCAAGGTATTCGATACCATTTTTGATACTATGGGGAAAACTGTCATACAGATAATTTGTTATTAGCCTGTCTTATAATTGTTTTAAAAAACGGGTAGTTTTGTTGTAATAGCTTACACAAGAACAGGGAGGCTTTATTTTAATCATTGAACTACCATTCCCCAAAAAAGAGAAGTAAACAGTAAGTAATAACCTAAGAACAAATAAACAAATTGCAAATAATAGCACATAGATTAAAGAGAAAAATTAAATTAAACATGACTAAGTTTTTCGGTGGGTCTAAGTGAAGGTAAGAAATACCACAGAAATGTAAAATAAAATACAGATTAATGCTTACAATTAAAGTTACAAAAGTTATTCAATCAAGAGCAGGGAGTGTCACAGCGGCAGGTTTATTAGGCTGCTTTCACTTTAAGAGCTTAAGCACGGATCCTATATAATATGTTTTCTTTCTCAACTACGTTACAAAACCGTCTGTATTTACCTGAATACTCAGCGAGACGGGCATTTTGACATGTATGTATTTGATCGTTTAAGCGCAATAAGCCGATACCGATTCTTCTGTCTCTCGCGCATACGCTTTTGTACACTCACCGTCTGCACTGTCACAAAAATTGGGCTGCGAAATCAGGGTTTTGTGGACGTCCGCAAACCCTCCTGATAATGAAATTTACGTCACTCGGATGGCCGAAGGATTCTTTCGGCTTGAGTGAGAGAAGTCAGGTGTGTCTCAAACTGTCAATTCGCCGTTGAAGAGTAGAGAGAGCGAGAGCGCGCAGCTGGTATTGGTGTATTGATACTGCAGAAAAGGTATTGGAACCGTTTTGACAACACTAATGGCCAGTATGCAAACCATAGTGAAACTCTAGTATCAACATCCTGCAACCACCCATATCACCCAAGCTTTGTGACAGCAATGGTAAGCACCACTCACAGTTTTTCAGGAGATGTAAGATAGGGCTTTACTCCTGGAAGGTGATTCCCTTTGTTGAGGCGTTCCAAATGAAAGTGAACAACTGAATCCCTTGACTAAGGGCACTTCCACAAGTTCGTTGGCGAAGGGTGCTTGCCATTGTCTCATCAAGGAAGTCGTTATTATCATTTTTGGCTCCCTTCGCCAAGTGCATTCCAAATGGCTACTTAATGGCACCCTGCTTACTCCCAAGTCCCCACGTCAAGGGATCTGCCCTTCTGAGTGAATAGGGCATAGGGATGCTAACTTCCGATTTAAATTCGCCCTTTGTTTAGAGATCATATGTGAACAGGACCTTTTTAGAAACACTGGTCAATCAGTTTTCCGAGATGAAAAGTATAACAGCAGTGCATTCTCAGTGAACAACCCCGTTATGCCTGTCACTCGAAAGTCAAGAAATGTGGGTGGGTGACCTTTAAACGCTACACCATTTTCTTTTGATTATTGACATCAACAAGTCATTTGACCAGTATTTTGGAAAGCCACTCATAAAGCCATTGATTGTGTGAACAGCAGAAAGTCACTTAACACGAAAGTCAATCCATCAATTTTACAGTACTTTACATAGCGCATGAAAGCGGCTACTACTGCGTTTGTATGCTATAAATACTGCTGAATTTATTGTGCATCTCTATGTCGCTGTTTTTTAGGTCACAAGCAAAGACTTAATGAAGGCTTAATGAAGTTGTTGTCTTAGTCAGTTAATCTGCGCTCTGTCCTGTGCTGCTCTTGCTCTGGGTCCCTTCAGAACATTGTCAGCTGATCAGCTAAGTTTCTCTCGCTTCGTCCTAATGATTAGGGCTGCGTTCAGTGTTGCCAGGGACCACCACACTGCTAGACTGCCATTTTACTTTGCTTGAACATTCAGTGGTTTAGTGTGACCTTCTGGAAATTTCCATTCCCTGCATAGCTAGCTAGGACTCTTAATCAATAATGTCAATGTCAAAGACAAGCTCAAGTTGTTCTTTTAAGTGTCACAACTCATCAGTTTTATAGCCAGCTGGTTATTTCTGAATAATTTATTCTTGTCCTGCTTTATTTATTTATTTATTTGTGGATCAGATCTGATCTGTGATGGTCAGGCTTGATAGGATTTATTCTTGAAAACGACATGGCGTTTTTGAAGTCACATGACGACTCTCCATCCAGCTTCTGCACAAGGTGGGAAACTTTCTTTTTTCTTATATACAATCCGTGATATGACCCATGCACTTTGTGACATAACGCCTCAGGGTTTTTCATTGGTGCGTTTGTCCTGTTATGCTTATTATTAAGTAATTTTTTTTTCCTGCATGACGCATTTCAAAATTGAAATCTGATTCTGATAATTACACAAGACACAGTCTGGCAAACTAATCTGGATCTCCCATGCCACTGAGATCTGTTCAACACGATATTGTATGTTTATTTGTGAAAACAGTAGTAGAATAGTGTTACGTTTTTAAGTGAGCTTATGTTTTTGGTTCTGAATCTGCATAAATGAAATGCTGTATAAGAGGCGCTCCGCCGTTGTCATGACACTCAATGCATGTTGTTTTCTGTCTGGAATCAATACATAATGCAACACCGTCTTTGTGGTCTAAAGGGGTCTATAGATGGCTAAATGGATTCAGTATTCATTTGCAATTCAATATGCAAATATTTTAATAGATTATCACAAATGGAGTTTTATGTAGTTTGAGGTCGAATTGCATCCTATATGGAGAAGAAGAATAAAAATACTTTCAATGCAGCGCTACCTTGCAAAACTGTAAAATTAGTTATCATGGGTTTTTACTACAAGTGCCATAAAGTGTTTGAATGATTAAATTCAGCCCATACCACTGATTACCGGTTTCTGCCGGTTACCTGATTGCCAGGTGCCACCTACAATAAAGTGCTTTGCCCCAATTACAGGGAGAACGCTTGGATATGGTTTTAATTTCATATCCTAATTTCATATCATTTTAAACACTTCCCTAAAGATATCCACAGTTATCAATTAATCATTGGCATTTGAGATTTGGCCTTTGTGCTGTAAGGCCGATAATCTCCTTGTTAGGTCATCTCCAAGACGCTGTTGTTCCATGGAATGTTCTGGAATGTTTGAAGCCGCTCTTTGTGTATCTATGGCATGCTTTTCAGTGACTGGATCTACAAACGCTCCCTGTGACACCAAGTAATCAGTAACCATAGTGAGAACTAAGCTTTGCAAACATCATGTCACCAAGGAGATGCTGAGAGATTTGCCTGCAGAAAATTCCAGCATCGTCTTTTTATGTGTTCTCCAGAGCTCTGAGGAAATCAGCCAAGGTCATACTGTGCTCTCTGCTAACAGAGTCGAGCCGCGTTTAGCTTCTCCAACAATGGTGAACATTGTGAGCGAAAGGTCGTTATGTGTCATATGTGGGATTAGAAGCACATCTACTCTCAATTGTCTGCAAACTAAGACATCTGCTGTTAAGGCTCAATTCACACATCATTCCAGTTCGTTTTCGGGACATTTTGTTCCTGTTCCACATGCCTGGTGTTGGGCAGCTAGTCATGCCTAAAGTGGTCTGTAATTTGGCACAGTGGAAATGCTCTTAACATCTCAAAAAGTCATTTGAGTAAGTGATAGTACAGGTAATGGAGTAGATCTAATGAACTGTAATGCTGTGTATACATTTCAGAGAAAATGTTCATTCTGGAAGACATTAAGGGGGTTGAGGTACACTACTATTCAAAATTTTAGGGTCAGGTTTTTTTTCAAAGAAAGTAATACTTTTATTCAGAGCAATCGTAAATAAATTTATAATAATAACAATATTTCAATTTTTTGTTCTCCAGAAGTTTCTTCTGGTTTTCAACATTGATAATAAGAAATGTTTCTTGAGCAGCAAATTAGAATGATTTCTGAAGGATCATGTGACACTGAGGACTGGAGTAATGATGCTGAAAATTCAGCTTGATCATCACAGGAATAAATTACATATTAAAATAGAAAACAGTTATTTAAAATTGTTATATTTCACGGTATTACTGTTTTACTCAATTTCTGATCAAATAAATGCAGCCTTAGTAAAAACTTTGTTCAAAAACGTTTTAAAAAAATAGACACCAAAATTTTGAATGGTTTAAAATATTTGTGGAATTTTTATTTCCTTGTTTATAGTCTTAGAACCAGTTTTAGGTAAAGTAAATTATTTTGTTATACATTTAACAGTGATAGATTACTTTACTCATTACTTGAAAAAGTAATTTAATTATGTAACTCATGTTACTTGAAATGCGTTACCTCCTCGGAAGTGCTTGGAACATTCATTAACATTGCTTTTCCAAGAAAAATGAAAGTGAAGCATCAAGGCTCTCAGTAGCATTATTGGAAACCTTGTTTGGATTCAAATTCCACTTAGTATTAAATGCTGTACATGTGATGCCATATGCACCGGGGTGAGCAGATTGCTCGCTGTTTTTCTTCCTAATTAAGATTTAAACTTCACCAGATATGTTTTTTTTTTCAGACCGCAGATGTCCAATAACTGAATAAGTAGTTTGTAAATTTGCCCCAGATAACATTAATCAGAATCTGTTTTAATGCATTTGCTGATGCTGCTGTTTTCTTGTGTGTTTTATTTCCTCCAGCTTAACCACTAACGTCCTGAACAGGATTTGCGGTCTGTCAATGAGGAACTACAGGCTCATCTTCTGCCACAACCTGAAGCAGCCATAGATGAATATTTCCTTTACTACTAGTGAGTGGAGCAGGAGATAAAGTGAACTTCTGGGCGTTTGTACAACAAGGTGAGCCTGCTGTGACCAAAAAAAGAAATAATCTATTAATATCACCATTGTCTTGTAAAATCTTTATGTTGTTGTAATTGAAACAAAAATGATATGTGAGACCAGCTGCTGTTGTCATGAAGACATCAGCTTTCTTGACAAATCACGTTTAGATTGTGTGCATTTCTGAAAATACTGAATGCTAATCAGATCCAGTTTGCAGAGTTTTTCCCCTTTACAACATTAACAGCTTGTGCACTGTGGCAGTATGGTTTGTGATGGCATGTGCATGTTGAACGAGATGGCAGCCACCTGCTACTATCATCAGAAACGGCGTGCCGCATCTGACGGCTGTACGATCTTTGCACATGACAGTCGCTCTACTTGTGTATGCTCTCCTCATCTCTGTGCTCACACATGATAAGAACCGTCGCTTCCGTGATGGGAGAGGTCCCGCTCCAATTTTCAGCTTGTTTTGTTCTTGTTGTCCTGAGTTTGTTGTTTGAGTCCGCGCCCCACCCATGATAGCGTGTTTGTACAGGGAGGTGACGAGTCGGCCAGCCGACGTGACCTTGTTCTCGCCATCTCTGTGTGCAGACGGACTGAAGCAGCCAGGCTGTGGAGGCGATGAGGAAGAGCCTCTCTACTTCCCTCAGCGACTCCCTTGGCACGGCCAGAGTTTTTGGGATCCCCTTGGAGGAGGTGCAGCACAGCGGGCAGCCAGGACATGAGGTCCCCCTACTGGTCAGGAGCATCGTAGAGTACATTGAAGAGCACGGTGAGTGAGGGGGGACCTGATGATTTATGTTACATTCTATCCTTTATTTATTTGTTTTTAGCTGTCATCAATAGTAGCATTAGAGCTACCAACCCTCCAGGGAAAAGAACGAAGACAGACCAGAAAGTACAAATTGCCAATGGAATCATGGTTTTAGTAAATGTCTGACCCATTTAGACAAGAACTTTGAAATGTATTTATATCTGTGTATTTGAAAGTTCTTTTCCCAATGAAATCCTTTTTAAATAAATCATTGTGGTCCAAGAATGTAAAAGTATGTTCAGCTGTGACTTTAAATGTAGATAGAAATGTGACTTTAACTATCCATAGAGTTGGAATTTATGGTTTTCAAATAACATTATGCCATCGTTATTATTTTATATTCGTATTAATTTATTTAAACTCTAGTAGCATCATAGCTACTGAATCAATTTGTATCTTAAATATACACTACCATTCAAAAGTTTAGGTTCAGTATATTTTTAAGAAATAAGTACTTTTACTCAGAAACAATGCGACAGATCATGTGACACTGAAGACTGGAGTAATGATGCTGAAAATTCAGCTATCATTACTATCTACCACCAGCAGTTGATTTTGATATTCTAGGCCAGAATTTTGAGACTGCAATAAACTCGAAGGAGCATTTATACAATGTTTAATAGGAAGCCAGTGAAGTGTTGACAGAACTGGGCTAATATGGTCATACTTCCTGGTTCTAGTAAGCTTTTTAGCTGCTGTGTTTTGGACCAGTTGGAGTTTGTTTATTGAGCGTGGAGGACAACCACCCAGTGGAGCATTACAATAATCTAGCCTTGAGGCCATGAACGCATGAAATGTGCATAATAATTAATAAAAAAAACTTTTAGGTAGTCATAAACCTGCAACAAGGTTGTGTAACAAATGAGTATATAGGATCAAAAAAGCATCTTTATAAGATTAAATTAAAAATAGTGAACCTATCTGGATAGCTTCTACATATAAATGTTATAACTACTCTATTTCTCAAAATAGCAGGGTTTGCAGAGCATGATGATTTCATCTGATAAAGCCAAAAATGTTGTTTGTACGATAGGAGTGGCCTCTGAACTCCCTGATTAAAGATGGACTTCCTTTATTTTGCAATATTACAGAGTCAAAAGCAAAAAAGAGGAACATTATTCAGCCTGAGGCTTTTATAATGACACTAGATCATAAAAATCTTTCACAATTAACATCTACATGATGCATAAATGGCAAGTCCTTCACGTTTGACTCTTTTTCAACTACTGATTTTTGCAAAGTGCTCACACATCATGCAAACTGTGAATATATTTTAAATATTTTTTGAGGATGGCAGTGAAATGTTTAGGCTCTAGCACAGGCAGGATGTTGAAAATATGTGGGCAGGGTTGTTAAGTCTTTGAAAGGGGTTTAGCTGCCGCTGTTGTTTCCAAACACCAGCTCTTCCTCTGTGAGTTCAACATACTGGCATTTCTCCTCCACTGTTTCATTTGGAAGGATGTTTTTATTCTGAGGCTAATTTAGACATAACAGCGAGCGACGCGGTGGCTTCCCCTTATGCGGTGCAGACGCTTATGTACACACACAGAACACCAGGGATGGGAACTGAGACAGACCAGCTAATGCTTATTTGCAGAGTGGATCTTATAGGAAGCTTCTGATCTGATCTAGTAAAAATCAGCAGTTTGTTTTAAAAGCGCTTCAGTCAAGAAGTCAGCCGTAAAAAAAATATCCATTATTTGTTTTACTCAAAACGTTTGGGCTGAAGAATGTAAATTAGTTCATATAAGCAAGGGTTATTTTTAAAAACATCAGCAGGACTGTTTCATTAGCTCATAGATTACAGAAGTAGCTCATGTTATGCCAGCAGATCTGACTAAAGGGATTAATAGTTTAACCTGGAACTGCTCCACTTAGTCAACTGCTCTGTGTAGTGATTCAGTGATTAGAGTCTCTTCTGATACGTTGAGGTGTGTGTTTGTGTTTTGTAGGAGGGCTGCACCTGAGTCTGTTTCTAGTGAACGGGAACGCAGAACGTGTGGAATGGCTCAGGCAGCGCTACGACAGCGGCATTGAAGTGAATCTGGAGAAAGAGGCCGACCTGGCATCTGCCGTCAGCCTGCTACGCCTCTTCCTGCAGGAGCTCCCCGAGCCAATCATCCCTGCAGGCTTACAGGCGCAAATCATGCAGCTCTATCAGGGTGGGTGAAGCTTTCACACTGCCCACTTCTGCTGCTCTGTTATCCTACCAGCTGCCTAAAGCTTAAATTGAATCTCTCTGAATTAAAGTAGTTGTTCACCCAAAAATGAAAATTCTGTAGTCATTTACTCACCCTCAAGTTGTTCCAAACCTGTATAATTGTCTTTGTTCTGCTGTGCACAAAAGATGTTTGAAGAATCTCGGTAAATTAAATAGAAGATGGATCCTATTGACTTCCTGCTATGGAAGTCAATGGGGTCCATCAACTGTTTAGTTCCCCATATTCTTCAAAATATCTTTTGTGTTCAGCAGAAGAAAGAAATTCAAACAAGTTTGGGTGAGTAAATGACTACAGAATTTTCATTTGTGGGTGAACTATCCCTTTAAATACAAACTTGTAATACAATTGCATCATCAAAGCACGGACGTTATTTCACACCTTTACATCAGCCAGATTGCTATCTTCCTACCTTCACATCATTGTAATAACTTCCCCTCCCTCTGAACTTTCTCCTCATTATGACCGCCGATTGTTTGCTCTCCTTTAGACTACAGCAGTGAGGAAGAGCTGGGCAGAAACATGAAGTACTTCCTTCAACAGCTGCCACAGGTCAATTACAGCTTGCTCCGCTTCTTGTGCCGATTTCTGTCCGGCGTGGCGTCTCTTCAGGAGGAGAGCTGGAGCATAGGAGCTCTCGCCGCCGTCTTCGGGCCAGACGTTTTCCAGTAAGATACTTTTGCATTTCCTGACAATCCATCCTTTCTCCAGTTTATAAAGAAGCTGCACAAGAGAAAGTCATTTTGGAGAAGCAAAATGAAGTCATTTTTTCCAGTATAACACATTTTGTCATGTGTAGGCCCAAGCGGAATCTTTTTTTCAGTTTCGATTGTGTGGGAGAAACTTGGTGAAATGATAAACAGAGCTAAGACAAATTCAAATGGTAGTGTAGATGGTGTATAGAGGTTGACTGTCTGATCAATTCTGCTGAGATCCATGAAAAAATATATAACTGAAATGTGTGATTTCTGCAGCATTAGTGTCACCAAACTGATTAACAATGAAGATATTGATTGAATCGAAACTTCCTGAACTATCCCCTCCTGTTTGCCATCGGCCCCAAACTCACACCAATGGTTAAGCCAATGTTTTAGATTCAGGCTAGTTGCTCCGTTTGTTTGAGCATCCAATGTTTTGATAGCACCACAGAGTCAGTCTACAAACATATCAAGATGATTTAGAAGAAAGTATTTTAACATCAGAAAATGACACACTTCACCTTTATAAAGATTCCTGCCCTCTACACTCTACAGTTTAGACACAGATGTGGAGGATCTGAAAGAGCAGGAGTCGGTCAGCCGTATTCTGGCAGAACTGCTGGAGAACCAGGAGGAATTCTTTGACCTGGAGGAGGACGACGACATCTCCAACACCAATGACTACAGCTCCATTAATGACCAGGTGAACTTTCTTTGCAGCTGTGTTGACGATGCTATTATTGAAATTAGTGTTGCGTATCTGTATTCATACAGGATACTGTAAAAAAAATCTGTTACTCATTCAAAGTTAATGATTGAGATACACTGATCAACCGATCACTGATCTCTACTGGATGATAGTGCTCTGTATATTACAGTAGCTTAAATTGTTAACAGTTGGATTCAGATGTTTAAAGCATGTTTATTTTGAAAATAAACATATGAAATGCATATAATTTGTAGCATGTCCACTTTCAAGTTTAATTATAGTAATTCAGCTGAAGCGCTGTACAATTAGACAAAGATGCAAGCGAAATTGTGAATAAAATGACAAACCGATTTGTAACTGTAAAAATGAATGTACTTACAAGAGAGATGTTCATGCATTAAGTTTATCCTGGAGTAATACCACTGAGACCTGTTGGTGTTCTTTGCCAATGTTACAATATTACAAAGATGTTTTATTGATGGCAGAATATTCCTGTGAATGTTGACATTTCACAAATTGTGTTTTGTAAAATGATGATAAAAGGGTCTCTTAGAAAAATATTAATGATTGGATCATTTTCAACCTATAACAATTATCAGCCTCATATTTTCTGATCAGTGCACCACACTTACTAATGTGGCTTTTGGGGGCAATTGTGTTGTAGATCAGTGGGATTAGTGTAAATCAGAATTAGCTTTGTTCCTTGTGAAATACTTGCCCGAACCTTGCAAATCCGATATTGCGATTTGAGTTTTGAAAGACGATTATATACTTATGCTTTGTTTGTTTAAAGCGTGTAAACTGTGTGCCACCCGCCCCACGCTCGCAGGTGGAGGCAGCGCTTTACACAGGCCAGATGTGAATCACAGAAAAAGGAGAAGCAGTGTTAGAAGGTTATTATGTCCGCATTATGTAATACACTGAAAGCCATTCAAAGGCGTGTCTCCTCTGTTCATTATGTCTGTGTGTTTGCAGACTGCAGGTTCTCTCACACCAAAGGAATGACTGTGATTTGTTTTCTTTGAAAGTGCAGAATGTTTTAAATCTCATTTCCTTTTAAGGACCTCAAGATTTCTGATTTACATATCTGCTTCATATACACAGGAAATAGTCAATAATGGGCTGTAATTTCTTTCCATGAAACTTCTCCTTTTCGCTTCAGTGTCAGACTGGCAGAAAAAGAGGAAACAGCCCTTTTGTACAAGACATACTAACTACAAACTTACATGATGTAAGTTTGGTACCGGCACTTGAGCTGGTTTCCAGGGATGTCTCGTTTTCATAACAAGCAGAATTCTACAGACTTCCCAGGTTATTTTTAAACACCAACTTGGTGTGCTGCCTTGCTGTCTAATCACTATATAGGATTAGAATGAGATGACTGATTAAATTCATTACATGTGTAACTCCTAAATTATTGTAATAGATTGCAGGGATGACATGTTTGTAGGCCCAAAACCCTGAAACAAGTTAGCCTTTTGGCATTTGGGACTATAGAGGTTGAGAACTATTATAGCTTAAACTTTCAGGGAATTTTTTATTTTTTTTAGTAAATAAAGTCTAAAAAGTGTCGTCTTAATGATGGGAATGTTTAATTCATGTTACCATAGTGAAGTTTGTTTATAGCTTGAGTCTTTTTTTATTTGCAAAATGCATCTGTTTCCCACGATAATCCAAAAGCCAATGGACAAATCCTATTGGCTTTTTGTGGAGGGAACCAGGGAGATGCTAACTGGCCTACAAAAAATACGTAATCACTCCAGCACTCTATTGATTTTGATGTTAATATGTTGCTAAGTTAAGAACACAGTTTTCTATGCATAAAAGCTTAGTATTCACAAATATTTTATAATGAGGTCCAGCTCACACAGAAGTCATTTCCAAACCAAGCTGCTTAATGTTGGTCAACACAGCGAATTAGTGTGAACAACTTAAATTTGTTGCGAAATGTGCTCAGGGAACTCTAACATAAGTCAGATTTCTTGAATTTCTATTTAAATTCTTAGATTTTCTCCCTCAATATTTGCTGGACAACAGTAAATGTGAATGCACCATTAGCACCAGGATTCTGGGCCAGCCTTTCACAACAATGAGTACTTAACATGCTCTCTAGGTAGGATCATCCAGAGCTCTAGTCTGCTTGTAGCTGAGCCACAGGCTTCATTGACGCATAAATCAGGTTAAAACAGAAGATCTTATTTGCTTCAGTGGGTTCCTCTACAGACATGCTCGGAGGTACTAGACGTTCAGACATCCCACTGCTGAGAGGGTCCTCCCTACTGTAAAAGACAGCTTGGGAAGCATAAGAAACAGAAGGGCCAGAAACAATTCTGAGCAGCAGGGGGATGGTCCTGAGTGACCTATCTGGATTCGGGCCAGTGCTCAAGGAGCTGGCAAATGCTGACATAAAAATGAGCATAAATCACAGATTTATTTCTAAGGGTGTCTCGCTTGAGAGACTCTCCCACTCTCTGATCACATGTCTCACCCAGGGCTCACTGATATGAGACGGAGCTGACTTGTGTAAATGGTTGGCATGCATTAGTGTTTTGGCTTAGCAGGTTTTGTTACATAAGTTTGTTCAGTGCCTAAGATTAAGTCATTTTGATAATAGCATATTACTAAGAGATGGACCATGTCCTGCCCATCTAAGGCGAACAACTTTTAATTTAATTCTGGTGATTGACCATGCCCAAATCTCCCTTGCAACACTGGCTTTTTGTCATTCAAACTCTGGTGACTGCCTTTTGTTCTTCATTCCAGTTTCTGCCCAGAAGTGTTTGTACCTGTTGTGGACAGACACAAAAATAAAGCAGATCTTTCCACACACTTCCACGCAGTTGCTGAGCCTGTTTTTCCGATCCTCAGAGGCTGTTAGATGTTTTCTCCATTCGTGTGGGTTGTTTTTCCTATTTGGTTTGTGTGTGCGCTTGACAGCATTTTTACTAATTAATGAAGAGCGCCTTTAATTAGAGTCTCAGTCAGCTCTCTGCTGTTGGTTTTTTTTTTGTATGCAGATGTTGTTGTATAATCTGGAGACCGCACATTAACAAAGTCTCTGAGGCCAAACAAAGGCTGCGTTTCTGCAGTCTTCAGCTTCTTGGAGGTATTAAAACATCATGGATGAACCCATGAGGATTTTCCCCCACCCCGGCTGCAGCATCCATACTTAAGACTACATGGTAGTGTTTAGACAGCAGAAGACTAATAAAGATAGCGCTCGGCAGGGACCGTTTGAGTCACTCAATATTTTTGGATTCACCTGGTATTTTCACCGCAAGACTGATACAAACAACACAGGAGTCCTTTTAATTGATCAAGTTTTGCATTGCTGATTTCATTATAACACCTCAATTACCATGATTAATGCTTTTGTGCTCATTAAGAAATCTTTAAAAAAAAAACGTTGTACAATCCTCAAATTCATGCTGGATCGGCACATTTTCTATGTCATTTCCTGAATTGAAAGCAGATTAAATCAAATGGTGTGGTCCCTAAAGATTCACACCTCTAAGATTAACAATTGAACACACTGGTGTGGAGAAATATATTGTGGAAGACTTTATTTTAGTATAAAGGATCTTGGAATAAAATTGCATAAAGTTTCAAAGTCTTGGGCTTGTCTAAAAGACAGGAAACCGTGGCTATAGGAATGTAGAGATCTGTGAAAATAGTCATCCACAGAGCCCTCGGCAGCCATTCTGCACGCTGCATATGACTCATATCTGCATGGCCACTGAACAGCAGCCCCGCTCGGCCAATCAGACGTAGAGGGAAATGGTTGCTATGGGAACATGGCAGCGATACTGCAGCAGATGCAGAGTGCATTTGATCAAATGCTAGTGCCAAAGTTTGTCTGATATTAAATAATGTCAAGATGGGTAGATAGATCGGTGTAGATTTACACATGGGTGTGTAGCCGTGAAAAACATGTGCCATGGTTTGAATTCCTCTAGCTGACTGTTGGCACATTTTTCATCTCAACCTGTTTTTCTTATGTACTGAAGACTCTTGTGTTACTCTCTCATGTCTTATTCAGGAAAACCACTAGTAATACAAACAAGCACTCAGATAAATAAAGATATGAGGATGTGGTCACATGACTTAAATTGATGTTATGTCAGGTGCTGTAATGAATTAATTCTCTCATATTAGATTTAACTTTTATTAGCTACTTCATAACATCAGTTACATGGCAGCATTACATAACATACTGTAGTTATTACCAACGTATGTGTGATGTCATGAGTCACCACACACACAGCATGTGTGTGATCTGCGTGTAAATTAGGCTACCTTCAGATAATCAGCATGGGTTGTGGGGCGTTGCATAATGCCTGTTTCTCGCAGGAGCGTAAGATGTTGACATGTAATATAATACTTATGATGAATTAGAAATAAATGCTGCTGAAGTAGTGACAACAGGCCTACAGTATTTAAATTTCCTCCTCTCTCACCCCTACAGATCACTGAGCTCCTGGAGGAAGAGAAGTTGGAAGCTTGCGAGGAGCTCCCTCGAGATGGAGAGGATGGTCCCTCCTCCTTGTCCCCTAAACATGCCCACGTCGCCCCTTCCTCCAGGTAAAAGCAGTTTTAGAAACGTCTTTATCTGGGGGTGAAATTTAATATTAGCGTGTATATGTGTTGGAGGTATTAAGGGTGAGAATCTTTAGGCACCTCACGATCCAATCCGATTCTGTTTCTGGGAGTCACGATCAGATTCCAAAGTGGGTCTTAATCTATTTTTTTTTTTTCTTAAATAATTATTTTACTGACTTGAAAATCTTAAAATCGTTGTATGTAATTATAAGCACTTTTAAAAATAATAAAAAATAAATAAATAAATTAAAACAATTGTATGTTAGCTTCAGATATAGCTGATATAGCTTCAGAACATAAAACAAGTAGTAAATAATAGAGGAACAAATATAAGTCAGTATTTAAAGGTGCACTGTGTAGTGTTTATGATAATCTATTATCAGAAATGCAATATAATATACATAATTATGTTTTCAGTGGTGTATAAAGACCTCACACATGAACCGTTATGTTTTTATTACCTTAGAATGAGTCATTTCTTTCTTCATACACCGCGGGTCGCCTTACAGTGAAATCTCCATTTTGCACCGTCATGTTTCTACAGTAGCCCTAAACGGACAAACTGATCTACAGAGTGCTAGTCACTCTCTGCTTTCTCAGACGAAGGCATTGTTGTCCTGTGTCGGGCCCCTTAGCTTCTCTTTGTGCTCCGAAAGGGAGGGGTGAGCGGTGGGTGGTTGCAATTCACAACCTCACCACTAGATGCTGCTAAAATCCATACACACTGCACCTTTCAAAAGTATCTGAACGTTTTCCATTCAGGAGCTGCGAGTGATTTTCCTCTTTCTCATCTTTACTGTTGTTTAATTATAACTAATTGCACCAGAGACAGCACAAGATTGAATAAGCTGCATTCACACTAATGCACAGATCACTTTTGAAATAATATAAGATGTGGTTTGTCCTGTCTGTTTAAGACATAACTGACCGTGTTTACATTAGTGTTCATTTCATCAGCTATTTTTTTATTTAGTCTGTCTTAGTCCTGTGTTAAATGTGCTTTTGAGTTTTTTCATCCTATTTAGTCAACCGTGTCCTGTTTTTGTTTAGTCTAGTTTTAGTCAATTAACATTTTTGTCATGCTGCATTGATAATCCTGATTATATTGCTCAAAATGATAGACCCAAGAATATTGTCATTTGAGAAATGTATTTTTACATTTACCTATTTATCTATTTGTGCACCTATAAGCACAAATCAAGAGAATGTCGACCGATACGCATGGGTTTATTTTACCTCATCTAGATCAATGATGTATTATAGGCTATTTTTCATATAATGTTAGGCCTAATGAAAAAACGTATCTGCTTGTCATTGAAAATGAATTACTTTCGGCCACTTTGACGCTCTCGTCGCCGGCAGTGTGAACGCACAGTTACTGTGAATTCTGTTCAAGTTTATTGCGTTTCCATAAATGGGATTTTTAACTGAATGAACATTTTAATAAATATTTGTGCCATAAAAAGATGTCTCGTTAAATTATAAATGGCATCTTTGGATAGTTAATTGTCATATTTAAAAAGATACTTAAATCCTTTATGTGTAATGCATTATAAAGGTATTCATAATGTACTTTATAATGCATTATATCTTTTCATAAATAATTGTAACCACAGTTAAAATGCGTTATAATATTCACAGGATATGTGTTAAATGTTTTAGTGCATTATACTTTCCAGAGGTATATTATAATGTATTACAAAGGTGGTTACAATTATTCATGAGGCCAAACAATGCATTATAAGGTTCATTACAATGCATAATTAATGCATTAAAAATACTTTTATAATGCATTATACATAAAGGCTTTAAGTAAAATGTAACAGATATTTTTTTCCCACTTAAATAGCTTCAGTGTATTTAGCTACTTTTTGTTTGTAGGTTATATATCAGCTAATTACTTCCCTAAAGAGTAGCTTGACTGTAGCTTAACTGCTTTAAATTATGAATAGCTTGTATCTTCCTCAACACTTTATCTTTGTGTGTGGCTGGTGTGGTGTCTCCTCTCTGTCAAAGCTTCATTGATCTCCATCAGCCCGCTGTGTCGAGACCCATAACTGACCTATCAGCCGCCTGAGACATGATCTCTCTTGGCTTTTGTTCCTCTGCCTGTTCTAAATGTCAGATGGCCTCACCTTGATGTCATGCTATAAAGCTAGTACTTCAGAGCCATATCAAGTCAATGCGCCTGTCATCTTTTTTTATGTGTAGCTGTTTTTATAGACATGCTCTAGTTTTTAAACATGGTATGTAAGGGTGTGGCGAGTATAATTAGTGGCTGTCATTAACCTGTAACTCTTCCCATGAGACATTGGGCTGTCTGCTGAGAGGTGTCAGGTAAGGTAACAAAATGGATTGGAAGCTTGTTTCTGCCTGATAGTAGATGTTTTGGATTAAGACTAAATGGAGATCAGTGTTTGGCCCAGTCTCTCTTTGTTTAAGATGATTAAATGCTTTAAACTTTAATCCTAATAAACAGACGACCATGAGAGTAAGCATGTGTCAAAACAACATGCGAGGTTGAGAAATCCTTGACATTGCTGAAGCGAGACAAATATTTGTAGTTTGTGGAAAGAATGCAAGAAAATGTTTGATTTGTTTTGGCTAATCCGCTGCCATTGGTTTTGTTTCCTTAAACGCTCCCTTCTAAGGGTCTTTTTTTATGATTTGTAACACTCATAGGCATCAACTCAATGCACCACAGTAATAGCACACAATAACATTTAACCATCATTGATTTATGATTTTGACATTTGTCATTTTGCCCCCGGACCCCCCTCAGAGGGACCAAAGGTCTCACAAAATCCTGTGGGAAACATGATAGTGTTCTCAAAAGAAAAATCTACTTCTTTTATTATTAAAAAGCCTAAACATGCAACCAAAAAAAGTTTCTTCAGCCAGTGGAAGATGCAGTACACTTGCATGTGTGCACATGATCAGGATTTTACCATCTCCACTTTATTTTGAGCCAAGAATAACCATATGTTTGTTTATTTGGTGCTCAAGAAACATGCCTTAATATCAATGCTGAAAACATGCTTAATTATTAAGTAATGCTTAGTATTTTTGTATTAGTAGAATTTTATAGTTTTACTGAGCCCAAACTTTTGAAGAGTAGTGTACATTTTTAGTCAGCTTTCTTTTTATTCAGCTTGTAGCAATGCATTCTGGTATTGACTTTTTTTTATGAAGCATACCTGCCCTGCTGCCTTAGAATTTGGCCAAGATAAGGTCTTATTTCTGGTTTACACCAGACATGACTTGTGCGAATAAATCGTACTATTTTGAGTTTACTCGCTTCATTCGCGCGTGACATTCGCTTCACAACAGATGTGAATTTGCGTCATGGAAGTGGCTTCTGCCAGACAGCCAGTCTCGTTGCAAAATGGCTGATATGGATTGTTTTAAAATAAGACGAATAAGTTCAATTTGCCGGCTTTAGGTATCTTGTAGTCTCAATATGTGTGTATGTATGTTTATATCACACTGTCAGACCTCCCCACTCACTTTCTTCCAAGCAAGATCCTTTTTGTTCCTGTTTCTATAGAGTACAAAGTTCAGATTTTTCTACTTGTGCGAATCACGCTCAATTCGCCGCCGCAGAATGTCTATTCGCATCTTTGCATTGACTTAACATGTAAATCACTCGCGCTTACCGCTTCATTCGCATCTGGTGTGAACGCACCATTGGAAAGCAGCATAATATTACTGACTATTCAAACAACCTTCGTGTCATCATATGTGATGCTTTAAAATACCACCTTGGTAGGCAGCTATTGCTACCAAGCTTTTGAAACAGAGCTTTTGTGTGCATTTATGTTGCATAAACTGTCATCCCCACCAAACCAAGTTCAGACCGTCTTCTGTGTGAGGCAAAGCTCCAGACATCCTGTCTGTCTACTAGAATAATATCTTCGGTACACTTTGCTAATCCTACCCACTTTGAAGTGTTTAGTCTCTCCATGAGCAGCTTTGGATGGCAGCTGCTGCAGTAATTCCAAGTCAAATGCAAACAAACACTATGATCAGCAGGGAAATGGGCGGAGCGAAGCTGCTAATTAATATGAGCACATCCAAATACTCGGAATCTAACATTTCAGTGTCAGACTGGTAAAAGATTCGTCCAACACTCTTTTCAGCACAAAAACATCTTCTATTTTGGACGTGTTTACCAGTATTTCTTTCCACTAGTTAGGGTTATATGAAACCATTTGCACATCGATTTACCTTCGAAATCGCCATGCATGAAGGGCACGATTAGGCCTGTCAAGATTATTTAATTGAATTACTTGATGAATTTTATTTTCTTTACAGTGGTGGTTTACTGTTTTAAACAAAAGGCAGGTGCAAAACCACACATTTTATTCAAATGGTCATAAGACAGAGGAAAAATAGACATGTATTACTAAAATGTGACAACCTTTAGTGCCAATATAATTGGACCTTAAACAAGTATGTCATGTCCCTTATAAGGTCAAAAAGGCTTTCACATCGTAAACCCCCTTAAGGACATGACCCGTGTCACGACAGAGGCATACAGGAGCATTGTTATTTTTTAATGCTGTGATGCTATCTCTAATGGCCTGTCATTCACAGCAGTTGCAAATAGCATTTTATGGCTTTTATGATATGTTACAAGGAACTCAAGTGGCATTTTTGTTATGTCAGGATATCAAACGATCAATGATTAGCTTTAGAGAATGCAATTTACTTTGAACTATGCTATAAATACTTTCCGAGCTGTATTTTGAGTTTCCAATTATATAGTTATCTTATGTCAAATTTCTTTATTGCTTTATAATTTGACATGTTTATCAAATCACCATGGTCTCATATACTTGGAGTCAGAACAGGTTAACTGGCAGTCGTGTGTTTAAAGATGATAAAATGAGGGAAAAGGTCAAAGCTTCTGTATTTGGTGGTATCTTGAGAAAGTGCAGCGGGACTTGTTTAGTTGGGGTCCTGCAGTGATTAAAATGTAAATGTAAACTTGCCACCATTGTGCCCCAGTGGAATCTGAAAGGGTGTCGCACATTCAGCTAAATATAAGCGCTGCAATGTATCCTTCACCAGCTATGGAAAATACTTTTCACACAGCTCTAAAATAAGCGGCAGTAGATTGGTGTTCTTGAGACATGTTGTTCAAGCTTTGGAACGTGTGAACAGTTTTTGACACCACATCAGTCTGCTGTAGGTGTGGAAGGGTCAGTGACTGCTTTCAGGACCCTTATGAGTGCATTTGCGACCAAAAATATTGATTTGCGAGTGATATTTTTGCTGAGATTGCCACTGGTGACCATATACATTTACATGTTATGATTAAGAAATTGGGTGTCTTTTTACGTGCATGTTCTGTGATGAGTAGCCCATCACATCTTTTGTTGTGTTGATGTAATAAAATGAGAGAATGCGCAGCAAAGTTGCAGTGGGAAAAAACCTCTGAGTTTGAGCGCCAAATTACATTGACGACTGTGCCAGCATGAGAAGAGAGATAGAAAGCATCGGAGACAAGTCATGAATGAACTTCCAGGTACTGTAAAAGTGCAGGAAAGGCAGTGTCTGTTTCATGCTCACAATGTGAATAAACTACAACAGATAAACATGTCAGCTGTGTGGACACAAAATAATCGTTAACAATTCTTAATTCATACTGATATGGATTCTTATCCTCAATATCTTTTAATCTTTGCTGTTTTCTGTTACTGCCTGAACTTAACATTATTTGTAGCACAGCCATCCATACTCGCAGGAAGATTAGGCACCTTTAATATGTCACTTTTAATGTGTTTGTTAATTGTAACGAAGTATGTTAATATGGGAAGAAGGAGGCGGGAACCGGCGAATGTTCAACAAACTTTAATAAACAAAACACCAACTGAAAGTAAATGCAGGCGGCCTCTCACGGACTTGGACAGAGCTTGTATATCATATCATGTAACGTCAAATTTACCTCAAATAGGTAGTCAGCTTGACAAATAGCTGTAGAAAAACTAAATTTTGCTTATGCAGTTCATATCACCTATATCATGCACTATATGCACTAATCCTTATATTTTTACTAAACCTGTTACCTACATGAGAAGGAATAGAAGGAGCTAAACATGAAATTAAACACAGCACATATAATTGCATGTGAAGCGCTGCCTTTCACCAAACGATACTCATTGGCCAAGTGATGCTGATATTATTATGGTCTGTGATCTGTTTCAGATTGTGTGTAAACTATGTAGTTGTCAAGTTTGAATAGAATTAATTAATTTCCTACTTTAAGGGAATCTTTGTTCCCAGGGCATCCACAAGATGGATGAAAATGCTGATGCTGTAAAAAGAAGGGCAGATTTGACAACATGTAACAAAATTAAAACCCATTTATTTTTTGTGGCACTTAAATTTTTTTAAAAATAAATCCTTATAGGAGCCAATGGCTCCTTAATTGATTTTTTTTTTTTGCTGGAGCCCTGCATAGAGAGGCCTTCATAGATACTTTACAGATGACTGTACTTTAGTCTAGTTTAAAACAATGGATGTAGTTTTGTAGATTTTAGTCCATGTTTATTAAGGCTGGAACACTAGGGGCCGTGTTGCTATTTTGAGGCAACTTAAAACTACTGCCCCTTTGATCAACAAAAACCTGATTTAAAGGTGCAAGTGTGTGATTTTTATTTTTATTTTTTTATTTTATTATATATATAATTTATTTTCTTTTTTTTTTGCTGCATCTAGGTTGTGAATTGCACCCCTTAACTCTTGGTTCTCCCTTTCGGAGCACATAGGTCGTCTGAGTGAGCAGAGAGTGACTAGCACTCTGTAGATCAGTTTGTCCGTTTAGGGCTACTGTAGAAACATAACGGCACAAAATTACGATTTCACTGTAAGGGGACCCGCGGTGTATGAAGATAGAAATGACTCGTTCTAAGGCAATAAAAACATAACAGTTAATTAAGTAAGTTCTTTATACTCCACTGAAAACATAGTTATGTATATTATATTGCATTTATGTCAATAGATCCTCATAAATACACACTGAACCTTTAAAGTCAATAGCACAGTATTTTTTGTGTTATTTAAAGGGTGCGTTAGTAATATGCGCCTATAGGCGGGTGCACAATGCACGTACAATCTGCTTATTACACACAGGGTATACTGATGCAGCAGCACACCAACATTTCTTAAATATTAAAAATAAAAGGATTCCTCTAAGGTGAAGCGTTCAGTCTTTCCGCTTGCAAATTCCACCATGTAAATAGCAATCCGCCACGTGCGAGCAGCACTAGCTTTTAAAGGGAATGGGAGATGAGACTCTGATTGGTTTATGCCCAAAACACACCCATTACTCATTAAGAGAGTAGGTACAACCCTTTTGCACCATGTGCCTGGCATGCTTTTTCATTCCTTTAAACTAGCAAAAGTGGATTCGGACACGCCTTAAGTGCACCTCCGCCATGCGCTTCAGACCATACGCTCATATCGTTAAAATAGAGCCCTAGGTGTGTAACTGTACACGTATTTGTACGCAATTTTAGGCTATGTGTCTTCGGGTTTTGCACACATACTGGATGAATACAGAGCTGCATGTGACAATACGTTTACATCAATATACTTTAATGGTCCCGTTCTTCGCGTGTTTTCGAAGCTTTGATTATGTTTACAGTGTGCAAAATAACATGAGTTCATGTTTTGCGTGTAAAAAAAACAGTATTTTTCACTCATTTTACTTATCTGTACACTGCTGTTTTCTCTGTCCTAAAAACGGCCTGATGATTTCCTTGTTCTATGAAGTCCCTCCTTCAGAAATACGTAACGAGTTCTGATTGGGCCAGCGCTTCCCGTGTTGTGATTGGACAGCAGCTTAGCCCACGTTGCCCGGAAAGGTCCCACCTCTTACCATAACGGGGAGATACGCGCGCTCAATGTTATTGCAAAATTGTCTACATTGCCTTATCAATTTGAGCCGGAATCAGACCCGTAGAATATCGAAGAGGATCGATTACAACCTGCTCAGGAAAGACTTTTGCAGGATGTTTCTGCAGGATGTATCAATGGAAAGCTTTCTATTCAGTAGTTGTCATGCTTTTATATTTGGCTGTTACAAATTGCATGCGTGGCTGCAGCTGAACGAGCATGTGGTTAAACAGTAAACAACAGATATAATAAACAAATCATTTAAACTGATCATTACAAACACCAACAATCGATGGTGTCTGAATTCACTTTTTTTTTTTTTTTTTTTTTGATTAATTTCAATTACCATCTAACGTTAGTTAACAAAGCTAAACAGCGTTGCACTTTGTGTAATGATTTACCTAAACTGTTAAACGGACCAACTTAAATAATAAAATACACTTACCGGTTGTGGTCCATAAACAACGCCTTCTCCAGACAAAGAGGGAACTGCGTCATCTTTTAAGAATAATCTTTCTGCGAATCCGGCATTAAACTGATTGAGATTGAGGAAGCAGTCCTCAGCAAAATGTGCTGCACATAGTTTTAAATTGTGATTATAATTTTCCGGAACCGAGTTAAACATAAATTGTAACCATTGATCTCTACGTACAGCGTCCATGGGAAGGCAAAACAAAGGTGATTTGACTCCCGGGATGAAAATAACAGCGTCTCGATGACATGGCGACAAACACACTCTACAAAAACAACACTTCCTCTTCTCCACGTGGGAGAGCAACAAGACCACGCCCCCTAATTTGCCTATTCTTGTGGGCGGAGGGTTAGTCAACAAACTGTTCTAGTGATGTAATTAAAGCAGGAAGTGCAGGGGTGTAGTCCAAACCGGCCGTTCGCTGTAGGCTTTGAAAGGGAACTTCTGTTAAATAAAATATCTCGCTTGGCATTGAACTTTGAGCTTTATAATTTTACAGGTATTATTTATGCTCTAACAGCAACATTACACACTAACTAAAGTTTGAAAGATGGAATCGCGAAGAACGGGACCTTTAATGTTGTGAATGCAAAATAATGAAGGATGCAGAGTAGGCTGCTGCCGGACAAATGCATGATCAAATCCAATGTCCTAAACATGAGACGTTTTAAGCACTTTATAATAAGTACTTAAAACGAACTCGTAATCCCACAGTTTATAACGGCTTACCCACCTTTCCGATGTGTGTGCTGTTTAATGCATTTGAGACCCGTTTTATTCTGTGCATTACTTTGTTGTATCTTCATCTGTAAATGTTAGAAATTCACACGAGTATTTACATTTCCATAGTCTCATCCTGACAATGAGTCTCCACTTCACAGACTTCAATGACTGAGCACTCCATGCATTTCAAACATTCTCACTACAATATACATTTAGCTAAAATTGACTACATTTCCCTCCATTTAAAGCCCACCATAAACTGCATTATGAAGGGTTTAGGCTCTAGCAACAGTATTGACAAACATTTTTATTTAAAGCCATAGTTAGTTTAGTATACCACTGTTTAGTAAAAAAGGAAGTACATTTGTTTTTGTTTTTTTTCAATGCTTTGCGAAAAACATCCGTTACACTCCTATGTACACTATTATTATCTATTGTATCCGCCCAATTTTTGAGACCGCGCAGACTGTGCAAGTGCAACAGTTCTTGTGCAAGAAAGACAGAAGAGTCAAAACAATTGTATTGGTTGAGAAAACCAATGAGAACCTTTAAAAGCTGAGAGGACAGAACTGTGCACGACACACGTCCGCATGTGGACATTGAAGTTTTTCCCGGGCCCTTAGATCTTTAATCACTGTGGCACAAACAGAGTTTTAAGGGCTGTGATATATTGTGGCATTGGAGATGCAGAGGAGTCTCCCCTCTGTATCAGCTCTCCTAATTTTCCCGTGCACTCTTACACTGAGCCATCACAACAAGTGCAGTGTTGGCTCAACATGAACTCCTGGCCTTTATGGGCAGCTATTACATGGAAAGCGCAATAACTCATTTCCACTCCTCGTTTTAAGCGTTGCCTCTGGCATCCAGCACATTTATTGGGTTCCATCCTTCTTTCGACATCCTACCACCTGGGTATGTCAAGCAGCACCCCTAACACGCCAGGAAATTTGATACTCCCTGTGACCAATCTATTAAAGTACTTGCCATGAGGACACTGTCTGTATTACTCTGTTATTCTCGGTGTCTCTCATGTTTAAAGGGGTTTCTCGTTCTCATCTCATCAAAATTACATTGGGGAAGACAACTGGGTCATTGCATCGGTTCTTGAAGTGGCTTGTTATTTTGTTTCCTGCTAATGGATACACTTGCTCATCCAACACCAGGAAGTGTGATGTTCTCCAACTGGCGGAGACCAGCCTCTGACCGGTCTGGGATTGTTAGTTGACAGAGTGAACTGCTTAAAGGGAAAGCTCACCCAAAAATGACAATTCTGTCATTTACTCTTCAGTGGTAGTGATGAGAAGAAAACAATTTTTTATCAAAACACCAAAACCGAAAATAAGGTTTATTTAATCAACACTGAAATAAAAGTTATAGTTGCATAAAAACATTTAAATCGCACACAATGCAGTTTTTATATCAAGTTTTTATTGGTATAATTAAGGTGGTTACAGCCATAGATATTGTTACAGAGATCTGTCACGCCACATTAAAGAGTGAACGACATTTATTGTTTGAATTTCATAATAAAATATCTCAGATGATCAAAATGAACATTGACAGTTGACAGTTTACCTGTTGTAGCTTATCAATGTCGGATGCTCAAAATAGACTATAACAGGCCATCAGAGAACCCTTATGTCACCATTAAGGTCAATGATTAATTTTCTGCCAAATAATTCCAATGTAACAATAGTCAGTTTTACTATATATAGTCTTCTGAAGCCATACAGTATGATGGGTTTTGTGTGACAAACAGACCAAAACTTAAGTTGTTAGTGAGCAGCACAGACAAAACAATAGGTTTTGAATGACATAACAGAATTACATTTTGTAGCTGTTCTATTTAGGATTCATGTCTGTATTCATGTATTTACGTGTAACTTCATCAGACAATGAGTCCTCTAACTGTAAACAGCAGTGCAGTAAGGATTGAAGACTCTCTGATGTTTGGACAGTGGCAGGGTTATATAAAAGTCTAACAGGTGTTTGAGTGTGCAGACTTGACTTTGAGTTGGGGGGAGGGAGTGCTCTGTCTGTGTGTGTACGGAGAGGCGATTGGCCCAGAACACCAGCGACAAGACTGCGTCAGACGGCCATGTATTTAAGCAAGGGTCCGGCACTTCCACTGCAGCACTTTTTATCAGAGTGCCGATTCACACACAGAGGCAGACAGCACATACAGGACTCCGCAGAATGAGCGCCGGCAGCCTGTGTTTGCTCTTTGACCTGCTCATCCAGACTTTAGCACCACAAAGTGCCCAATCAGGATAACCATACGCCCACCATTAACAACCAAAACGGCTAATCAACGAGAACCAAACAGAAGAACATGGCTTGTCAAGTCCTTCTCCACAGGTAATGAATCAAGCGATTCAGTGGAAAAAGAGCTGTGGATGTTGTGGGAAAGGCTGTCATTCAGGGTGAAACTCTTTTGAAGTGGATTGATTTGTTCCAGATGGATTGTTGTTTATTGGTTTTCGACCAAGGCTGCATGTGGCACTCAGATAAGACTGCTCACTGCCTCTCAGATCACATGATAGAAAAAGCCCTAATAACTTGTGTACGGCTGCTGATGAGTTGAAATATGATTATATGGTGAAAACGAGAGATGTAGACTCAGGCAGAATTGTAAAACTGATGAATCACTGCATGATGCAGCATTTAATTCACACGCAATTCATTCGTGTGTGTGTGTGTGTGTGTGTGTGTGTGTGTGTGTGTGTGTGTGTGTGTGTGTGTGTGTGTGTGTGTGTGTGTGTGTGTGTGTGTGTGTGTGTGTGTGTGTTTTTGCTTGCCGCTGCTGATAAGGTAAAGTGCCGAGTCAGAGGAAGCTGTCTGTATGTAATCCTCTTAAAGCGGCAGCTGATCTCATAGTGAAACAGCACATTACTTTTAGCTGTCCACCACTCTTTTTTTATTTTATTTTTTTGGCTCCTTTAATATTCACACTTTAGCCCTGGTGAATTTATTTATTTTATTTTTTTAAGACAATGAACTGTCGAGTTCATTTTTGCATGACTAAGTGCAATCGGATCGCTATCCATTCACACTGTAGACCCATTGGAAAATCCAGATACTATCCGGAAATGAAACGCATGTTAACATGTAAAGAGTGACATTGGTTTAAATGTGTGTTTCACAATAAGACCAGGATTTTGATTTGTGATAAACCTACATTGTCACCAATATATTAGTGAAAGTCATAGCTCTACCAAACATTTAACGTTTTGATGCCTGGTTGATGATTTAAAAAAAAAAAAAACATCATAGTTGATTACTATCAATCATATTGGTTATCAACCTTAAAATAAACATCTCTCAGTGTAATCTCTAAATCGTCGACATTAGAGTTCATGTGAGGTGTTGCAGCAGAGGAAATGAATGGAAAGGCATTACAGAAGGTTCTTTATTAGAGTGCTTCATACTGAGTAATGCACTGTCAGGGTGGACACATTACTGTAACTGATCTCATTTACTGCTTCTAGAGCTTTGTGTGGCCAAGATACTGAATATCTCTTAAATAAGGCTTGGTTTGTTCTCTCTTGCAATATCAAGTGATGCACTTTTCAGTGCTGAGTAGGAAAAAACTCTCAAGGACATTTTTCAAAAATGCTTCCTCTAGTCTAGTTGCCCCAGCAGCGGCTTCCTGCCTCCCAATGACTATTCTTCTTTCAATGGCCATACTATTTTTAAATAGGCAAATTCATTTTTCATGTGTCTTAGATCTAAATTAAGATATTTTAGATGAATTAATTTAGCTTAGTAGTTTTGTTGCTGTTGCCATTTTTATTTCCTTTTTAGTTGTTTCTGCTGTGGATATGTGGCCTCATGCAGTTGTACAGAGAATCATATAATTTATTTTGAGTTATTTAAACTTGTTTGTCTAAGCTGTTATTAATTTCTTTTAATGAAAAAATTTGCAAAGTAGAAAGCGAAATCTTAGGAAATCTGATGAACTTAACAACTGACAAATTTAACAAAATTAATAAACCTAAATTGAACAAGTCTGATTCAGTGCTCATTTCTTTTTGTTGATGCTCAGATCCTATAATTCAGGAAATCATATGATCTTGTGACCTTGACTGTCATGGATTACATTAGGGCTGACAAGATTCCTTGATTCAATTTGAATACTTGTTTTTTTATCCTTGAATGCAATTTACCCACATCGAGTATCCGACAAAATACCAGAAGTGTTACATTCCACAGATGAGAATCTATGAAGCGCATTATTAGACGGTTTTATAAGGCTGCACAATGTATTAAAACCATTTAAAATATTATAGCATAATGCTATTGTGAATTCACAAAAGCTGGGATTCAAATAAATAAATATATTCACTGCAGGTTTTATATGCGCTTTAATTATTTACATGCGTCTCATAGTGGCTCCCTTCACAGATACTGCTCCACATGAACTGTTATCCTTTACATTAGTGGACTGTCTCGCACCCCATCTCTGCATATGCTTCGAGTTTGGGTTGTTTATTATCAAATATTAAAGATTAAGTAAAAATGTGAATTAAAAGTCGTTTGGCCAACATTAAACAAGGATTTGAGCTGTTGTAAGTGTAACAACACCAGGCTATTTGCGTCCCCTGGAGGCATTTGTTACAGTATTTAATGTACATAACATGATTGTTTATATATATATATTATGTATGAATTTTAACAATGTTGTTCTATAAAACATATGACTACTTGCTTTTGATACTTTATTTGAGCCAAATATTATTGCCTCATTGTTATGAAACATTTATTTTAAGTCAGTTTGATGGTGCTTTTCCTTTTTCATGGGATGACTGGTTGACATAATCCTTCCTAGTAGCCTAAAGAGCTTAAGAGGTCAAGACATTGCACCACCATAGACTGCACAGCTGCCGCCAAATGACACGGAGGACTTCAAAAGCTGATCTGAACTTCACGCTTGTCCTGTTTCTGTTTGTGTGCTGATGTGGCCTGGCCTGTCAGAACGTATGGCGGAGCACCTGTTGTATCCATCAGAGCCTTATTTGTTCCTACCCCCAAACCAGACACGGGTGTTAACAAGCAGCGGTCAAGTAGTGTTATATAAGCAAACGTTCCTAGCGTGTCTGAGTTTGTTTATGGGTCTGCGAAGTCACCCTGCCCTCAATTTCTCTCAGATGCCCACTTCCTGACCCTCCTGATGTTTCCTGGACATGTTTTTCTGCAGTGTACGTGACTTCGGAAATGAATGCTAAATGATACTTCTTTTCCCTGATGGGACATACAGGCGTTACTTTATAAAGAGGATCATGCAGTTAATATCCTCCTAATGTTTGCTTCCTTTTCTTCTCTTTCCAGTTCGCACATTTCTTCCATCAGCATTCTTCCAGGATCTGCCAGTAAGTGTCTACTACTTATATATATTACTACTTATATATTACTACTTATATATATTATATATATATATATATATATATATATATATATATATATATATATATATATATATATATATATATATATATATATATATACATACATACATACATACATACATACATACATACATACATACATACATACATACATACATACATACATACATACATACATACATACATACATACATACATACATACATACATACATACATACATACATACATATGTATATATATGTGTATATATATATATGTATATGTATGTAGTTATTATTCTTTGATCTCTCATCTAGAATCATATGGTTTGCTTTGAGTCTTGTTTTTTTTGCTACTATGAAGTCTTGACATAAACAGCGTACAAAGCCATTTTCACTGTCTATTTGAAGTTAATTTAGCTGACATTAATTTGGTGTATATGCAATTATCCTCTGGTCTAAATCAGATTTGTTCACTCAAAGGGCCACAGTATGCAATAAACAGATTGTTTAGGTAGACAGAAGGCAAAATGAAGCTGAATGAATGTGATTATGTTCTTAAAAGCAGATTACTGAGGGATGTCATCTTGCCGACAAAGAGACACATTTGCTTTGTGACTTTGGCATTCAGATAAATAGAATTGAAAGTGGAATTATGCCTAATTGTTATCCATTGCTGACATTCCACTAATTGTGCTCATAATGAAACAAAAACCCACCATTACATTAAGAACAATTAATAAATTATATTCAATTTTTTGAATGGCTTTTAAACTAAAGCCTTGACTACCAGCAGCAAATTGTGGCAGCAGGAAGAGTATTATCCTATTTCTAAATGCCCTCGGAGCAGAAAATGCATTAAAGTATCTGTAACCAAACAGCTTCAGGCAAAGCTAGTGCATCTGGTTCTGAAATTCTGCTTCATTAGCGAGCAGATCTAAACCAAGACCGCCACAGCACTTAGGTGTAGAGCACAAACAACGCCGTCTTCTAATGATTTACTGTTGGAAATATGGAGCATGCAAAGGCGGCGATGGGCACGTGGAGGTTGGTTAGGAAGGCAACCCCTCGGGGTCTATTGTTCCACTCAAAACATGTGAACTCAACATAGCCAGTGCCCCGGTACAGGACACAGGAGCTGTGTCGACATTAAAGACTTGGCTGTTATAATACTGAAAGTCTTAGTAAGCTCAAAACATGTCTATTTTCAGACACAGGAATCTGTGGTGCTCAGGATGGAGGGCTATTTGTTAGAAAGATGAGCTTGCAGTGAAAACTTTTTGGATGACCTTGTTAAATAGGTCAAACAATGATTAATAGGGGTAATGCGTGTTCCAGATTCAACGGGAAGCCATTTTGAACAGTCGTGTCTGACGCCTTGAATGTGTTTATTTGCAGTATAATCCAGAGGACCATCCGTGCTGCAGTGGAACAGCACTTGTTGGACCTACAGACTTCTATTGACAAGGAGCTCGGCAGCTATGAGAGTCAGGTGTTGGACTCCCAACCCATTCAAGGGTGAGTTTGACAACAAACAGAGCACATACCGACACTGGCATTTATTTGCTTGTAGCCTGTACATGGCAGGTATTTGGACAGAGGTTTGAATAGGAATGTTTGGCTTGGAAGTTATTTTGATATGTTGCTGTAAATCTGTATATTTTTCCTCCACAGAAACAGCCCTACTCAGAAAACACCAGGGCCTGAGGACCATGAAGATGCGCAGTCTGAATCTGAGGCAGAGACTGAGACTCTCCCAGAGGTTACAGAGGAGAGCCTGCCATCAGAGAATAGCGAGGTGAGAGGGTTAAATTTGTTTATTTTATGCAACATAACTTCGAAAGCCAGAGGGTCTTGGCAAACTTAATAAAAGGGGACTTTAGATAGAGAATAAGACAAAACAAGCATTAAAATAAGCGCTTAAAATTAAATTCACCCCCTCAAAAACTTTTAGTTTGCTTTGAAGAATCATAATTCACAGTCTTGGAAATCTTGAATTTATAAGAGCCTTACTTTAAATGTGTGGTTTACAGATGTCTGTTTAGGTAATACAATCCTAACCCTAAAGCTGGGGTTTTCAAGCTTTTTGGGGCCAGAGAAAATTTTCCTAGGACCCCCTAATAATTAGAACTGTGATTAATGTGGATGGGAGTAATGAACAAAATATAGTGATATTGGCACAATAAATATGCACTTTTCAATAATACAAAAAAAACTTTTAAATAAAAATCATTATATGCATGTATTTATTTCCACTCGACAACAAAACCTTTAAATGTAACGGTATTCAGAACAAAACAAGATTGAAAAGTAAAAGTAGTCAATAAAATAAACATAATTAGCGGTATTTATTACAAACAAAATTAATTTTACAGCCCAAATGAATTTATTTAAAGAGAAACTGAAACTGGCATTGGGCTCTTCTCTCATTCAGCAAAAATCCAAATGTTTTCATATTCACATGTATTTGGATGCTAAACTATTATTTATTATGTAAAGAAGGCTTTGTACTTTACCCGTGTCCTAATATGGTCATGCACAAAATGTCTTTGAAATAACACTACTGATATGGAACATATTGTAAATTGTGCCGAAAAATTTTTTGTATATTTTTTGACTGCATTTTTAGTTTGATGATGAATGTGCTCTGATTATCCATTTAGAGACGCTAGAACTAATATGTTTGTCTGCACGATCACATTTATTTCTTATAGCAACTGAAACAACACTCCATCATTTATGGTGCTATAGATAAGGGAATCATTTAAAACTGTAAAGGGTCTACTTTTGTGCAGATTCAAAATAACAAAACGTTAGTTTCGTAAAATAAAGAAAACAAGCGCTTTCTGTTGTCTCTGTCTCCGTAAACGTCTTTCAAAATGAACCAAATACAAACATGAATATGGCGAGACATGAGAAATAATTCTATAAAAACCTTTAAGTGTTTACTTTTTGCTTATTTGATGTTAAATGCACCATTATCACTTTGGAATATAAGTTACAGCACATTTTAAAAACAGCGACTTATAGTCCGAAAAATACGGTAGCCTATGTCAGATTATTTCATGGTGGGCACCATTTCTTTAGTCTACAACTGCCCTTGAATATGATTAGTCTCTCTGCTATCAGCAAGGTCTGTAATACACGGCAGAGCTGCTCCTCCTCAGGAGAGTGAGAAACAAGGGCCTTCCTGTCAGATAAACAGACCGTCAACTGTTCTCAGCAGGCACAAGTAATCTTCCCCCATTTAACACTTTGCCAGAGCGAACAAAACATTTCAGATAAAGCACTTTCCTCAAGTAGCTAATTAAGTAACAAGATGAGGAAGAAGCGTCACCATAGGTGATGATAAAGGTTTGTGTCTCTTGACTCTCTTTAGCTGCTCAACCGTGAGGTGTAATAAAATGACGAATGTGTCTGGGATCCTGGCTCACTGACGACTCTGATTAACAGTCTCTTTGGGAGGCTTCTCTTCCTTCCACACGTGCCTAAGTTCTTGTGGCCTGGCCACAGGTTAGATGCATATGAACTGGGTCACCTTCTTTTAATAGCCAACCCTGAAGAATGACAGCGCCACCTGGTCAACGCAAACACACCCTCCCTCAGAGAGCCACCCCATTCCTCAGTCTTATCAGCTGCCGACCTTGAGATGCAGTCACCAGTAAACACGCACAAGGCCTAGATATGTTCGAGTGTTCAAATGGCTTCGAGAACATTTGGCATTGTGCGATATCTTCAGCATAATGCCAAGACGTATTATCTTTTTCACTTCTAAACTTGTTGGTACAGTCAGTGGTAATTACCCTCCTTTTCCCCGCAGGAATCTCAAGGTTCTCAGCTCAGCAGCCCTGTCACAGAAGAAAGTTCTGGGATGGATCTTGACACAGACACTCTCATAGATGCTGAGAATCTCACCACAGAAAGGTTAGATTGGAGGTGTTAAGGTCACAATTACTGTTGTTCAGTGAATTTTCAAGGGAGAAATCTAGTCCTTTCAATAGGAATTCACACGAACGGGAATTTTGCGTGAGGGCAAAAGATTTCCCCATGCAGATTTTGCTGAAATTTGACTAAGGTGTGGCCACACCTTGAGACCTGAAGCCTACTTTACCAAGTACATGAACGCAAATGCTCTAGCTATGTTCGATATCACCTTCAAAAATGTGTCTAATGCATTTTAGGGCAATCTTTTGTAGTCCGTTTTCTCTTTCATTCATGGTACTATCACGGTAAAGTAATAGTTAGCACACATTACTCTGCTTGAATAATGTTTTTTTGTGGCATGGGCATTTGACAGGCACAGACATTTTGCCTCCTTGAATGCAGGCACGTAAGAATGTACATTAAGTATGTACAATGAGACCACACACACGTGAAAGTCTTGGCCAGGCATTGCGTTTGTGTACTCACGTGGAGTGTATTTATGAACTTCTGCTGCCATGCAGAAACTGTTTTTCTAATGAAAAGACTAAAATAAGAAAATGTGTTTCTGAAAGCCAAAACATCATGCTTCCAAAAATAACTTTTTACAAGAAAACATTTCAAATTGTTCTGTTCTTTTAATGGAAAATAATAATAGAAATGTCTAGCTATAAATAGCTTGTAAATTTCAAATTGTGTTCTTGTAAAACTTTTGTAAGCCTGTTACATCTTACATCTGATAAGCTAGTGTCCTAGATTCCACAAGCCTGTTTAATATGTGCGGGTGTGACTTGTAAAGTTTGGATACACTGGCCATAGTTTGTCATTCAGCCTGAATTCTCTTTGCTTGTTTCACACCCTTATTAATAGACTAAATATGACTAGTTTTCCCCCCTAGCAAGACTTTTTAAGAGCTTGCATGGAATGGCTCTATAAGTGGCATGCGTGAAGGGAACAGATCAGAGTTATCATCACCTCATTCGGGAATTCATAGTCATTTGTTTCCATCTTCACACAGACTGGATAACTACCCAGACTACGAGCAGATGGACCAGGCTGATGTTATCACCTGTGTGAGTATATTTGGATGCCACTAGGCTTCTGTCTGTTTTTCTACACTGTGAGACTAAAGCGTCTAACCAAACCCATCCAATGACTCACAGGAGCCCGGCGACTGTGACCTGAATGCTAATACTGAATCCACAGAGCCAGTCAGCGGCCCTCAGTCTTTGACCAGAAGCATTTTCTCGGACAGCGAACAAGAAGGTAACTCTTTCTATTATGTCTCGATAAAAGTTTCTAAGTCTCACTGTGTATTAACTGCTAATATTTCCTGTGGGGAAAAATGCATCAAAATAGCCCTGTGCAAAAAACAGTCCTTATACAAATAATTCAAAAATAATCAGGACACCCTGAAAATGCTGGGCTTTTATGCATCTGTTTATCCGACCAGTGGAAAATGGGGAGGGTTTAGGAAACCTGTTTGAAGTCAGTCCTTATTTTTACAGTCTGCTTACAGTAGAAGGTACAAACTTCACATTTAAGCTCTTATATAAGACTGATAGGATGTGCTTGTGTATGTATGCGGTGGCTGAATGTTTTTAGTGCCCTTGACTTTAATTGAATAGATCGCAGAGCTATACATAGGGAAAGTTAAACCATTATTATTCATAAATCACCAACCTGCACTGTTGTTTTCTCATGTAAGTGTAGATGTGCGTGAATCATAAATATGGCTTATGTGGACTGAATGAATGCTAGTTATGACTCATTTGTATTTCGGCCATAGATCCACAGCATTATGTGTGAGTGTGTGTATGTATGTCTGTGTGTATGTGAGGCTCATAGCTCACCGCACTCTTCTGTGCTATCTCTCTTTCCGCCCATGCCTGGTCAGCATCATGCCCCATCAATTTCCCACTCATTGACTTCACATGTATGCACCTGCAGAGAGAAGGGAGCGGTAAGTAGCATCTCCACAGCCCTCCCACTGCTTAGGCTGTTTTCACACTTGTTGAACCAGAATTTGACTCCACCCCCTCACATTTGCACCAGAGTTCTCTTCACACACTGCATTATTTTGACCTCAAACCACAGTACACTTTCAACATCAATCACAGAGTTCCACCGAGTGAATACCTATCAGATGCTAAAATGAAGGGTTGTGCACCCAGAACAACAGTTGGGGATGCACTTGTTGCTCTCCAAAGGCAATTTCTTCCGAGTCAAGTTGCATTAAGCAAGCCCCGAAATGTATGTGTTGACCTTTCGTTGTATTTATTGTACAAAAGCAGTTTACTTGATCAAAATTCAGCCGTATTGCTTTCATACAAAGGACTAAATCCTTTCACACCAAGGAGAATAACTGTTTAATAATTGTTTAGTTTTATTTTATGGGATGTCCACACTACAATCATAATGATAAACACACAGCTGAATGATATAGTTTGAAATCACTTTTAGAACAATTTTTTTTTCCAGCTGATGAACGACAGCCAATCAGAATTTATCCTGCTTCAAAGAGCTTGAGCATTTAAAGCAGCAGATGACATAACTGCAGTGCGTGCCTATAATAAACAGAACATTATCATCCATTGGTGTGGACGTTATCATTATATTTATAGGTAGTGATGTCACGGTACCAAAATTCCAGCAGTCCGTACCAATACCATACAAATTTTACGGTACGTGTATTTACATGTTTTATTTAACCATCAAAAAAAAAATATATATATATATATATATATATATATATATATATATATATATATATATATATATATATATATATATATATATATATATATATATATATAAATTAAGTTTATTATTTATGATGATAATCATTATAAGTAAATAATATAAACATTTAAAGGCTGTATGTTGTTTAAAAGTAAACATTGTTTATAGAAAAAGTGAAAATAATCAACCATCCACTAATAATAATTATTAGTAGAGATGTATTATTATTACATAGAGACGTAGTTAAATCTACTGTAGGCTACAAAAGTAATATTCTGTCAATTAAAAAAAAAATTTAACTGAACTTTTAATTTGACAGGTTACTGTGAAGACCTTTGAGTGTCTGTGTTCATGATATGACAGTTTTCTCAAATGAAATGGTAAATTCTCATGAAAGAAAGGTTTATGCGTTCATGTCCTCACAGCAGAGACTACAAAGACAGCAAGCGTCACGTGCGTGTGTGTGTGTGTGTGTGTGTGTGTGTGTGTGTGTGTGTGTGTGTGTGTGTGTGGTGCATATGGGATAATGCAGTGATAAATAATATTATTATATAAATTAAATAGTACATTATACATCACTTGCCTACTAGAGCCTGCGCTTAGATAAACACGGAAGCGTATCGTGAGCAGCCGAAACAAGCCCAACCAACTACAGAAAATGCCAAATGCGCCACATTGAATTCAACAGACTCTAGCTTTCACACCTACCAAGTTCACACAGACCAAAACTCTGGTCTGCGCTAAAAGTGCAGTGGTGTGAAAACGCCATCAGTTTCAGTTCGCCATCCCCTCCCCTCGAGATTCTGACTAACCCTTCGGATCCTCACACGCACCCAGTTGGACCTACTGACTCCCACTATTTACCATCTGCCATCAGCAAATGCATCAGCTTTCTACTAATCAACCACCATGTCAGACATCTAGGCAGTGCAAATTTGATCAGCTTAGTTTCCATAGCAGGCCCCAGTCCAGTACATTCTCTGCCCAATCAGGGCAATGTGACTTCTGCTCTGAGCATGTTTTCTTGCATCAAGCACGATAAACAATTGCTGCTGTCATTGCTGATGTAGCAGGGATGAAGCTCTTTAAATATTTTGGCTCCATAATGTGTGTGTGTGAAAGTTTGAATGTGAAAGTGGGATGACATTAAACTGTGCACTATTACCCAGAATAGTCACCTGCCAAATAACACAGTGCTTGTCCATTTCCAAGTAGTATGAATTTCTCTTCTTGGTTTTAATGTGCTGTCCTGTTCGCTCACTATGTATCAGAGCACCTCACCCATTTAGACCTCAGGTTAAAGGGTTAGTTCACCCAAAAATGAAAATTCTCTCATTAATTACTCACCCTCATGTCGTTCCAAAACCGCAAGACCTTTGTTCATCTTCGTAACACAAATGAAGATATTTTTTATTAAATCTGAGAACGAAAAGTATTCTCATTGCTTCATAACATTAAGGTTGAACCACTGTTGTCGCATGGACTATTTTAATAATGTCTTTCCCACCTTTCTGGGTCTTGAAAATGGTTATTAAATTGCTGTGTATGTAGGGGTCAGAACGCTCTCTGATTTAATCAAAAATAACTTTAGTTCTTCTTTGGAACATGAATTAAGTTTTGTGGGTTTGAAACGATACGAGGGTGAGTAATTAATGACAGAATTTTCATTTTTGGGTGACCTAAACCTTTAATATCATAAAGCAACCTAGGGCTGTTGTGAACTTGTGATTAAAAACAAACATTGTGATGATGTGTTGGTTGCATGACAGCGTATGTGTCTGTGTCTTTGGCAGACCCTGTGCCAGTGTTCATGCCATGGCAAGAGGAGACCGAGTCAGGGGAGGCCCAACTGTCCCCGCTGGCGGGCCGCATGATCCCCCTGCCTCTAGAAGAGGATGCTCAGCCACAACTGGCCCGGCGGTTCCTGGACTTTGGCCACAGTCAGCGGTTCTTGCAGCAGGACCACGATGCCACTTCCTCCACCAAATCGCTGTCCTGTGGGAGGTGAGCAGTGTAACCACAATCACTTATGAATACTCAGATACACTGACAATCAAACTCATGCTTGTGTCATGTCTCACAGGCCTCGCCGTGCCTCCCTCTCTTCTAAAGACAGTCTGAAGGCAGACACTGTCTCCCACCAGCTCACAAAGAAACTCCAGAATCTCAAGAAGAAAATTAAGCACTTTGAGGAACAGTTCGAAAAAGAGAGAAACTACAAGGTTAGAAAGACCTAGTCATACACAAGCAACACCCTAAATAACCTCCCAGAACACCCTAGGAACCAAATAGCAACACTCCAATACTTTAGCGACCATGTAGCAAAACCCTTGCATTGTGGCATCAAGTACCACAGAAATGTCAAAATGTATTTGTACATACTGCACATTGTCATGCATGAATAATTTCAGAGATTATTCATTAAATTGATAATACTGTTTGTCATTTGCAGCCGTCTCACGCTGATAAGGCAGCTGATCCTAAGGTGCTGAAGTGGATGACTGATCTTACCAAAATCCGCAAGCAGCTCAAAGGTAAGAGTGGCTGTGTGAGCAGGGGGGGTTGGTGATTTGGCTGTGGAGTGTGTGATTGTCAGTGTCATACCGTTATTGGGCAGTCTTGGTCCGGGCCTGCTCCCCTGTCCACTGTAGGGCAGAGTGGAGAAGTGGGGAGTTTCACTGCATGTCTGTAGAGGCTCTTGGGCTCTCTTTCATGGGACCACCCTCATACTCTACCAGAGACCCCTCCGCTCACTGTGTTTGGCCCCCCACACTTCCCATCATCCATTTCCATTTGATGCCCCCCATCAGAGGTGCACTGTCGTATAAAGTCTCTCTTTCTCTTTAACTAAATCCACTCGGATGGCCCGCATCGGCAGGACGACAGCACCTCTTCCCAAAAGGTTCCCTGAGGCACCAGGCCGTGCTTCAGTCATACAGATGCCACTCGTCCTCTTCCTCCGTCCCGAACACACCCCATTTTACACTGTCACGCCCCCTCAATGTCTCTAAACAGGCACCCCACTTCTGTAAGTACATATAAGCAGCAGTAAGTAGACTTCAACACTTGAGTTTGACACTCTCTGCTCTCCTCTCTCTCTGACTGTCTCTCTGACCGCGGTCTCGCAGAAGCATTCCCCTACGGGACGCTCTCAACCACGTGTCTCAGCTTCTGTAATCATCTAAAGTGTGTATTTATGAGAGTTATCCTATGATAGGTGCTGAGGTTCAAGGGCTCACAGGCTGTTCTTAGCCACCGAGCTCCCTCTGCTTCCTCTGCTCCTTTTGCGTATACTGAAACTGAAAAATGGCCCTTTGATATTTTACTTTGTGAGGTTGTGTTTTTCTCAGATTTTGGTGATGCTGAGTGAGGCTGATAAATTACTTTGTATTTCTTTCGGTTGGATTGGCCAACTCCACCCTAGATGTCCGCAGCGACCAGCCAACCTTCTAGCCTCCTAAATCTCTCTCTCTCTGTGTCTCTCTTACTCAGATGCCAAACACAAGGCTGAGAGTGAGCTGACTCCACAGACGCGTCCACGCAGTAACACTCTACCCAAGAGCTTTGGATCCACACTGGATCAGTCAGCTCATGAGGGCCCTGTGGAGAGTGAGGCAAGGGGAAACCGGCCCAGCCGTGAAGAGACACTGGAGCTCATTCAGCGCTGCATCCAAACCAAAAGAGATGAGGACGGCTGGCCGGAGGACGTCAGAGTGAGTTACAGCTTCTTCAGCTTTAATTAGCAGCTTTGAATTATTTCCAACTCATCAAATATAGTTCTCAAGAAGGTATATTTGTAACATTTAAAGGGTTAGTTCACCCAAAAATTAATATTTACTTACCCTCAAGCCATCCTAGGTCAGTACAACCGGTCCGAGGTCACTCGGAACCGTCGGAAATCGACTCACGTTTTTTTTTTTATATGGGGCATTCTTTTGCCTCAATATTTTGAAATTGCCCCCGCACAATGATACAAAATCGATTACAACTGTTGCGTTTGAAGTAAAACATGAAAATTTAATAAAATTAATTTTAAAAAGATGTTTTGCCCTAAGCCTGTTAATTTCCAACCCTGCTTCAGACTATGATTCCATCAGGTTGGAGAATATCAAAAATGTTTAAAATTTTCTACTGATATTAGAACACATTGTTTTTATTTGTCATGCGTCTTCTTGTGAGGAGTCTGGTAATGTGTCATTCGTTTAGTGTACAATGCCCATTCACAATTCTGTAATCATTTACAATGGTGGCAAATGTATGATGCCTAGCGTAAGTTGTGTAGTTCATCCAGCCTTAACATCTAATTTGAGAAGATAATTTGTTGCTCTCACAGAAAATGACCAAGGAGCAGCTTGCTAGTGAGAAAACTGTACTGCAGAAGAACCTTCTGTACTATGAGGGACTTCATGGGCGCCCAGTAGGTGCCTTACACACACGCAGAACAATTGTCCTCATGTACACAATGATCTGACAAAAGTCTTCCCTACAGGTGACCAGAGAGGAGCGCCTGATTGTAAAGCCCTTGTATGACCGATATCGTCTGGTCAAGCAGATGCTCACCCGTGTCAGCATCACCCCCATCATAGTAAGACACCATGTTCCTCCTTTTCACCACACCCACATTAGCCTTTTGGGACTTGGTGTTATAAATAATATATAATTACTGTTTGCAATCTGAAACCAAGTCTGGAGTTTCTATATATTCTATGAATTATATGGAAAGTGTCTGAAATCTAATAGGTTAGCGAAATTAAAGCTGATACTGCTTTGTTGTGCTGAAACAGGAACTAGTGTTGTTTTCATATTGTCTGACATTCGTGCGTGTTTGATACAGAGAAAGCAGAATAACCAAGTTCTTCTCTCACACACAGGCTTCTCCTTCCAGCAAACGGCGCAATCAAATGTTACAGCCCATTATCGAGGGCGAAACTGCCCACTTCTGTGGTGAGATCGAAGAAGAAGAGGAGGAGGAGGGCAGGAGCCAGCAGGAAAATGTAGAGATGCAGAGCAAGAGCTCGGAAATCATCATGGACCCAGTAGCCCAGGATAGCTCCCAGCATCCCACTCAGGAGAACGTCCTCAGCTCTGGGAAGCTCAATATCGATCTGCGTCTGTCCAGTTCTAACGCCTCCTCAATGTGAGTGTAAACCAGAAAATCAAAATGGAGATTTACTTTGTCACTAAACGCTCCTTAAACAGTATGGTGGTAAAATGGAAATGCGGTTTCTTCTGAATTATCCTCCGTCTCAGTCTTGAATTTCCCAACAACTCTGGTTTAATGTGTAACCTACATTGACAGAATTAATGAGAACTTGATTTCTACACCTTGATTTATGTGCATGCGCATCTACGCACGAAGCCCAGTAGTTAATCAGGTAGGAGCAGCAATCGGCTCATGCTCTCGTCATATGAGGTCTATTAATAGAGCTTGGCAGATGCCTGGAAATCTGCAGGAGTCAGTGGCCTGAAAGCCTCAAGCTGGATCATGCCGTAATCTGGTATGAAGTAAAACAACTGCGCAGGCAGCCAGATCTAAGTCTAGGATACTGTATTGGGTGCCGCTGAGATCCATGTCACCTTGTTACTTACTTTTACCAACCTGAGTTAACCTTAGCCACGCGCTTGTCATGCTGTTCAAAGGTTGTTTCCTGCTCAGGAGTGTTTTGAGTACACAGTTTCCTGTTGCTATATAATTATGAGTTACTGCTCTATATATGGAAATCCAGCAACTTAACACCACCTGTATCCCACAGGCCTGAGCTCCTGGAACAGCTATGGAAGGCCAGAGCAGAGAAGAAGAAACTGAGGAGGACCATCAGAGAGTTTGAAGATGAATTCTACCAACAGAATGGCAGGTAGGCCTCCCAGGTTCATTTTATCTGAACGCACAGAGGGGGTGAACATAAAGGACGTGTTCTCAAGAGCAAACTCGCCTACAAGGGAGTGATTTGGTAAACCAGTAGAAATGTTGGATGTTTTCAAGCAGGGAATATGAAGTGCTTGTTTGAAGGCACATTATTGAGATGTCAAATTAAGTGAATTACTATAGAAATGATGCCCAAAGATTAACAGTTTTAGATGTGGGAATCCTGTAAAATTACTGAAGCACATGAAATTGGGAGTTAATCACTCTGAGCATCTACAATGGTGCAAAGCAGCTGTAACCCTGGTAGGCTGAAATTTCTATTCTAACCCTTTAACCTAATTTCGCTTCTCTGTTTGCGATTAGATCTTTTTAAGCCGCTAAACTCCAAATTTATTTTTAAACAATCAGTCCAAATCACCATTAATGTAAAGAAAACCAGGCTTATTACATCAGAGATGGCAGAGATAATAGAAGCTCCCATTTTAAGTCAATTATTCATTTTGCTTTAAAACACAAGCTCTTTCATTGTTTCTGAAGAGAAAAATACAGTTCTGTGAGAAATATAAGTCAAGTCAACTTTATTTATATAGCGCTTTTAACAATGCAGATTGTTTCAAAGCAGCTTCACAGTGTTAAACAGAAAAATAATGCAACAGAATATATTTTGATTATCATGGGGGCTTGTGGGCTTTAGATCAGTAATTAGATCAGTAATTTGGTCTATATGGTTTATTTAGTTTAATAATTAGATTTATGTGGAAATTTATTTGAAAAATTGTGTTTCCCCATCTGAGCAAGCCAAGCCAGAGGCGACAGTGGCAAGGAAACCAAAACCCCATCAGGAGACCTAATGGAGAAAAATAAACCTGAACAGAACATCAAATCCTACCACTGTATGGCCAGATGATGTGCAAACTGTTTCTCGGCCGGATAAAGCCAACCAGCATCTCGCTAGTAAAGTTTTGATAGATGAGGATTGCAATCAAGGTAAAGACGATTGCGGTCATGTGTCGTAATACACGCGTGTCAGAAAATAATGAAAAAAGAGAACATGATGGAGAAATAAAGTCGAACTGAAGGCTTAAATACACAGAGCAAACAAAACAGGAGACAAGATAATTAATGAGAACACAGGTGAATGGGATGATTAAGCAAATAAACTGAGAAACTGGGTCAAATGACAGATACAAGGAAACCAGAACCAAAACACATGCATGTAATAGTACGCCCCCTCCTGAAAAGGCCATAAATAGTCCAACTGATAAGAGAGGGTGAGGAACCAGAGAGGTGCAAGACAAAACCAAGTCAATACATAAGTCCATGGGGGAGTGGAGGGTGGGAGGAGCCATGGGGGAGCCAGGTGGAGGTCCAGAAACCAGCCAGGACGAAGCCCCAGGGCGTAGTCGAGTGAGGGAGGAGCTAAGGTGAAAACTGGTCAGATGACTCCCTGGGGACGACAGATGGAGGAGCTGCTGGAGATGGAGACCCAGGTGGAGATGACGAGTCAAAGAGCCCACGCGACACTGCTAGCACTGGAGACTGAGGTGGAGCCGTGAAGATGGGCATCCGAGGTGGAACGAAAAAGCCTGAAGACGAAGGCTGAGCCAGGGGGAAGATGGAGCCAAGGTGCAGGCAGGACAATGTCTGACCCAGCGAAGCCGGTTGGACGAGGGAGCCGTCGGGATGATTGTTTCTGCTGGAGCCAAGGCAAAGCCAACGGGTTGACAGGCTGGGGTGGAGCGATGGGTTCTGAGGCTGAAGGCAGAGCCAGGGAATCCCTCCTACTGGGCGGAGATGGTGTGGTTCTTAGCCAGGCTGATGGTAAACAGAGAATTATTAATTACCAGCACCCACTCCACGAATGTGGCGAAGTCTTCCTTAGGACCATCCGCTGGAATGTGTGCCTTAGACCGGGTAGTGCGTTTGGCACGCTAGATTTTGAAAAAGTTCCACGTGTGCTTTCAGTGGATGATCTCACTGCTCCAGGCCGAGCAGCTGAATAGCTGGAAGGTCCCTAGAAAGGGTATATATAAATAATAAACTAAACCGTTTAGGTCTGGGATTCTGTCACATGTAATAATACAGGCACAGGTCGGAGAAATAACAAAGAGTCTTTTTAATGAAAAGGGAGAACATGTAGGAGAAATTGTCAAAACTACACAAGCAATACTGGACTCAAACTGAGGGCTTAAATACACAGAGGAAACAAAAGAGCTAACAAGATAATTAAATATTAAATATGAAAATATGGTTGTGAGATTCACTCTTCAATGTGATGGTTTATTTTGCTGGCTATAGCAAATGATGACAAATTGAACAGGTGAAACAAGATAAATGGTGTACTGCGTACTCTCATGATATGTGTGCAATTAATCACCACTGGAAAACAGAAAGGCATTTTTAATGCTTTGTTGTTAGGTTTTTTTGTTTCAACAGTTTCTTGATATGTTGCACAACTCAGAGTAATCAGACACTGCCATGATAAGAACCTCCTCTGACATTTCACAAGACAAATGATACAGTTGCTACTGTAAACGCTTGACCCGCCCCCAGATTCTGTTCAGTCCATTGTTTTACAAATGACATTGATCCCCTGTGGAAACATCCATTAAAACACAATGCTTATAGCATTAAATGAAACAAGATGAAATGCAGTCGCCAAAGAAATCCACCTGCCATGACCAGTGGTTAAAAACAAACTCGAATTAAAGACTTCTCATTAAACACAAAAAGTTTTCTGTTGGACAAAAGTATCATGTCAGCTAAACCAAAATGTTTCTTTCCCCGCAGGAATGTTCAGAAGGAAGATCGCGTGCCTATGATGGACGAATACAAGGAGTACAAGCGCATTAAAGCCAAACTGCGGCTTCTGGAGGTCCTCATCAGTAAGCAGGATTCATCCAAGTCCATCTAAAGCACCCAGTTCCAGGAGCCAATCAGATCAGGCAGGGCCAACCAACTTCACATCTTGACGGTAGTCCATCAACTTCCACTGTCGTTCCTCCTCACTCAGCCACTGGCCAAGATGAAACCCCTGTACTCTGTCATCTAAAAACATTACATACTGGAAGAACATAGTTCTTTCTCTCCACTGAGTTTGATATTCAGACTTTTGTCTTTCTTTTCCACATTGACTGAGCTTTCTCATACTGAGAATCCACAAATGACTGAGTGATTGCATCAGTATGTGTATGTGGACATCAGGCACCGAACTCTTCCTCAGACCACAGAGATGGTCATCATATTTCAAACACCCACATCATACTCCTCCTCCTCCCTAATTCATGGGGGTCTTTATTCTATTTGAGGGTGTGATTTGGGTTCTGTTTATGTATACTTGTACATATCTATACTATACTGTATGTAGGCATAAATATTTATGTGTTTTTCTTGATTTGAGACTTATCGGCACAGTGAATTATCAAAAAAGGCTTTTCGCCCCTGCGCCTTTTGGTTACAAATCAGAGGACTCCTGTATCAAGCTGGTGCTCTTTTTTTTTTTTTTTTTGATCAGACTGACAAAAGCATCTCCAGCTCAATTGTCACAAACTCTTCCTAATTCATATGTAAATGACACATCTGTATGTCTGCTCTATATAATATACAGTACATTTGACTAACGGTTGCTGCAATGAAGCGAATACATGCCAAACGGACAAACGGTTTGTCAATGATAGATCACAGTGGGACATGATAGATCATTTCTGACACTAGATAGTATGAATAGATGGTGTTTTAGTTTTTTTTTTGTATGTTAATGTATCCTTATCAGTTTTTCCTCACCTCCTAGACTCATGGTTTGCCAGTGTGTACACATTCAACATGCAACTTCAGTCACGACCAGTAATGCTGCGAGTTAGAAGAACCTCTTCAGACATAGTCACGGCAGTGTCACCGTGACTCCTGATGTGGCGTACATGCTGTCACAATCATGTGTCATGATTACATAGGGCACAGGGTGAGGTTTCTTCCACGTGTGGCAACGTGTTTGGAGTCTTCAGCATCACTTCAGCATATCATCTGATCTGTCATGGTCTCTTGTCAGCTGCCAGTTTAAATCCTGCTGGCATTGTGCTGAACTGATAGGGAACTGCAAGAGAGCTGCGTAATAAAGTCTTATCGAAGAGATAAGGAAGGAGGGATACGGGATTTACATGGGGTCGCCGGGATGGAGAGTGTTGCATGGTTTGAGGGGCAGTCGGAGGTTTGTGGCCGAGCTGAAATACTTATTAAGTAGTTGTGATGGTTGTTAATGGAGATGACAGATGAAGGAGGTGATGGAGATTATTTGCACAGCATTCTGGGAATGCAGACTGTTTAGTGTTGTTGTTGTTTTTTTCTAGTGTTTCTCAATTTTTCATACACTACTTGCACGTGAAGGCTGGGAGTGCAGGTTGTTATTTGACGCATTCTGGCCCATCTATCACTGTGTGGTGTCGTCCTTTTTTATGACCATTATTTTGTACTCACGTTTTTTATCGTCTCGCTTCCTGCAGCTCATCTTAACAGTGTGGTTCCTCTGTATTAGTGAAGCACCTACTTTGTCCCGTTTTGTAAAAGCTTGTCAGTAGTAGGTTTGCATGGCAAAAATTTGTATTTCTATTTTTGTGCCATGAAAATTAAGCAATAAATTAGCATAGGGGCCTGTATCAGTGGAATGAGAGGCCTCTTATATCCAGTATGTGCTTTTTCAATAAACAGCTTGTGAGTATTATTGCCTGCTTGTGTTGATGCCTCTTTTGTGCTAGCAGGTGTTAATACAGATATTAGACAAATGCTGGAAAAACGTCAATATATATACTCAATGAAACCACAGGAGGGGGAAAGTCTTTGCATTGTCATCCTTAGTCATCAAATACTTTGAGGTTAGTCATTTGCATAAAACACACCCAAACCTCTCCATATAAGGGCTTTCCACACAACCTTTCCTATAGCCTTCATCTCTGGTTTAGAGAGACACTTTGATACAATAAACACCTTTTATACCGACACAGGGTATTTCTGCAATACCGAAGGCTACAGGTTCAAGACCGCATTTTTGTTTTTCTACATTTTTTTTGTCTGTGCAAGATTTCAATTCATTACTTTTGCAGCGCTTCATGTCTGATGCGACACACTTAACGTCCAGTAAGGTAGAGTGGGGTAAGATGAGCCAGTGGGTAAGTTGACCCACTACCTTTATCTTGCAACTGTACACTTTTAATGTCATGTGACCATGTATTTTGGAACCACCACCCATCATTTCGGCCAGACTGTGAAAAGGAGAAGCACATGGGAGCAGTAGAAGGGACTTCAAATGACTTTCAGCTTCATTTTGAGTTTTATAAAATAAAATGTGAGTATAATGGGTTTTACATCAAAGCACGTTTATCCAGGTCTAAAAACAAATACGATGCAAGTTGGTGATTTTAACGTATAAAACCATGCAAATCATTTGCATTTTCTTAATATTTGCCTGAATTGGTAAGTTAGGTAGTTTTTTCTATGCTATTGGGGAAAGCGAGCACGAGTTTTACTTGGGCAATTAAATAAAAAATCTCTGAAGTATAAACTGTGTGTGTTCCTATGGCCTAACATGTTCGCCATCATGCCAAAAAAAGCTACTGGGCCAAGAATCTTTTGACTAAAATGTTTATTAGTTTCAGTTAATTAAGTTTTAATTTAATTTTACTTCATTTAATCGGTTTTATGTCATTTAAGTTGACTTTAAGAAAAGAAATACAGCTATTTGTAAAAGGCTATTTGATTATGAAATAGTTTTTTTATAAGCCAATCCTTTGCCGTATGCATTCTGATCAAACATCCTTAAATTACTTTTCATATTTACATTTTTATTACTTCTGCCACATTTTTCCCTAATTTGAGGAAGTATAAAAATACATTCAAAAAGCCTAATTTTACCCCACTCTCCTAAATGGGAAAATAATTGCGCTACAAACAATTGCGCTACAGTGTTTATTAGTACGTTAATACATTAAAACAAACACCAGTTTACAACTCGCATAACAATGAACTGTTTTGCCTAGCTAATAATAAAGAGCCTGCCGAAAGCCTCGCACACAAGTTTAAAATGGCCGCGCCCGCTCTTACGTTTAAAATAGTTAAAAGTAGTGCTGGGGAGGAATTAATCGTGATTAATCGCATCCAAAATAAAAGTTTGTTTACATAATATATGTGTGTGTTTACTGTGTATACTTCTGATGTATATATTTAAGAAATATTTTCATGTACTGTATATATAATTTACAAATAATTTTCTTAGTGTATTTGTATATACATAATAATTATACACAGTGCACACACATATTATGTAAACACAAACTTTTATTTTGGATGCGATTTAGCACTAGTTAGGTTAAAAGATAACTAGACTGTGGGTGTAGTTTTGAATCAGGTCTCCTCTGTTGGAGTAAAATTGGCTAGGTGGCGCTGTCACAAAACAAAATCTAGGGTCCTGAAACTGCAGCCTCCGGTATTGAGGGACTATAATATTGGCGTATATTCGAAGTTTGACGCGGTTAATGCGAACCCTACAGATCGTTTTCACTTTCATCTTCTCTCATCCTGGCGATGCACGACTGACCGCTGCCCTCCTGTGGCAGTTCATATACTAGCAGACACAGCACATTAAGACATGCCAATCAAATTCTCTTAACAAAGCTTAATTTAATACATTTGTTTAGAAATACATCAACACCTTGTTCACAAACCACATCCGTGCATAATCCATAGATGATGCACCACACTGGAATGTCATAGTTTTAGAGTTGTGGATCATGATGTTTAATGGCAGCAGTTATAACAGGCATAGCACGAAATAAGCTCTGAACCACTGGGAACCAAAACATTAGAAAGCAATGTTTTAATGCATAGTATGACTTTCATATCAATATATATCCAAATGAAATGAAAAAAAAGTAGGTTAGTGTTAAAATCTGTTGCGTGAAATGGGAATGTGGGCAGTCTGTTTTGTTACAACAAAATCCAGAGATGCTTTAATGAGCATATAACTCAATAATGAGGGAAAGGACATTAGAAGACTTAATATTTTGAAAATAAAATAAAACAGTCTTCAAATGTCCAATTCTGTTGAATCACAGATCCAAAATAGCCAGTGACCCAGCAGCCCATGTCCGGGTAGAGCAGGATAAATGGTGTTCTTTCAAAAATATCTGCCGTCTTGGTATTTGCCTGCGATTGAAATCGAACTCTACTGAAAGCCAGTGCTATTCCAGTGAGTTATCATTATAAAAACAAAGAGTCCGTGTGTCCAACATGGACGATTGCACACCAAACTGCATCATGAAAAAAAGCTTATGTACAAGTAACTAACATACAGTATAATCCATATGATTATGAATTTGGCACATTAAGGTGCGGTCACATCGTTCTGCAAACTTTCCCGGGCAAAATCCAGTCATTTCGATAGGAATCCATGCAATTCTCTTTAACCTGCTTGGTTTGAAAGTGACTTCTGTGTGAGTTGTGCTTCATACATCACTACAGTATGACGCTAATGTGACCGCACCTTTACCCTGTGAGATTTGTATGGTGTTTCTGTTTAACATCCTCAATACTATATGGCACGAAAGCAGCTGGTTAAAACAACGTATGAGCTTCCCATAAAACTTTTCAAACAAACATAAAACAAGGGATAGTTCGCCTAAAAATGAGCATTTTGTCATCATTTGACCGTTGACGGCACCCGTTTACTTCCACAGTAGGACAATATTTGATAACAGACATTCTTCTAAATGTCTTCGTTTGTGTTCAACAGAAGAAAGAAACTCATACAGGTTTGGAACAACTTGAGGGCGACAACATTTTGGGTGAACTATCCCTTTAAGTAACCCTGTAACCAAAACAACAGAAGTCAGTGATATCCAGTCCTGATCCAGTTTAAAGGGTGTCATAAGCATTAGTGTTAGCCTGTAGAATGAGTTTTGACATCTTATGCGAGTCTCATAGTTCATATGTCAGTAGTAAAGCAGGCAGAGAGGCCTCTATTGGCACATTCTTCACCTGCACCTGGACCACCACCCAGATCCCCACAGCAGCTGGTCCGCACAGGACCCTTACACGCTCTGTCCTGGCAGATTCAGTCCAGTCAGGCCTGTATAAACGAGGTCTCACGTAATACTCGCTGTATGGGGTGACCTTGCGACCTCTCTGTTAATAGCAGAGCTAAATGGCACTTTCTGGAGACTGGGAGGGGTCCGGACTCGGTGTGTGTGTGTTTGTGAGGCAGTCGGGCTGAGATGGAGAGCTTCGGGCACATGTCAGCATCTGGAATCCGCCTTAAATCACTGTCTGTCTGTCAGAGCTCAGTCCTCGACAGGTGCGGAGAGGCCTGCTGCCCAGGGCTTTTAGTCATAATGACTTGTCAATAACGGACACCCCTGAAATGGACAAGACAGCAGTTTAGTTTAGCTTTAGTCGTATATGGATGCTATAAGAGTGAAACTGACCTGCATAGCTGCGGCCATTGCTCATGTTGGTGGGGATGAGACTCCATTTGTCAGCAGCAGGGTCGTAGTATTCTACAGAGGACAGGTTGCACGACCCGTCATCTCCTCCGATCACGTACAGTAAACCGCTTATGGCACACACTCCTAGAGACAAACACACTGAACTCAGAACTGCAGGCCTTTCCTGTTCTTCCTTTAAAAACAATGAAAATGATTTTAACCCCTTAACTGGCCTTTTTCATATCACATATTTTAGTAATCATTAATAAATTAGGTATCATTCAAAAGCTTACAAACTCAAAATTCATCATTGAAATTGGACCGTGTATTACCAGGGAAACAGTCCTCGAAATTATTTGAAATCCTCCCCTAGTGGGCATATCATCGGAAAGGTCTGAGTCTCAAGGTTCCATGTTTTATGATAGAAGTGGTATTTGGACTGAAATGTATTCATTTGTTACAGGAAAATGCATCAAAACTGAATTCAATGGAATGTGGGTGACACCTGGTGGAAGTCTTTAGTACAGCGCCTAAACAAAATCTCAAAGCAACTTCAACTTTTGTGATATCAACTTAAAATTTGGAACACAACTTGGTTAGACATATTAGTACAGTGCATTTGATTTGACAAAGATTTTAAGCCAGCTATTGATATCTTTTGCTGTAGTGTGTCAGTAGGAAATATCAGTTTAAATTTATAAACATTCCTCCATTAATTGCAATTATCCAGTGAGATTTGTGTATGCACAGGGAGTCTGACAACAGACGCTATATGATCTGATCTCACCATCATCGATTCTGTCTATTGTCAGACTCCCTGTGCATACACAAATCTCACTGGATTATTGCAATTAATGGTAAACATTTTTGGGGAAATGTAAACTGATATTTCCTAATACTAAAAATGTCCAAATATTTTATACTTACATGTGTTTTTCCAACATTTCAGATTTGTACATATAAAACATCAGTCTCATAACATGTTCAGTTGAGCGCATAAAACACGTATGAGCTCAACTGAGTTGGATACATTTTTTATCCAATAAAGAGCGTTTTGTCCGATCAGCACAGCATCTGAAATGCTGTTTTGGTCATTCTGAAATACCTGAGCAGTCTGTTGTCAAAGTTAATCATAATTCCTTCCTTTCTTAAACAACCGCATTCCCAAACACCAGGCATCTGCCTCCAAAAGCAAGATAACATGACCATGTTTATTGCGTTTCGTCTGAACACTCTGAGGAGTAATATATTTATATGGAAATCATTATAAACATGGCTTCTCCTACTGCATCACCTTCCATTTTTCTGAGTGATATTATCACCAGTTTATCAGGAAGTGACAATTTTGTTCACTTCGACAATACAATACAATTACAATCCTTTTTTCAGACTTTTTTACTTAACTAATTGAATTATCTGAAGGACAAGCACATGACTGCTCAATGTTGAGCCCTGCTGTCTCTTCTCACCTGCGTTCCTTCGGCACATGTTCATGTCGCACACCTGTCTCCAGGTGTTAGTGGCAGGATCATAAACCTCCACACTCTTCCTCACCAGAGGACCATCATGTCCACCTGCAGCATACAGCTGTCCATTGAGCACTCCAACACCTGCACACACAAACACAGACACAGCCAGTGAATACAGGAGATGTAAACTGTAAGAATCAATATGAGTCAGTGAGCTTAATGTAATTAAAATCGTGTCCAAAGAGGAACTAACCAGCTCCACTGCGTCTAGTGCTCATGTCCGCCACATAGCACCACTTATTACTGACTGGGTTAAACTCCTCTACAGTGCTCAAACACTGCCGAGACGCTCCATCATAACCTCCAACGGCATAAAGTTTTCCTGTGCAACCATCAGACACACTGTGTGAAATGACTACACAAAAGAGTGTGCAAATGAACTATCAGAGTTGAAATATATAACGACAACATCCAAAAGGTAAAATGTTGTGAAATAAACTTTGCAAATTGACTATTGCAAAATCATGCCACTTAAAACATTTTATTGTTGCATGCCGGATTGCTCAATACACGTCCTCAAAAAGCTCACCGTCAACCACGCCCACCCCAACACTGCTACGCCTGGTGTTCATGGGAGCCACAAACATCCACTCATTAGCCTTGGGGTTATACACCTCCACTGACGACAGACCTGCAGAGAGACAGAGTCAGGGCTAAAACAAGACTGTGCTAACGACAACCACCCAAATATAAAAATATAGTACAAATAAAAAAATACACTACCATTCAAAATAAGTATCTTATGCTGACCATGGTTGCATTTATTTGATCAACAATACAGTAAAAATTGTCATATGTAAAGCATTTTTTATTTTATTAATAATTTATTTATGTGAAGACACATAAATTGCATAAATTAATAAAATTACAATAAATTACAAATTATGTCTTCAGTGCCACATAATCCTTCGGAAATCATTCTAATATGCTGATTTGCTGCTCAAACACCAATTTTTTTTATCTTTATTATTATATATTTATTAGCCAATGTTGAAAACAGTAGTGCTGCTTAATATTTTTGTGGAAATGACAAATCTAAATATCGAAATATCGCAAATGTACATATTGCAACGGCACGCAATATCTGAATGATTTGAATAGGCTACTTCAACATTGTGAAAATATGTTTTAGGTCGTCCACCCCTAGTTCAGGTGTCTTTGTTTGCCTGGATGTTCCTGATGTCAAGTTTTAGGTTGATATAACTATATTACCAAGTCAAGCAAAGAGTTTTTGGTATTTAAATATTTGCATAAAATGTTTTGTTTGTTTACATTGTTGTTAAAATGATATTGTCAGATTTGTGACATTAGTTTTTGCTAAAACACTGCTGCTCACTTTCAAAAGTTGTAGCGATGCTTTCTTTTCCCAGAAAGAATGTGAAAAACATAAATGGTATTGTTTTTTTAAATAAATGTATTTTTAATTTAAGAAATAAAATAGATTTTACACACTTAAAGCAATAACGTATCGCATATCGAATATCGCATTATTTAAAGTATTGCATTTAGCATTTTACTTCAATATCACACAGCCCTAATATATGTGTATATATATATATGTGTGTATATATATATATATATATATATATGTATATATATATATATATATATGAAATATTTCATATGGTTATAAATGTCTTAATATAATGCCTCCTAATAATTGTACTAATTTTAAACAGTAGTGTATGAATAATCCTGAAATAAATTTTTCAAAGGTATACCTGTACTCCCATCAAAGCCCCCGACAGCGTACAGCAGGTCCCCCAGTACAGCTGCTCCTAGAGTGCTGCGGCGCTCCTGCATGCTGGGGACGGTGCTCCACTGATCCTTCAGCCCATCATACACATCCACCGTCCGCACACGCAGAGAGCCGTTAAATCCCCCCACAGCATACACCTTACCGGCCATATACACCACACCTAAATGAGACACACAGACTCTCAGAGAGTAAGACCAAGAGAAGAGCACACATCAAGTGATGAGGAACAGAACAGAGAGCAACCTGCTCGACAGCGCCTGGATGGTAAGTCAGCCACCTGGTACCAGCGGTCCTCTTGAAAGTCATAGCACTCCACGCTGCGGATGGCTTTAGGTGCCTGACCCCCTACGACCATCATCACCTGCAAGGTTCAAAATAAAAATCAATCCATCTACCTCACTATCTTCACAAGAGAGTCAAATTCATCAAGGGCTTCACACTGTGACTAAGATGGTCAAAATGCGTCAAATGCTTGAGGTTTGATTCATTGTTTTGGACTGCTGCCTTAAACTTCAGAACGTGAGTGCAAGTCTGGTGTGCGATACCTGTGCGATGTCCGAGGCGCAGTGTGCGACTGCAGCCAAATGATAAACTGTGATTATACTTCTGTGCAAAATAATTGTGATTATCAGTTTAACCATAATGCATCATGTAGGAAATGTGACTAATTGACTCAACCTAGACTAAAATTCCCAGACATTTAGTCAATTAAAACTTGACTAAACAATAACAGAACAAGGTTGACTAAATATGATAACTAAAAAAGTACATTTGACACAGGAATAAGCCTAAATTTAAATATAGCTGATAAAAATAACACCAACACAAACAAATGACTTGAACTGATTATTTTTCAATGAGTCTGCCAAAGGAAAGCAAGTTCACTCCTGCTTAAATCTGAAAAACTGCTAGCCAAACTCACATTTAAGATAACATTTCAAATCAGCAATAAATGCTGACCCGAACTGTCCCATAAACATTGTTTCTTATGCTCAAATAGCATAAAAACCCTGATATTTTAACTGATTGGCTCTGTTATTTAGAAAGCGGGATGTGTTGTCATATTGTGTTTTGCAATTTCTTCTCATTCATAGTAATTACGAGTGCAGCATCTTGGAACATATACAGTCTTTAACAGAACAGCCTCAAGCTTGCTTGTGGTTAGCAGATTAAATGATTTAAAGGAACACTAAACTGTTTTTAGAAATAGGGCTTATTCAACATCTTTCCTACATTTAGATATGTGTGCAAATGCATTTTTGTCTCAGAGCATGCATTGTTTTAAGTTTAGCAGGGTCGCCGCTAGCTTAGCTTAGCATAATGAATGGAATCCTGTGTTGCCAGCTAGCATGAAACCCACCTAATTACTTCTTGTGGTGGATTAAGACTAGGCGATTTCCTAGGCAGATATTGATTTGGGACTATATTATGGGGAAGCACAGGCGAAGCACTGCTACTTGGGCATCATACAACACATGCACAATATATGACGGTATGTTGACGGAAGTTTGGGAATTTTATGCGTTGCGTGATATCTCTGCGCCCAAGTTGCAGTGCTTCACAGGCCACAAGAAGTAATTAGGAGGGTTTTATCACTTTTACTCGGGACATGCTAGCTGGCAACATAGGATTCCATTCATTATGCTAAGCTAAGCTAGCGGCGACCCTGCCAAACTAAAACAATGCATGCACTGAGACAAAAACGCATTTGCCCACATATCTAAATGTAGGAAAGATGTTGAATAAGCCCTATTTCTAAAAACGGTAGAGTGTTCCTTTAAATAAAACTATAATAAAGAACTAGTAAGTACATCACAACTTGCCTCTGTACTGTATGTTTTGAAGTGAATCTTTGTGTTGTTAGTATATTAATACCTTAGGCAGACTGACTGGTGTGCGCGGTCTGGTTCTGTCAGTCTTTATAAGGTGTCGCTGGTCTGCAGGTAAAAGGTGGTACTTCATCGCCTCAATGAGAAAGTCCTTACAAGTGTTGTTGTTTTTTATTAAGGGTTCCTCTTCTACAATCTGTACAAATACACATTTAAATCCTACAAATAATGCTTAAAGGAAACCAGAAATGCAATCAAAAATATAGAAAGCTCGCTATAAGAACTGTGAGGAGTCATACCTGAACCAGGTAATCTCTGGATAGCAGGGGCAGTCGAACATGTTCCATGAGCTTAGGCATGTGCTCCAAACGGGCCTCTTTATCCTGCTTTATCCAGGTGATCATGGCTTCAAAAACCTGGGGGTGTAACAGACCAGACTAAAGTTAACTATATGTTTCTCTGCATATTGTATGCTTGCAGCTCACAGCCACAGCAGGCCTGGCCGCTATCCTTGCAGCTCAAATAACAATGAGGCATCTGACAGGTGACAGCTGCCATCAAGTGGGTGTGTGAGCGCAGACTGGAGACGCAAGTTACTCGTAAGCAGAGAGCAGCTAATGCAGTGTGACTGACAGATGGCTTGTCGTCTCCTTCAGCGTTACACACCAGCATACATGCAAAAGCCAACCATCATCTGTCTGCTGTCTGCAAATAACGCAGAGCTAAAAACAGGCTCTGTGATGAGAACAGTTAGAAAAGACAACAACTAGGTAAATGAACTGGGTAATGCGTTACCTTCTCTTCAGTGGACACGGTCAATTTGTCACTGGAGATCAGACTGCACACCTGCTGCAAGGAAAGCGCCATGAACTCCTCGCCAACCATGACATCTGTGAAGTGCTGCTCTGCTTGAAACAAGCAAACATGTTTAAAAACTGTATCTTCACATAAAAGTACATATTGGTGGGTTGCTTAATCGACTAGCCATCCCAAAAAGACTCAAGAAAGAAGAGAGCTCACCAGCATACGCGTGGGCCTGGCTGAGCAGTCCTGTGCAGGCGTGAAGGTCAGCGAATGCTCGGATGCCCAGGCAGTTGGTGGGGTGGAGCTGCGTATGCAGGAAGTCACAGCAAACCTGTCGAACATCCATCAGCTGCAGCAGGCTGGCAGCTGGGAGTAACACCTGAACACAGCAGGAATAACACAGAGAGATGAAAACACACCACACACACACACACTATACAGCAACCAGTAACCAGCCAGTCTGTGGACCGGATTCATCATGACTAACCATTATAGGTCTGTGCACTTCTTTAACTTTCTGGTTTGGGTCAGTCACCATATCAGACGCAAGTAGATTGCAACGGACTGTTAGGACAGCTGAGAGGATATTTGGTGTGCACCTGTCCAACCTCCAGGACTTGTGTATCTCCAGAGTGAAGAAACGGCCAGGGAACATCCTCACGGACACCGCTCAACCAGGCCACAATCTGTTTGTGATCTCTGTGCACTAAAACATCCAGGCAGGCACAAGAACCATTTTTTCCCACAAGCCATCTCCACCTTGAACTTCTATCTACCTGTTTTGACTATATATTTTGGTGTTTACACATTCAAATTCAATTAAATTAGAAAGGACACAGTATAGGGCTCTTACCGATCAAATTAAAGGAGTAGTTCCCTTTAAATTGAAAATTAGCCCGTGGTTTACTCACCGTCAACCTATCCTAGGTGTATATCACTTTCTTCTTTCTGATGAACACAATCAAGAGTTGTATTAATAAATATCTTGGTGTTTCCAAGCTTTATAACGGCAGTGAACGGGGTCCATTGAGTTTGAAGCACAAAAAAACACATCCATCTTATGCTTTCTGAGTTGAATACGAAAGGCGGTCTGGCTAAATATTTTACTTTAAAAAGTTGTAAATATGGATATTTTTCTTACAAAACCCCATCGATTCGCTTTAAGGCCTTTATTAACCCTCCGGAGCTGTGTGGAGTATGTTTATGATGGATGGGTGCACTTTTTGGGCTTCAAACTCAATGAACACTGTCACTGCCATTATAAAGCTTGGAAACACCAGGATATTTACTAATATAACCTCCTTCATTCAGGAACAAAGCAAGTGACTGTCTTTAATGAACAAGTCATTGAATCATTAATTAAACTGATTCGTTTAATTTTGACATTTTCATTGGCGAAACAAGAGGAATAACAAACAATATTATGTCTAAAATTTAACTCACAATGTTAACTTATGATAACTGATCAAATAAATATCACATTTACAATCGGGCTGATTTTAGGAAAAAGGCACTCTTGCCCATGTGATATAATAGGCCATAACTACATCATATAATATCAATATAAGACTCATCTGGGAAAAATGCCGAAGTATTTTGAATTTTGGGGGCATACAATTGCATACATCACGCAGGGAAAACGTGAGTGAGAAACTCGATGAAATTATGAAAACAAATGAATCAAACACAGCATCAGCTACTTAACATAAAAGCAAAGGCCACAGGGAAGAACAAGACGAGTTACAATGTGCAGATGCTCTTTTCTGGTTCAATGGCCACATTCTTCCTAGAAAAAGAATGGAAATGGCTTATAGGGAAATTTAACATAGGGTGAATCACTGCACTGAAAGACATTGTTAAAATCTCCATGGACCAACTAAGCCATAAACAGCCGCCTACTACCCCCACTGGAGCATCTGCCCATCCTCTCCAAAAACTAGGCCACTTCACACTGCTCCAGCACAAATGGCATGAAGCTTCTCAGATCATCTGTTCTCCTCTGCTGTATTCTATACACCTAAACAAAAGGCCCAAGCACAAACAACAGAACACACTGGGACAATAGAGCACCAACACAAAGGGCAAAGTGCACATCACAGAAAACTTCCTCTGCCGCTCTGCTCACTTCCTCTGCTAATAATGAGAGGAAATGCCCTGCCTCTCAGCACTCACAACAGAGCCGCAAGTACCAGAGCTCAGAAAGTGCAATCAGCCTTTACACAAGGAGCTACAGTACAGTACATTCATGTGCCTTGACTTACCTGAACATTTTCCTCAGACACTTCTATCTCAGCGGTGTAAATATAATCCACCAGCTTCAAGAGCGTCTGTCCATCAACGTCCCTGATCTCGACATGGTGAGCCTTGCTTTCACTCATGTCACCTAGACACATCAATCACAACTCAGAATCAGAGAGCATGAGCATTACACATACAGCTCCAGCAAACTCTCAATCAAAGACCTAAAAGATAAAATGTTGAAAATGAGACTTAAACAAGCAAGAATGAACATAATAATGTTTATAATCAGCAGGAACACTATATAATCACTCATTATAATGTCACTCATATAGCTTCAAATAACTTGTAAACAATTAGATGTCTGCCTTCAATAAAGGCTTAGTTCACCCAAAAAGAAAAATGATCATCCTTTATTCACTCTCAATGTTGTTCCAACCCTGTATGACTTTCTGTCTTCCGTGGAAACCTTTAGAAGATATTAACTATGAACCAAAAACTATTGTTTACCAACAGTCTTCATAGTATCTTTTTGTGTGTGTGTTTTCCGTTTTTGGAAATACATGAGTGTGAGTAAACGATGACAGAATTGTAATTTTTGAATTCCTAAATCATAATTATAGATCCTAAATTGCTGATTACTGGAAAACATCAGAGTGCAGTGTGGGACATGTTGCTCCCATCAATGTAAGAAAGGTGTGTATATAAAGAGTACCTGTGAACATGGCACAGAAGTAAGGACTGCAGGATGCTAACACTACTCTGTGTGCTGGTACTTCCACTTCACCCGCCACCAGCAGAACGTCACAAAGCATCCTCCTACTGTGATTATAAAGAAAAATTTAAGAAAACTAAGGATCTTCTAGACCAAGGGTTGTTTCTCCCAAAAGTATCATAAGCCTACATAGGCTGTAGAACCATTGGTGCCAATGGTCTCTACGATCTACTTTGGGTGTGTTCACACTTGGCATGTCTGGTTTGATTCAAATGAACCCTGGTGTGATTGCTCTGTTAGTTTCGTTCATTTGAATAAGTGCGAGTGCTTCCAAGCAAACTCTGGTGTGGTTCAAATGAAATGTGAACGCAACCCCGACCAAAAACGGGACATTGTTACCCATCACAGTTCGGTACAGGCATCAGAACCACATCTCCTCACAGCAGATCTTAATTTGTGTGTGTGACGGAGTGATTCCTGCCACTGTTTACTTTATAAGCTCTTTTAGAGTTCTCAGCTGGTCAAAATATACATACAACGAGCGCATCTAGCCCAGGGCATTGTTTTGGATGATCGGTAAGTTCTGTCGTGAAATATACATAATAAAAGCTGAACAATCAGGTTATGAACATATCCCTATGCCTTTAGGTTTGGTTACTTTAGGTTCGGTGTTAAAATGTCAATGTGAAAGCTAAAGCGGACCAGGACTAAATGTTTTTTTTGGTCTGGACCAAACGAACCAAGCGAACCAAACTACAAGTGTGAACACACCCTTAGACTCACGGCACTTTTGGGAAATGCAGCTCAGAGATGTCTTGTGGAAATGCAGTATACACAATCGATAATTAACTCAAGTTTAGTCAGATTTAGCACTTTTCACAATACAAAATGTTTTAAAGCAGCTTTACAGAAATTTTTAATGTTTATAATATTTTAATATCTTCATTCCATGTCACATTTATTAGCACATTATAGCTGGGTGAGAATATATTTTACATTTTGCAACGATAAAAGCAATCAAACTGTTTAAATATGCTATATAGTAGGCACGTGTCGTGTGTATACTGCATGTATGAGGATAAAGTTAAGCAAACTTGTATTTCCAACTTTATATATAAAGCTGGGTGATTATATTTTGTGACAAAATAAACACAAAAAAAGACAACTACAAGATCATGACGAAATGTTTAATTTTGTGAGGGACCAAATTGAATGGTCAGAATCCATCCATGCAAGTTAACCTGACTGAAAATGTCCCCATCAATGTATATGATGGTTACCCCAATAACACATGGTGCTAGGTTTACCAACCTTCTCAAGTCATTCATAAGACGAAAGGCTTTCCTCATGTGAGTGTGACTGAAGGTGTGCAACCCTGGGTCTGTGGCATCCTCCTGCGAATCCAAACTGGGCAGAGGACAAGTGACTCCATATCTAATAAATGAAACAGAAAGATCTCTGCGACTAATGTGTTGAATAACACTGTTCTACCACCATTAAACTCTAAATTAACGTATCATTTGCTCTAAACACAAACTAGTTTCGTATGAGTTTCACTGCACACCGCTTACCATTTCGATGATACAGGACGATAAAGCCAGTATATTGACCACATCAGTGCATCGAGAATCAAGTTAACGCACGAGACGATTAGCACGAGATTACTAGTTTGGATGTCTCAGCTGCTGGCACAGCAATATTTCAAACGTTTACGAAGATGTTTAATTCACATCTCACATATAAAACTTAAACATGAAGTATAATGTTAGCTGCTCAATTCGCATAAGATATATTAAATGAATGCAGAACATACCGCTAGCAATTTAGCTGCTACAAATAGTAACCGCAATACAAAATGCGGTCTCTTGTTCGTTTTACGGTAAAAATAACTTTATCGTCCACAAATCACGTAGGTTTCCTCTGTACCAAAAACATTTGTTAAATATATCCTTTTCCCCACCCGTTTCCAACACACTTACCCGTCACAGTCCATTTCTGAGCAGTATCGCGCTAGGCAGTTGGCTAAAGTTAGCTTGCTACATTATTTTCGTGCAGGTTTTGTAAGTCTCAGGTGTTGTTGTTTTTTAATTGGCTTTAGTGGTCGTTTAAAGCTTCAGGTCGAATGCTGAATGTTTTCATCAGTCTATTTCGTGGCCAGTGCTGTCTCTCGTGAGATGGCCGTGGTTGTTTATCTGACTGGATAGCAGCACACAGCTATCGCTGGGCTCTTTGACTTTACACCCGAGAACGTCGTAATGGTCCTCCATCATCAGCGCGTTGCCTGGCAACAGTGATACAATCGCTCCAGTCACCAAGGTCACTCATTGGCACAGCCACCCCAGTGCACTAACATGCATTTGTTCTCATCATCAGCTATATAGAAAAGGTTAATCATTCATAGGTTTATAGTTTAAAGCTAAGTAAATGTTTCTCGTCGTTTAGCTGATTTCCAATCTACAAGACAACACTGTTGCATTTAAACCTTAATAAAAGACTCAGTAAAAAAATCCAGTTAATTTTTTTTATTATTGAATAAAAAAAAAAAAGACATTCAATGCCAGGTTCATGTACAATGATTCCAATCACTGTTTGCATTTGATTCAGCTGCAGTCAAAGCTGCCCTCCAGGTTCTACCATCATGGCATCGTCTTGGCACCCGGCCTGTAAAGACAACAAGACCAGACATTTCTAAGAGAGCATAACAGATTTTAAACACAAAAGATAAGGCTTACATCAAAGCAGACATTTTTTGTTGCAATCTACACCCTCTTGACTTCAAGTGCCCCAATTATGCTTTTTTCCCCAATATCATCTTTCATGTAATAAAAAAATGACATTTATAATTTTCTTGGCACGTATGCCGCGCTTGTTGTGATGGTGCTGAGAACGCCAGAGCATGAGCACACAGCTCTCACATTCTCCAACTTCATTAGTTTATTAACTGATCAACAGTCCTACCTAATATGTTATTAAATAGAACTGTCATCAAAGAAAGTAGACAGTATATGAAGTAGTATTAGGTTGATGCCAAATGTCATAATACATAAAATACATAATCATGTTGTTTCGCTTGGTCCCCTAAAAGTACAGAAAAACCAACATTACGACAAAACCTAAAACTACCTTTATTAAAACGCTTAGCGTGACTAGCCGAACAAGGCCAGTTTAGAGGGGGCATTACCTTGAAATGATGTGTCACCATTGTTTCCTAGTTGTTGCCAATACTACCTAATTCTAAAAAGGGAATTTCACAAGAAAAGTATTCTTTAATTAATTTGATTAATCTATACTGTCAGATAAGATACTGTCATTTTTGTTATAGTGCAAAAAAGCAGCTTGGACACAAGAGTTCAAGATACTATAAATAATATTTAGTCTAAATACATACAACAACGTGAACTTAATGGTTTTATTCTTATTTGCGTTTTTTTATTTGAATTATGATTGGTTTAATGATTATGAACACAAATTAGGATGCCATTGCAAATTAAATTAATATAAAACTGATGAAACCACAAAGCTGGCACAGAGGTAATTGGCTGTTGTTTTACTGTAAATAAGCTACCTGTAGGATAAACTATAGCCACGTCCACACCGCAGCTAAATTAGGTGTCAATTCACCTTTTATTGCTTCTGTACACACAAAGTTCAGTCATTTACTGGAGTGACAACCGCATTCTAGAAATTAATTAACTAAATAAATAAAGTAGGTAGTGAAAAACAAATTTACAAAAAGCAAGAGTCGATTCCTTTGCTTTTAAGAGTCGAGGACTCCCCATCACAACTGTTCATATCACTGTGACAACTGCCTCTGGATCTGAAATTCAGATACGGTAATGGGCGTTTCATTTCTGACATGCACTGCAAGATGGCCCAATTTTAAAAGACTGGGACATCTGACCAGTGCACAGAAGACTATCAGAAAGGAGGGGTTTAGAGACTGAATCCTTTGTCAAACAGTTTCAGACACTGAGAAATGAGGTGATGCTGCTCATACATATATACACACACTTTTTTTTAAAGATAGAGAGATTCTATCTATCTATCGAGGGAGAGAGAGAAAATGTATGTGTTTTTTTTATTAATGTAAACCTACTGCGGGTAAACTTTAAAACGGCATAATAGGGGCACTAAGAAATCTCACTGATATGCCCTACAAAAAGATCAGAGAGTAAGATTTGAAAAATCACAAATTAAAAAAATAAATAATACATTTGAATACATTTTTTATCTTAAAGTACAATCACTGAAACTTTCAATGCAATACATTACGAAGTCTTACCATAGGCATCCTGCCTTTTAAAAGTGTCCACAGGAATCTAGCATTTGCGATCATATGCAAACTCTGCTAGACTGCAAAAAGAAGAGGGGGAACAAATGAAAACATAATTAGTGTGACTGTCTACATTATATATATGGGGGTGCAACGGTACACATTCGTTCTGAGGACTTTCGGTATGTCTTTCAATTCAGTACATATGTCAAATACAGATTTGTAGCCTATTAACCACCAACAAATCACAACAAGCTCTCCGTTTTGTTACTTTCGATAAGAGTCTCAAATACTGTTTTGATGCTCTTTAATGTTGCACGACAGATCGCTGAATAGACGCCTGAGTTTAAACGGCAGCACGGCGCGCCAGTGAACTCAATCTCTTCCGCTTTAATGCTAGTTACAGAATAAACATCTGAAGATGTTTAAAGATACAGTACAACCTAAATATATGCACGTATGCTTACATATTCATTATATTTTACTATATTAATGCATGTTAAATAAATGATCATGAAAACAAGTTATGACAGCCACTGAGTAAATGAATATATTTTAATAATGAATAGGAGTAGAAATTTTATATTGGAGTAACTTTATAATTAGATTTAGAAGTGAATGCAAAAGCTGCCTTGCATGCAATTTACATGTTTGCATAGAATTAATGCGAGTTTATATATCTAAAAACATATGGCAACTGAATGCAATAGTTTGGGCTCTGTTGTTAATAGTAACCTTTAATATAATATAGTTTACAGCATAGCTGTTTTTTTTTTTTTTTTAGCCTTAAGAAAATTAATTATAATTGAATTTATTTAAAGACAGACACAATTTGTTCAGTAAACCACCGCTTAATAAAAGAAAAAGAGCAATTTTTGGTTTAGTTTTCTCCCTCCTGCTGTCCCAAACCGGGACTTCAAAACCAAGATATGTACTGAACCGTCATTTTGTACCGTTACCCCCCTAATATGCATATATAAAAATAAAGATTTCAAAGCTTGCTCACCAAAATGACTGGAGTTCTTCCTTCAGTTTTCAGAGCAACTGGATTCACAGCCATACTAGACGCTCATCAAGCGGCCGCACTTGGAAGTGAGATTTTATTTAAATCCTTCCATTGCATACCCTCTGTGGAAAAAGAAGACAGATGCAGATGCATGTAAGTGTCAAGTCAACAAACAGTGTCCTGAAACTTGTCTGTCTACTGTCAATCTATGACACAAACCCCATCAGATTTACACAGTGCCTTTAAGGAGGGTCTATGTAGGAGCTGTGCTTTAAGAATGAGAGTAGCAGATCTCACTTTTTAAAACAAAAGCCAATGCCAAGAGGTTTTACAGTTGAATCTTCACTAGTCTCACTGAATTATCAACAATATCCACTGTCCTCTTAAGAGTCCCAGAAATGTAGAAGGACAAAACACGAGCAAAACACCGAGATGAGGAGGGGAGGGGGATTGATAAGATGTAAAGTAAATAACTGAAAGCACAAACCTTGCTTAATAAATGCTGATCTCCTTTGCATTTGATGTCATTAATATCTGGAACTAATGCATCAAGTATACAGGAACTATAAGCTCCATTCTCCGGTTTGACCTTAAACTGGAAATCGGCTAAAATATTGGATTAAGACATAACTACATAGACCACAATCACCACAGCGTCACACACATTGAACTACAGAGCATGTTCTAATTGCCACTTTTCCTCTATGTGTTACATGATCACCGCATGTTAACGCTATTCACAGCTAGTATTTAGGAAATGCTGAAATTGTGCATGCACGCTTTACGTTAACGACTCAAATACCTGATTTTTGTCCAGGTGGATCCAAAGTATGTTAAAGACACACCTGATGTAATGTCTTGTGTATAAAGTATTTCTACAAACCTGGAAACCTGGTGCGATTATCCTATGGATTTTCAGCTGGGTTTCTACATCTCTGGAGTACCCCTGGAGAATCCAATGACGTAGTAGTGGACACAGCTAAGGTATAGATCCATCTTATTTGATCACTAAAAGTATTGGAACAAAGCTCTAAACATATTTTAAGAATAAAGACAACATATGGTTGGGAAAATAGTAACATCTCCACATGTCTGATGCAAAGAAATGTAATTAATGTGGAGCACTAGAGTCAATGCCTGAAAGGCAAAGGGTGCGCCTCCAATTTTAGTCTTACCTAGTTGGAAAGACAAATCACTAAACGGGCCTCAAATACGTCAAAGCCACCCAATAAAGCTCAGTTTGTCAAGAACCATAATGGCTACGGAGTAATGGTTTTTATTAACAGAAGTACATACAGTTCAGTTGTATCTGAAATAAACAATATTCAATAGGTTATTCCGTTGAAGCAGTAATACAATGAGACAAGAACATTTAAGTCCTTTACTAAATGATTAAACTGTAGAAAAAAACTCAAATCTGTCTTCAGAGTCCCGTCAAAAAGGTTCACTGTAACACCAATGACAATATTTTCATAGTTCGCTTGAACTATTTAACAAATGACACTAATTGGGAGACACACGATAGCCACTATATTAACGAATATTGAGGGGTTTTTAAGTAAGCCTGAACATTTGAAACTGAAACTAGTCCATTTAACTTGGCTTTTACTGAGACGCCACAGAAGTTTGTTTATTCCAACACTTTTATGTTAGGACGAACAACTTCTAGTTGCCATCGAGCCTAATTAAATCAAATTAAATCTTTCATTGGTTGGCAACAGACTCCGCAGCGTGTCCTTCAAGTGCACTGGTGAACGTGCACTTATTTCCCAGTGGCCTTATTTCCAGAAATATTTCCCCCCCATTTTAAGAAAAATCATGAACCAGGGGTGAATCACATCATTACGAACTTTGATTCTAAGTTTTTTTTAAAAAGGGGGGAAAAAGCAGCCTATTTGAAAAACGGACAAAGTTACAAGACAATGCTTTAAAGAGGGAAAGAACTACAATCCTAAACAGCATTGCGAATGACTATCAAATTAAAAATGACCTAAAACTATTTATTTAAATTTGTTGAGTGTACACAGAAACAATATTTTTATAGATACACACGCACAATATTTAAGCAGTTTGAGAGCGACTATTACGTCATTCGCCATGCTACATGGGACTAGGTGGGTGCTAAAGCGTTTTAACAAGCACAATTAGCTTGTTTCAATTCTCTGATAGGTGGAGATTTTTACAGAATCATGGTTAAGGTTTTTACTAGGATTTCCACTTATTTAAAAAAAAAAAAAAAAAAAAAAAGAGAGAGTATTTTACGTTGAGCACCAGGCTGTTGCGGATGATGCCAACCAATGAAATGTTGACTCTCTACAGGGGTTCACTGCGATTGGCTCTAAATTAAAACCAGATTTAAATTGGTCTTGAAAAAAGAAAACAGACACAATAAAGATACAATACATATACTAAAAGGAGAAAAACATGCCAACTCTAACAAGCAAAAATACTAAGGTTAACTTTAATCCCAATGCACAAAAAAACGTGAGAAAACAGGTAGCCTGCGCCAGCCACCACTGGCCAGTCTTATAATAAGTAGAGATCCAGAGTAGTAGTCCTATGTCTTGCTGAAAAAAAAAATCTCCCTAGTACTTCAGGGAAGACAGCAAAAGGATGTGTAGTAGTAACAGATCTTGAGCAAAGTCGGATAGGTGAACCCTACCTATGGTTTGCTAGGCTGGATAAGTTGTGACCTCCTGAATGGAGCTTGAGTGATTCAGTCAATGCCACGCCATATTAAGGTGGCTAAATCTGGCTACTTAGCTGAAGATAATGTGTGGTCAAAACTGTGATGTGGGCTGGGGAAGGAGCTGCTCTTAATATGGGACCTAGTAAACGCTCCTAATACGAGCCTCCGTAACCCCCCCTGCCGTAACCACCACCACCACCACCTCGGGAGTAAGGAGCGTTGCTTCTGCCCGAGTAATTACCTTTCATTGGGCCATAGCCAGAGGACTGCTGGCCATAACCGCTGCCAAAGTCATTGTAGCCGTTACCACCGCCGTAGCCCTCCATTTGGTCACCGTAGCCTCCCCCATACCCGCCACCGTATCCGCCTCCATAGCCGTCGTTGCCCCCGTAGCCGCCACCGTAGTTGCCGTAGCCACCGCCGCGCCCGCCGTAGCCGTTCTGCGGTCTGCCCATCCCCCGTCCACCTCCTCGGCCGCCGCGGCCACCGCGACTACCAGCAGCCTGCATCTCCTGCTTGGTCAGGGCTTTCTTCACTTCCACTTTATGGCCGTTAATAATGTGATATTTGAGCACCACGGCTTTGTCGGCCGAGTCGTTGTCCTCAAAATATACAAAGCCGAAGCCACGCTTCTTGCCGGTCTCTTTGTCTGTGATCACCTCCGCCTTCTCCACCGCGCCGAACTGGGAAAAGCAGTCGCGGAGGTGATCCTCCTCGATATCGTCTTTAAGACCGCCGATGAATATCTTCTTTACTTTCGCGAGAGCCTCGGGCTTGCCCGCATCTTCTCGCGCAACGGCCCTCTTCAGCTCAACGTTGTTACCGTCTAGAACATGAGGCCGGGCCGCCATGGCCGCGTCTGCCTCCTCCGGGCTCGAGTAGGTCACGAAACCGAAGCAACGCGAGCGCTTCAGCTGCTGGTTCTGCACCACCACGCAGTCCGTAAGGTTCCCGTACTGCTCGAAATGCTGTCGAAGCCCGTCGTCGGTGGTCTGGACGTTAAGACCGCCGACAAACAGCTTGCAAAGTTGGTTTTCCATTTGAGCCGTCATCTTCGTAATCTAATCTCTGCTGGGGTTGATGTAAAATGGCGGTGCGATATAAATGGCGGCGGTGCGGACGGAAGATGTCGTTTCAACGTAACCACGCCCATCGCAGAATGAGATCAGTGGGTTTGATTTATTTTAGTTTAGTAGTGTCTTTTGTATTTCGGTAAAATAGTATGTACAATTTTTCGAATTAAAAAACATTCTGATTCGCTTTAATCTGCTATGACGGACCAAATCTTTTATCCTCAAAAGATGAGAACGTAGCATTGATTAAAAAGGATCCAAATGCGCATGCGCAGTGTAGACAACAACAGCCCACTACAGCAAAACAATGGCGACTGCCGTGGAGAATATCGTTAAAGTGTGAGTAAATGTAGTTTGTAAACTCTTTGAATGAATCTCCATATGATATTCTTACATTATTGCGGCATTGGGATGGTGTTATATACTAAAGTCAGGCTGAAGTATTCTGGTGGTGTTTGGTTTGCTAATCTGCACCTCGTTCATTCATCGTTTTCTGTGACATCAAAGAGCGCTACAGCCATGTGTCTACTTTTCAATATTAGTTACATTAACCATTCACTGATTAGTTTGCGTTTTTTGTTGGTTTCCTTTGTCCAACTTTTTAAGAAATGTCTATCAAATTGCCCTTTCTTTTTTTAACACTGGCAAAAAAAAAATGAATGCATTACATTGGGTTCCATTGATGTCCATTGTTTGCTTATCAGCACGTTGTGACGCACGAAATGTAATATAAAAATACTCTCCTTTATCTTCCCAAGACTAAGATTTAACTGATGAAAAGTAAATATGTATATCTAAACAGTCAATCTAAATCACATGCTTTGTAGAAATGTATATATGATGGTATTCTCTCTTGTGTGTGTGTGGACTGAAGACTTGGAGAACAGTACTATAAAGATGCATTGGAACAGTGTCATAGTTATAACGCCCGACTGTGTGCCGAGAGGAGTATCCTCATGCCCTTCCTGGACTCCCAGACCGGAGTCGCTCAAAGCAACTGCTACATTTGGATGGAGAAGAGACACAGGAGTGCAGGTTTGGCATCGGCCCAGTTACAGTGATTCTATTCTCAGTCTGTCCTACTGTTACTAACATACAGACTTTATGATTACTATTTAAGGTACAGCACCAGGACAGCTGTACACATATCCCGCCCGGCGCTGGAGGAAGAAAAGGAGAGCTCACCCACCAGAAGATCCTGCTCTGGTTTTTCCTCCTCTTAAATCTGGTATTCTGTTATAACACTTTTTTTTGTACACAAATTTCTAAATTCTGATGAATAACTTGGATGAAAAACCTGTTGCACACAATCTTCTACATGCCTCCTATCTTCTGATTCATATTTTATACTTCATTAGCAAGTAAAGTAAAGTTTATTTAGTTGAATCATAAAAATCATTAAAATTAAACTAATTTTTATAAAGCAAATGTAAAAGTAACTTTTGAAGTTCAAGGTAAGCATTTATAGACTGAAGTAACTTGGTTTAATTTGATAATCCATACATAATTTTTAGAAGAAAAAAAATCGTACTAGAATACTAGAGAAACTACAAAGAAACAACAGAGCTTTGATCATAAATCTGAGCATTTAAATATCACCTTTTTAAGACATATTATTGGGAGATATACTGAGACAACTGATTATAAAGATCTTGTTGATTTACATTACAAACTATCATAATTTAATTTTACCTTTGGCCATATAAATGACAGCAACTGCACCAAATTGCATATTTGTGATGGATTGGGTCTCTGGATAAAATGATGGTATTTTTCTCTACTTGAGTATGAGCTCCATATTCTCCCATGTTACATGAGTCATAAAAGCCTGATGTATAAAATATGATACTCAACAGAAAATCATGCAAGCTTTTTTTTTACATTTTGTCTAAAATGTTTCAATAAACGATTCCATAAAAAATATATATTTTGGACTGTTATTTCATAGGTCAGGCATTACATGGTGAAAAAGTTTAGACGAAATAGATTGAGGTATATACGTTGGAAACAATATTAAAAATTAGATTGTAAATCATGACTAAATGATTAAAGAAAGGCATCTTTCCAAAGCTGAGCTAGAGCTGGGACTGAAAAAAGATGTGTTGGGCCCGTTGGATGGGAGCAGTCTGGAAGCCTTGCTGAAAGGAGAGCCGCTGGATAAACGAGTGACCACGGAGCTCAGACCACCTGAGGAAGAAACCAGTCTGGCTGAGATCACTGGAACCAGCACGGCCAGCAGCCACAGCGGCTCCACACGCATCAGGAAGGTATATATAGCAGGGCTTTTCAATATGGCCTCTTATGTACTGTAGACTCTGGGCTTTTCATATATTTTCATATATGAATGCATGGCCTGATTGTTTCCTGTCATTCTCAGAGAATCCTTGAGCCCGAAGAATACTTGGATGATCTTGACGATGAAGATTTCGAGGAGGAAACTCCAAAAAGACGAGGAAAAGGAAAGTCTAAGGTAACATGCCTAGTCTGCTGTTGCTTAATTAATTGAATATAATGATACAGATTTATAATCTGCTCTTGTGATAGTGCTTGTGTTATGGGTTATACCATGGCCTGAGGGAATAGAGTTAATAAAGTGTTATTTTAATCTGCCAGGGTCGAGGAGTTGGGAATGGAAAGAAGAAATTGGAAGCTGCTGCAGCTGCCCAGGAAGATCGAGACAAACCGTATGCTTGTGACAGTGAGTTTTTGACGTGTTATTTTAAGGGTTAGGTCATCCTTTTAGTAGCATAAGGGTAATTTTTGTAACCTGAAAATGTGAGGACACATTAAATTGTTTAAAAGTCATAATGTTACAAATGATTTCCATTAGAATTTTGCATTAATCCGAGAATTCAGAAAATATGTTCCCACAAAAATATTAACATTGATAATGATAAGAAATGTTTGAGCACCAAATCAGAATGATTATGTGACACTAAAGAGAAAAATAATGGCTGTTGAAAATTCATATTTTTGAGATCACAGGAACAAGATATACTAAAACAGAAAACATTTTAATCATTTCACAGTATTACTTTTTTACACTTTGTTTTTGATCAAATAAATGTAGTCTTGGTCAGCATAAGAGATTTCTCATTAAAACAACTTCTTCTTTCGAAAACATTAAAAGATTTTACTGACCCCAAACTTTTGAACAGTAGTCTATGTGAGTGTTTTTGGCTAACTTCTGTGTACTTCTATTGTTCATGAAACATGCTGATGTACTTATGGTTTTGATGTCATGACCATTCTGAGTGGTTCATGTTTGCAGCTTAGTTTCCATCAAACGGTTCGGTCATCTGGAGAGGGAGCTTTGGTTGTTAAAGTCACATAGTATATTAAAATCCTTAATGCTGAAATATTCATTAAAATCCTGTTTTCCTTAATGCATAATTTTTTTAAATTTTAAACCTTTTTCTTTTTAATAGTCTGTGGGAAACGCTATAAGAACAGACCAGGCTTGAGTTACCACTACACTCACTCTCACCTGGCTGATGAGGAGGGAGAAGACAAAGAAGAACCTGAGATTCATACCCCTGCACCACCAGAGGAACCCAAGAGTGAGCGCTTGTTCATGATGACTGCACAATATGCAGTTTATAGAAAAATGACTTGGTGCGGTCATGGCACATGACTTGTGCATTATCAATTTAAAGGATTTAACAAGTACAAGATGTTCTATGAGTATAAACCACACCTTTTATAGTTGTGTTGACAATATTTAAGAGTTAGATATTGGTAGATCCTTGTGACTTAAGGACATTGTATATAACATTACAAATATTTGCCACTTTTGTTACGATCACTTAGATTGCAGCTTCGATTTGGATAGTCCTGCTAATCAAAACATGAACGAAAGCTGGACAACAGTTGATCTGATGCTCTGTTTTATTACAGCCCCTAAAAAAGGACCAAATGGCCTGGCATTACCCAATGACTATTGCGACTTCTGCCTGGGTGACTCCAACATGAACCAGAAAACAGGCCAGTCTGAAGAGCTGGTGTCCTGCTCTGACTGTGGACGTTCAGGTATGACACAGATGCACAGAACGAACTCCAAACCTCTATGCTCAGATGCTCGTAATTCATGCATGACCCTTTTCTCTTATCCCTCATAAGGACATCCTTCGTGCCTGCAGTTCACGGCCGTGATGATGGCAGCTGTGAAGACTTATCGCTGGCAGTGCATTGAGTGCAAGTGCTGCAATGTTTGTGGCACATCTGAGAATGACGTGAGTCTCCTCACATTATCACTCAGACAAACCCCCTTAAACGTAACACATTTCTTAATGTGATTAAATCCTCTTTCCCAGGACCAGCTTCTGTTCTGTGATGACTGTGACAGAGGATACCACATGTACTGCCTCAGCCCTCCCATGTCAGACCCTCCAGAAGGTACGAGCAATCACTTTTATCATTTTAATGCAAATATGGTTACTGAGATTATGAGCTCAGTTGCATTCGTTTGATCAAAGTATTGCATTTACATCAATCGCAATATTGCCAAAATCACATTATAATTGCATTATGAGGGTGCATGTAAATGCACTCAATAACAGGGTTTCCATCCAAACGTGAATTCAATCTTTTTCTCAAAAAAAGAAGAAAAAACAAATGGGAATTAGGTGCGTTTCCATGAAGTTTTTCGAGAATAAGAAATGTAGAATTTTTGATGAAGGCAGTAGCAGCAAGGGCTTTACGATGGCATCGAGCCCCATACATATGGGACAGACAGCGTCAGCAGGTCATTAAGAGGTTATTGTGACCAGGGCCCGTATTCTTAAAGCTTCTAAGAATCCTCTCAGGAAGCTCCTAATTTACCCTAAAAACGTCTACGTTGGACGTCTTAGCTTAAGAGTGATTCAGGACTGGTCTGAGAGCAACTCCGAGCGAGGAAAATACAAAAACTTTTATCTTAGTGAGGAGGCGGGGCTAACCCAATTGCTACGTATGACACAGTCTTTTGAAGACTGTGATTGGTTGGTTGTCCAAGAAGGAAAAAAAGAGCACTTTTAAGTATAGAGTCATATAAACCTTCACTTTGAAATTACAGGCTGTGCTCTCTCTCTCTCTTACATAATATTTATCTATACTAAGCCGCTGCAGCCATGATACGGCCGCGAAGATCCGAGACAAATACGCAGGAATGAGAAAGTAGTTCCTAGCCATACAGGTGTAGAAAATCGCAACTTTTCATTTTCAGTTGGTCCTAGCACACGATGTAACTGTAGAAGAGTCAAATTTTAAATAGGAAAAATATTAAAAGTGTCTTTGGTCATTTTTTGAATGAGATGCTAATGGACTGATTAGAGTCAATGATGTATGCTAAGCTATGCTAAAAGTGCTACCGCCAGATACTAAGATCAGCTGAATGGATTCAAAAACGGTAAAACTCAACTATTTAACTCTAGGGGACTTGGAAAATGAGCCTATTTTCAAAAAAAGTGTTCCTTTAAGATTTTTCATAAATGCGGGCCCAGATATTTTTCTCACAACCTTTGGCAAGACATTTCAGAATGTCAAGGCCACATTTGAAATGTTATGCAACATTATTGACACCATTAGTAAAAAGATGTATTCAGTGAATGCGTATCCATCTCCCATTATTCACATTAAAGTGCCCTTATTATGCTATTTTAAAGGCTCCTAATTTTGTTTTGGAGGTCTCCTACAACAGGTTTACATGCATCAAAGGTCATTTTCTCATAATATACATTGCACATCACCATTTTTCAATGATTCTCAAATGTCTCTGGCTGAATCAGTCTCTCTAAATCCCTCCTTTCCATGAGCTACTCTGATTGGCCAGATGGCCCAGTCTGTTGTGATTGGTCTACCACTTAAAGCGCTTGTCGGAAGCTAACACCCTTTACCATAACATACCATGAACTTCAGCTTATGAGGCTTCCTTTAGCAATTGTGTACACTGTAAAAACAGTAATGATGACTTCAATTTTGCCATATCAATCCGAACGAGTCTGAGGATGAAACATTAGAAGAACTAGCTATTCAACCTGAACCTCCATCACAAGGATGACATGATGACAGTTTCTCAGTGATAGCTACTCATTTTGAGGTACATTATTAGATGTTGCAGCTGTAATTCCTCACCATCAGCATTAACAAGAGTACAGGGTTCCTACGGGGTTTGGAAAAGTATGGAATTTGATTTGTGATTTCCAGGTCTGGAAAAGTATGGAAAAATATTTATGTTTCCAGACTATTGTCCCTATTTCGTTTTATAAATATAAAATAAAGAATTTCTAAATGTATATAATAAATATATAATATATACAATAGTTTTTTTTTTCATGGCGTTTGGATTTAGTCTGCCAGCGCTGCCGATCGTTTTTACACTTGATCTGCTGGAGTTTAGGTCTGCAGTGATTGGTTGTTACGTTGTTAGGCGGCAGTTGCCATCTCAGCGCCCCTACTTCAAACTGCTTGACTAAAAACCCCCATGTCTTTCAAAACCAGAAGACTTTATTATAATAACACAAATTAATTTATTTACATTTTTAAATCTGAGAGATTTCAGTCCCTTTATTAAAGGATTATTTAACCGCAAAATGAAAATATCCTGATCATTTACTCACCTCAATGCCATCCAAGATATCCATGCCTTACTTTCTTCAGTGAAAAATAAATTTTTGAGCAACAAACTGAATTGGTTTCCATCTTGGATGGCACTAGGGTGAGTAAATGATTAGGACATTTTCATTTTGAGGTGAAGTGAACTAGTTCTTTAAAAATCTTCATGTGTCCAAGATTTCCAAGATTAACAAAAGTCTTATTAGTTTAGAATGCCATGAGGGTAAGAAAATGATGATAGAAATTCATTTTTGAGTAAATGAATAACCCTTTTAAAAATTGTGACTGATTTAGCATTTTGATCATTAAGGTCACAAAAGGCAATATTTTAATATAGGATTTCTAAATATTTTATTTATAATTAGCCTATTGGTTAAACAGTCTTTACAAGTTTGCTGTACCTAACAGCCAATTAAGCATCGTCAATTGACTTTAGCTCGATTTTCTGGTTAATTGTACATGAACGTCCCTTCTGTTCTGTAGGGGTTTACAGTTATTTAAATGTACAAAATTACAAATATGAATAACATTGCACTGATTATGCAGTTTTAATAAAATGCTGTGCTTTGAACTTGACTGGGTTTGGTGTTAAATTGGCGTGTACAAACAACAATAGCTACAGTTTACAAATTTACAAATTTACAAATTTAACATGATAGCATAGAGGTTTTGACTCAGAGTGTAACATACTTGTCGGCGCCGATAGCATTGTGGGTAAGTGCGTCGCCATGTAGTGCTGTTGTGCTTCGGGAGACCCGAGTTCGAGTCCTGCCTCATGGACTTTTCCCAATCCCGCCCCCCTCTCTCTCCCACCTAATTCCTGTCAAGCTACTTTCCTATCCTAATAAAAGGCAAAAACGCTGATCTAAATCTTTAGAATGTAACATACTTGTTAGCAGTTGAATTTTAAAACAATTTATCAGAACAAGTTAAATATGGTCGGAAAAATCTGTAGGGAAGTCTGGAAATTTGAGTCTGGAAAAGTATGGAATTTTGAAATGAAAATTGTGTAGGAACCCTTAGAGTATGACCATCAAAAAAACCCATGTGTATATTTCTAATTTATTTTGGTGCACATGTGGGAACTGTATCAATAACGGCGCATATGTTAGCCGAGCACTAACATGAATGACATAACATAAACGGTTGGAAAACAAATCTTGCTCCATCCTTTTATCTTTACTCAAAGTTGTAAGAATGACAGACAATCTGCATTAATGGCCACAGTTTTAGGTAATAGTTTCCCACAGATGATGAGCAGAAGTTTTTCTAATATAGAGTACTGTAGCTCTCAAATCCACAAAACCCAGTAAAACATTGGAAAATAATATGCAGTTTGTTTTTAGATTGAAGATTATATCATTAAAATTTAAGAACTTCTCTTATGTGGCATGAGAATTAATTTTTTAAACAGAAGTAGAAAAAAAAATGTTTTGCATGTCACACTACTGACTTGTGTGATTTAGTCCAAGTCTTGTGATGCAGTACAGTAGCATTGTGTGAAAGAACAGACAAAAATTCTGTGTACATATGTCTCATCTGTACATATTCAAAATAGTCTTCTGAAGACACGTCTTTGACACCAAAACGGCAAGGTTACACAAAGTTTATGCATTCATTACGTATTGTTTTAAATGGTACTAGTTCTAGTTATGCATTTGCCGCTGGTGATCAGTGTTTGGGTTTAATCATGTCTACAGGAAGCTGGAGTTGCCACCTGTGTCTGGCTCTTCTGAAGGACAAGGCCTCCATTTATCAGAGCCAGAACACCGCAATGGAGTGACGGAGGAACTGTGACAACAGTCTACCGTGAAGAACGTGCAACCCAGACGTCCACGCAGAAACACATTTAAACTGTTGTGAGACTTTCCAGAGTGATTGAGAGCTGGAAGAGAATTCATTGCCCCTAACGTAGCCATTGTTTTTGGTTTTTATTTTGCTATGACTGTTACACACATCATGAGCAGTGTCTGAATTGAAAGAGTGCACAGAGGATGCGTTTGGAATGGATTATATACACTTCATGCATTACGTGCTGTATTTCCACATTCCTTCATGTTAGGGCCAGTGATTCAGATGATTAAGTACCTGATTATGCATTGCCAAAAATTTTTTTTTCATTTCTTGCTCACTCAAGATACATTTGTTTTATATAGAGCAAACACATGGCTTAATCCTTTAAGGATGTTATAGATTTAAATATTCATTTGTATAATAAGTGTATCTCTGTTTATCTTTTGACATATATAATTATTTCTTGTAAGTTGTTCTTTCAGGAAGTAATTGTGCCAAGGTTCAGATTCAAAAACCAGAAGATGGTGCTGCATTTTAATTTGTATTGTCATATCATCATATGGTTTTGCTGCATTTTCTGGATTCACTCATTAATCCATTTTATTCCCACAAAAACACTCTCATAATGCGGGTTATCTTTCGTAGTAGAATTTTGTATGTGATATAACCAATATCTATTATTGTTGACTAACCATATTGAATTATCGTGAGTACTGTATCGTTTTGTATTTGTTTTTTGGTATATCATGTCAGTTTGTATTTGGTATTGAATGTAAATGCTGTATTTTTCTGTCTTTTTTTATTTACATTTTTCATATTGGCCTTTCCATAATAAACATACATGTAACAGAGAAATCATCTTAATTGAGTATTTTTGTATGACCACTACCATCACAGTAAAAAAATGTGCACTGTGATGTGTCAGTGTACATATAGAGTACTACAGCTCTGAGATCCACAAAGACCTAGTAAACATCTACATGTGAAATATGCATCCGATAAGAGAATTTTTTTTAAATAGCTTTTGTTTTTAACAGCAAGATTTTAGATTAAACATTTTATAATTAGAATTTAAGAACTTAAGCGTGCCCTCCACTTATATTGGCAGCAAATGCAGCTGTGAAAATAAATCTGCATTGTTTAACCTTTTGATCTTTCATTAAAAACAATCACAAAATTGTACATTGAAAGTGGGAGTGGGGGTGGGGTGGGGTGGGGACTCATATTATACAAAATATATGTTTTTCTCCAATGCATGTTGGCCACAATTATTGGCACCCCTAGAAATTCTTGTTGAGTCTTGGGGTCAGAAAAAATAAAAATATATATATATATATATATATATACAGGTCCTTGTAAAAAAAATTGCATATTGTGATAAACATTCATTATTTTCCATAATGTAATGATACAAATTTTACTTTCACATATTTTAGATTCATTGCACACCAACTGAAATATTTCAGGTCTTTTATTGTTTTAATACTGATGATTTTGGCATACAGCTCAAAAAATCTAAAAAAAATAGCATATTTCATCTGACCAATAAAAGAAAAGTGTTTTTAATACAAAAAAAAGTCAACCTTCAAATAATTATGTTCAGTTATGCACTCAATACTTGGTTGGGAATCCTTTTGCAGAAATGACTGCTTCAATGTGGCGTGGCATGGAGGCAATCAACCTGTGGCACTGCTGAGGTGTTATGGAGGCCCAGGATGCTTTGATAGCGGCCTTAAGCTCATCCAGAGTGTTGGGTCTTGCGTCTCTCAACTTTCTCTTCACAATATCCCACAGATTCTCTATGGGGTTCAGGTCAGGGGAGTTGGCAGGCCAATTGAGCACAGTAATACCATGGTCAGTAAACCATTTACCAGTGGTTTTGGCACTGTGAGCAGGTGCCTGGTCGTGCTGAAAAACGAAATCTTCATCTCCATAAAACTTTTCAGCAGATGGAAGCATGAAGTGCTCCAAAATCTCCTGATAGCTAGCTGCATTGACCCTGCCCTTGATAAAACACAGTGGACCAACACCAGCAGCTGACATGGCACCCCAGACCATCACTGACTGTGGGCACTTGACACTGGACTTCAGGCATTTTGGCATTTCCTTCTCCCCAGTCTTCCTCCAGACTCTGGCACCTTGATTTCCGAATGACATGCAAAATTTGAGCGACAGTCCAGTGCTGCTTCTCTGTAGCCCAGGTCAGGCGCTTCTGCCGCTGTTTCTGGTTCAAAGTGGCTTGACCTGGGAATGCGGCACCTGTAGCCCATTTCCTGCACACGCCTGTGCACGGTGGCTCTGGATGTTTCTACTCCAGACTCAGTCCACTGCTTCCGCAGGTCCCCCAAGGTTTGGAAGCGGTCCTTCTCCACAATATTCCTCAGGGTCCGGTCACCTCTTCTCGTTGTGCAGCATTTTTGCCACACTTTTCCTTCCCACAGACTTCCCACTGAGGTGCCTTGATACAGCACTCTGGGAACAGCCTATTCATTCAGAAATGTCTTTCTGTGTCTTACCCTCTCGCTTGAGGGTGTCAATGATGGCCTTCTGGACAGCAGTCAGGTCGGCAGTCTTACCCATGATTGCGGTTTTGAGTAATGAACCAGGCTTTTTTGCAGGTGTTTAGAGTTAATTAGTTGATTCAGATGATTAGGTTAATAGCTCGTTTAGAGAACCTTTTCCTGATATGCTAATTTTTTGAGATAGGAATTTTGGGTTTTCATGAGCTGTATGCCAAAATCATCAGTATTAAAACAATAAAAGACCTGAACTATTTCAGTTGGTGTAAAATGAATCTAAAATATATGAAAGTTAAATTTGTATCATTACATTATGGAAAATAATGAACTTTTATCACAATATGCTATTTTTTTGAGAAGGACCTGTATATATCAAACAGCACCTAAATCACAAGTTGTTTGGGAGTGTTTCAAGAAAAATCCTCATCCATAAACAAACTCCAGCATATTTTTTTTTAGCTGGAGGTCCTGGATATCTTGTTCATATACATGGTATCATGGATACCAACAGATAAAAAATCAGAATCTGACGGCCTCTGCTAGAAATCTTATTGGGCCGTGGTTGGATCTTTCATCAGGACAATGATGATCACACAAATGTGTCACTGAGCACAAAATGAAGCTTCTGGCATGGCCGCCCCAGTCCCCTGACCTGAACCCTATAGAGAATGGGTGAAGCTGAAGAGAAGAAGCACCAACATGGATCTGAAGGATCTGAAGGGATTCTGTATGAAGGAATGGTCCTTAATCTCTTGGCAGGTGTTCTCTAAACTCATCAGGCATTATAGGAGAAAACTCAGAGCTGTTATCTTGGGAAAAAGATGTTGCAATAATTGTGGCCAACATGAACTATAGAAAAACATTTCATAATGAGAGTTCCCCCAACTTTCAATTGTGTTACTTCAATGGAAGGTCAGAATTTTGTTAATTTTTGAATGAAAGATCAAAAGGACAAACAATGCAGATTTATTTTCACAGCCATCTTTGCTTATATTTACCAAGGGTGCCAAAATTAGTTTAAGGCACTGTACATTTCATGACAATTTTTTTCACAGAATTAGAAAAAGGTTTTGCATGTCACTACTAATTTCAAGTCTACAGCCCTAGTACACATTTTTATGCTAAAGAGTTTATGCTTGATAAACACACCCAGATGCTACATTTGTATTTTCAATGGATCAAGATTAGGCAATTGAAACCTGAAAACTGCTACATGCCCTGCCAAGACGTGATTACACAAACAGGCAATCTATACTTCATATATTTGATGCACAAACTTGATCTCTGGGATCTTTTCAAGCCCACATGCTCTCTGGCATCTAAATATAGATCAGTATTTGTCCCTGATCTCATGACTGATCAACCAGTGCTGAATCACCAATATCATGAATAGAAAATCAACCCATGATAAATGTTGTGATGTAATCAGCCATTTCCTGTTGGAGTCCATCTGATCCCCTTCTTGTGCTCCTTCCACCTACAGAGCAGCAGGGCCTTGAACGTGACCCTAAAGTGCCTGTTACAGAGCGCGTAGCAGAGAGGGTTGACTGTGCTGTTGACGTAGCAGAGCCAGTATCCCAGCTGCCACAGCCCCTCAGGAACGCAGTCGTCACAAAACGTGGACACTAGAACCATGATGTTATAGGGTGTCCATGTTACAATGAAAGCCAGGAGAATGGCACTGAGGGTCCGGGCCGCTTTCTTCTCCCTGATCAGACACGAGGTCCGGGCTTTCCGGCCCTGCAGGCCTGTGGTCAGTGATAGAGCAGAAGGTTGAGCAGCACTTGTGCTTAAAGGACTCATAGGCGAATTAAGCGAATTCTGACTTCCTGACTGACAGCTCCGCATGGATTGATTATTGACTGCAGTCTTATCCATTCGAACAAGTGGAATGTATTTGTTATTGTCATCTGTTCTTGATGAAATGTTGTCCGTGTCCATCTTTGGATGGCTGTTTGTAGTGTGTGAGTTGGACATCTCGTCCCTCTCCCTTCGTTTCTTCCACCACGCTGCTGTTCGTTGGGTGATGGTGGGACAGATGGTCCTTTGTCCCTTCCTGTGCTGCTTCTGGTCTGTTTGTGGTCTGACATCTTCAGCACTGCGAGAATTGCTGTGACAAGATCTCTGGGAGACATAAATGATTAGCCAAGGTATTAGTTTTAGTGACATTTATTTATTCATTGTAACTACATTTTTCTTTAATTTTACTCAACCAACTCTCTGTTTTGTTTAGTCTGTTTAGTTTTTTGGGGGGAGGGGTTTACAATTAAAGATATTGAAATTTAAACTTCACGTGGATAGTTTTATGTTATTTAAGTTAAAAATTTGACATGGGTTTGAATCAGATTCATTTAGATGGTCAGTTTTCTACCCAGATGGTGCAACTTACCCACTGGTTCAGATCAACTTACCCCTAACCTGAGGCAAACTGAGCCACAGGAACACTTTTTATAAGAAGCCATATTTTTTGTATACTTTGAATAGATGCATACTGATCATTCAAAATAAAAAAAAAAAAAAACATCCTGAAATTATTTTAGATACTTTCACTGCATTTCTGCCTCATTTTCCCTTGTTTTGAGGACCACATAAGTCAAGTCAAGTCACCTTTATTTATATAGCGCTTTTTACAATGCAGATTGTTTCAAAGCAGCTTCACAGTGTTAACAGGAAAATAATGCAACAGAATTTGATTTGGCTGTACAGCCACTCCGGAGAAAACAGTGATGTCATCCAGCTAATTTCAATTATCATAGTGTCAATGCGGGCAGATCAGTAATATAGTTCAAATTTTAGTGTCCCCAACTAAGCAAGCCAAAGGCAATGGTGGCAAGGAACCAAAAAATCCTTGGGAGAAACCAGGCTCAGTCGGGGTGCCAGTTCTCCTCTGGCCGACAAAAAAATAGTGTATGATTTTTGTATGTATTAGTGTATGTATCGACTTGACTTGACCACATAAGTATGGCTCATTTTACCCCACACTCCTACATCCTGTTAGATCAATTAATAGAAATCATTATGATAATACAAAAATTTTGATACTTTAGCTCTTTATATTCTGTTAGGTTCCAACCCAAATTTTTTGGTAGACAGCTGTCAAGTATGGTTTTTCCCTATACGAAGCCCTACATGACATGCAGTAAAAAAAAAACAAGATATCCTCGGATTGAGATTTTGTTGCTGCAACTAATTAATTTGTTCTCTCGCTTTAGGTAAATCATGGCCATATTGTACTATATCAATCTCTCATTTTAGTTAAATCAAATAGTACACTGTAGGGAACAAATGAACAAAATCTGACCACTAATTAATAATTTTTGAGAAAGAATTTGTTCATCCGTAACTTAGCCACGATATCTGTTTTTATTTTCGCATGTCATGTGCAGGGTTTCCTATCCACTAAAATGTAAAATAATGGACAATCCCTTTAATGTAAAACCCACCTGAGATGCGTTTCCAGTGCGTCCTCCCTGTGATGCTATCAGTCCAGCTAGCTGCTGAGAGCGTTTCTCTGTCTCACGATACACACGCCAGTACAACGCAACCATAACACTTACTGGCAGGTAAAATGCAGCGATGGCTGTTCCAAATGTGATCACAGGCTGAGACAGGAACTGGATTGAGCACTGGCATTCTGGAACGGTCCGTTCGCCCACTATATACTGCCAGAACAAAATGGCTGGAGCCCAAAGCACAAACGAGACGGTCCATGCCAGAGTAATCAGCACCGCAGCTCTTCTGGGTGTTCTAGTGGCTCGATAGGTCAGAGGTCGCATGACAGAGAGGTAGCGGTCGACACTTATGGCCAGCAGGTTCATAACAGAGGCATTGCTTGCCACATAGTCCACAGCTAACCACACATCACAGGCCAAGTTTCCTAAAGTCCACTGGCCAATCAGGATGTAGGTGGTGTAGAGGTTCATCGAGATGGCGCCCAAAATGAAATCAGCCACGGCCAAGCTTAAGAGGAAGTAGTTGCTCACTGTCCTCAGGAGTGGGTTGACCCGAAAAGAGATCATGACCAGGACGTTGCCTATGATGGTGATGAGAGAGAGTGGAACGGTTATAAGAGTGATCATTGCTGTCCTCCAGCTGACGGGACCAGAGACCAGTGCATCTGTCCCATTGATTAAACTGGAGAGATTCAGAGCACATGTGGTCACGTTCATCATGAACTGAAGATGGCAGGAAAGATGAGATTATCTTTGTCCTTTAAAAGTCTGATGCATGCTTTGTATTGCATCTTTTTGGGGATTCCTGATGTTTGATTACTCTGTGAAGACAAATAAGACATTTCAAAATCTAAATAGTTCATATTGTAGGTTGAATGAAGGCATAATGCATGTTTAATTCATACAAACTCTGACTTAATACATATATTGAAAGTGTACATGAAAAGAGGAAGGTTACGTATGTATAAAACATTTCAAACTCTAAATCAGTGGTATTCCATTAAAGTTCTAAATATTTATCTTCCCAGCGGAGGTCCTGAACAGTTATGCATTTCCATCGGGGCAGCCGTAGTAAATAGTCAGCATAGATGAGAATCCCTGAGAGCCAAATCATCATGAGCATGAGCACAAAACAAAGTTAACTGTAATTTCAACGTTTTTTGTCTTCCCTTCCCTAGTGAAAAAAACTATATCAAAATGTATTTAAAACACATTTATTTCATACTTAGTACAAATATTAACATATTTACTGACATATCACTTGAGACTGATATACATATTATAATTAAACTTTATTTGGAGTAGGCCTACTTCTTTTTTGCACAGTGCACATTTCTTAATATTGAGTCAAATATGTGTTTAAATATCACTATTAGGATAATATGATCTCACCATGTTTCTGCTACTGTTGTTAAAATAACCGTGTCATCTGCAGCTCTTAATGTGGTGCTTTACGTCTCTAGCGGGAAAGTCCCGCGGTCCTTATGGAACCGAGCCGGGGTCTGAAACCGGACCGATATTCGCCATTTGATTACCACTGCTCTAAATAGTTAATATTGTAGATTGAATGAAGGCATACTGCATGTTTAATTCATGCAAACGTCATACAAAGAGGAACACATCTCAGGTTACATATCACTGTGGGGGTATATCAGAGCTCAAGTTGAAACTGCTTCATCGAGCCCCTCATCAGTAGACAGCAAGCCAAATAAGCTTAACCTAAATATTTTAAGATTATATGGGCAAGCAAATTAGTTAAATTAAGATTAATTTTACAGTGGTGATGGTGATTATAAGAATATAGGAACTAAAAGTATATACATTGCTAAGAAGTTTCCAACAAAGTTTGATTGGTCAGGGTTAGGGTCATTATGACTGCAACAATAAAAAAATACACACTAAAAACATCCACCATGACCGTTAACAAGAACGTAACTCTGATTAGTTACAAAAGCAAGGGAGTATTTGTTCATGTTAGCCTGTTTATTGATGGCTGGCCTAAAACACACGCTAGCCAGCCCTGCAAAGTCAATATCATCTTCGTGAATGTGTATTTAATTTAATTGTGCTATAGCAACTGAAGGCATAACATTGTATGTAGCTGTATTGCAAACACACAGTGTACTGTAGTCACTGTGTATATAAGCATCTGCTAAATGAGAGTAAACTCTTTGTTATTTAACCTTAAATGTTTTTACAGGACTATAAGAGTTAACCTCACAGAAGTCAGTCTGTTGAAGTTAGCAGTCAAGTGAATGAATGTGAAAGACAGTGGCTTTAGCAGGCTTCTGGGGTTACTATAGAACACCATTAATATATTTCGACCTACTAATGTCACTTGCTATGCAAAAAAGACTTTAAGTACTTGGCAAACAGCACTTTCTAGTCCACGGATGCAGATCCTTCTTCCGAATGCTGTAGTTAATCCCGTTAGACAGGTTCCTCTGAATGAAAATCATCACTCACAAAATGGGATGCTCACTCCACCCTCAGCAATGAAGAACATGGAGATCAATGAAACAAGTGTGAGAAATGGGTCAGTGGAAGGTAGGGAATGGTCAACTAGCCGAGACTTGAACTCGGGTCGCCCGAAGCACAGCAACGCTATATGTCGCAGTGCTGCCCAAGAGACTATCAGCGCAAACTAGTTACTATTTAATGGATAGTAATCCATTACATTACTTTTGCATTACTTTTTCTCAACTGAGCTGGGCTTTTAATGACAGAAATACAGTCAAACCTAAATTTATTCAGATACCTTCAACATTTTCTCACATTATCACAGTTCATTCGCTAGAGTTTAGAAAATGGTAATAAAATATGACAAGGAATCAGAGTTAAACTGTGTCATATTCATCTTGATAATGTCAGATAACTTTGATATAAAGGTATGTAATGGATTACAATCAACCAATCCGCTGTCAGCTGTTAAATTTAAAAACTTATTTTTTACAATTAGATAATACCAATTTAGGTCAACCAATCACCAAGCAATGCTTCATTGTGTTCAGTCTGTGTTGTAAAATGTCGCATTAGCAATTAAAGAAAAAACACTTCAGCAAAACATGCAGGTCAAAGTGTCTGGATAATTTTGATCCCAAATTTTTATCAGTTTTACTGATAGCCCACTACAGTATATGAAGAATTTTTGGGTATTATATATCACAGTTTACTTTATTTTGCTATCCTCACTTGCAGTGGGGCAAAAAAGTATTTAGTCAGCCACCAATTGTGCAAATTCTCCCACTTAAATAGATGAGAAAAGCCTGTAATTTTCATCATGGTACACTTAAACTATGAGAGACAGATTGAGAGAAAAAAATCCAGAAAATAACTGTCTGATTTTTTAAGAATTTATTTGCAAATTATGGTGGAAAATAAGTATTTGGGCACCTACAAAAAAGCAAGATTTCTGGCTCTCACAGATCTGTATCTTCTTCTTTAAGAGGCTCCTCTGTCCTCCACTGGTTACCTGTATTAATGGCACCTGTTTGAACTGGTTATCAGTATAAAAGACACCTGTCCACAACCTCAAACAGTCAGACTCCAAACTCCACTATGGCCAAGACCAAAGAGCTGTCAAAGGACACCAGAAACAAAATTGTAGACCTGCACCAGGCTGGGAAGACTGAATCTGCAATAGGTAAGCAGCTTGGTGTGGAGAAATCAACTGTGGGAGCAATTATTAGAAAATGGAAGACATACAAGACCACTGATAATCTCCCTCGATCTGGGGCTCCACGCAAGATCTCACCCCGTGGGGTCAAAATGATCACAAGAACGGTGAGTAAAAATCCCAGAACCACACGGGGGGACCTAGTGAATGACCTGCAGAGAGCTGGGACCAAAGTAACAAAGGTTACCATCAATAACACACTACGCCGCCAGGGACTCAAATCCTGCAGTGCCAGACGTGTCCCCCTGCTTAAGCCATGTCCGGGCCCATCTGAAGTTTGCTAGAGAGCATTTGGATGATCCAGAAGAGGATTGGGAGAATGTCATATGGTCAGATGAAACCAAAATAGAACATTTTGGTAAAAACTCAACTTGTCGTGTTTGGAGGAGAAAGAATGCTGAGTTGCATCCAAAGAACACCATACCTGCTGTGATGCATGGGGGTGGAAACATCATGCTTTGGGGCTGTTTTTCTGCAAAGGGACCAGGATGACTGATCCGTGTAAAGGAAAGAATGAATGGGGCCATGTATCATGAGATTTTGAGTAAAAACCTCCTTCCATCAGCAATGACATTGAAGGTGAAACGTGGCTGGGTCTTTCAGCATGACAATGATCCCAAACACACCGCCCAGGCAACGAAGTAGTGGCTTCGTAAGAAGCATTTCAAGGTCCTGGAGTGGCCTAGCCAGTCTCCAGATCTCAACCCCATAGAGAATCTTTGGATGGAGTTGAAAATCTGTGTTGCCCGGTGACAGCCCCAAAACATCACTGCTCTAAAGGAGATCTGCATGGAGGAATGGGCCAAACTACCAGCAACAGTGTGTAAAAACATTTGACCTCTGTCATTGCCAACAAAAGGTATATAACAAAGTATTGAGATTAACTTTTGTTATTGACCAAATACTTATTTTCCACCATAATTTGCAAATAAATTCTTTAAAAACAAATAAATTCTGTCTCTCATAGATGAAGTGTACCTATGATGAAAATTAAAGGCCTCTCTCATCTTTTTAAGTGGGAGAACTTGCACAATACCTGTAAATAAATGAACTATAGTGTCCTGCATCCACTAGCAAAAGTTATCTTGTGTCAGAATCATTTTTGGTTTGACTGGTTTTGATATATATTTTTGGCAAATAAAGGCCCTTCATACCAAAATTTAACATGACTCCAATGACACCATACAGCGTTGTAGAAAGTTACTGTTTGTATTAATCAACAACAGGCAGAACTTATACCTGTTTTTATGCTGTTTAAACATATTTCTGTTAGCCTACGTATTCTTACAACATTACAGCCAAATATTAATTATAAATGTTAACTAGATGTGTTCACTACCTGTCTAGCAAAGTGTATTTATGTTGCAATGTACTGTAACAATATGTTGCTTTTGCGTTTTATGTTTGATGCTTCAGAAATGTGACGCAGTTTCCATTAAGGGAGCATAGTGAGCATCGATGCTCCCTGGTTTTTGCAGTGCATTGTGGGATTTTTTAGGGAGCTAACGTTCCAGTGCACTGGAAGGACTTTGCGATTAAGACATCTCTTAAAATGGCCGACTCCCTGATCAGTGCCCTGACTACTGGACAGGACCAGGGTTAGGAGCCACTGCAGTAGTGCTTCCAGATGTGCTGCCTTTCTGGATTGCAGAAGAATAGGACGCAGGAGAAGAAAGTTCAACACTCTTACTTCAGCAATAAAATCAACAAAAAAATGAAACACAAATGTGATGTTTAGCTATCTAAAGTAATTTTTTGCTTTTTAGTATGGTTGAACAAGATAATCAAAGGTCAGCATGCAAAAACATTGGTTTAAGTGAGATTAAATACATAAAGTAGCCAATATTTGTGTTATTTAACATATTTAATTATTGCAGGTTTGCGTTTATATTTTCATTTTGCATTTCATTGTTTTTATACATTTTGAGGAATACTAAATCTGTTTTTGTGCAAGTGAGATAAAAGAGTATATGCATTCTTACATTTAGTCTAGAACTACCGTAAGAATAATGTTCACATGGCGCACACAACACCTCTGCACTTACTCACGATTTCTCTCAACATTAGGAAAGTAAATAAGAAAACAAAAGTAACATGAAAAAGTAACATATATTCTGTTTTAAACTAAAGTAATCTGTTACTTAACTAGTTACATGAAAAAGTAATCTGATTACGTAACTCATGTTACTTGATCTACAGTGCAACAACACTGTCCCAACACTGCACAGGTATCAAGAACGGGTCAAGAACAACGTGACCGGAAGGTGAAAATTATTGTAGCCTAAAATGGGTAAAATGGTTACACAGGATTAGGTACTTGTCACAAAAACCACTGCTAAACATGAGCTTTTCCTGAAAAACCTTTACTGAGATATACTATGTCTCAATAATGGTCTTGAGGCAAAATTCATGTTAGCAGTGGTTTTTCATGTTTTAAACTAGGTTCATTTTAAATTATTTTAATATTCTTTCCCCTCTGAACTAAAATTGTTGGGGATACATTCAAAATTCAGCCGATTCATGAATTATTTTGTTTCATATTTTTTTTACTGTTAAAGGTAACCATAAAATAAATTATTAATTACAAATAAAATAAATAAATGTAGCCTACACACAGCCAAAAAGTCAAATGCACGTTAAAAAAGTAACTAAAAACATAATTTTGCCTATAAAGACTATATTTTCAGCTTGTAAAGCACAGATTTTGATAAACAACTTTAATCTAAAACAAAATGAAGGGTCTCTTTTTCTTTAACACATTTCTGTAATGCTTTACTCATATAATAGCCATAAAGGAAAGCTCACCTGCTATAGAAATGTTGAATCATCTCATATCAGTTCTTCTCCAGGTGTCTCTTGCTCTGAACTCTCCAGCGCAGAAACATTCACTGAGCTGAACAATCAGACAAACTCTGAAGCTGGACAACTGCTGACACTCCTCACTTCCAAAACAAACACCTTGGGACTGAATGCACCAGATCCCACCTTTCTTCTCTTTCATCATTTGGCCAGTGGCATGCATTTTTGTTGTTTTTTTTTTTGTACAATTTGTTTTTGTTGTTGTTGCCATGTGCACCTCACATGTTGATCTGTTAACCGTCCTGAGAATTAAAATTGATGGAACCACATTACTGTCTCATGTACAGATAACATAATTTTTTACATTTCTTCTTTGCTCAAATGGCAACAACAGGGGGCGCTAAATAACAAAAAATGTCTTCTGGTCAGTCTTGGCAGTCTATTATTTCAGTTCATTGCTTCAAAAAACTGTTATTCTTTCGACTAGACTGCATATAGCTGTTTGTTTGTTTGGAGTAAGCAAGGTCAGCTTAAAACTTAGAAACATTTTAGAATGAGTGCGATGAAATATCAGACATGGGAAATGTGAAGGAAAAAAAAGCTGCAAAAAATGTTTGTCGCATTGTTCATATTGTAGATCAGTGACTGTTGCACATGCATCACAGTAGATGTAAAGTATATGTAAAGTTGTAAAAAAAAGGGGGAAATTAATTTATTGTCTTTAGAAAGCCTGAATTTCTAGGAATTTGCTATGTTTTCCTAGGTGGTTGCTAGGGTGTTGCTATCCAGTTGCTAATGCCTACATCAGACGAGGGATCAGGCCCTTCTGGGTCTCAGGATGGAGCAAGAGAAGTGTTTCTGTTGCTGAGAGCCCATGAGGAACACCGGCAAGTGCACATTGCTTGACCAGGAGGATCACCAAATTCACAGGAATTTTTCTTGTTCTCGTTCTGTTCTTTGTTATTGCTACATTCTTGTTCCTTCTGAAGAGAAGACGTTTTCCTTACTTTTGAGTTCTGACCAAAATATAAGCAATAAATATGATGGATAAATGTCAACATTGTTCTAAAAAGAAGATAAATACAAACCATAAAACCTTTTCCCTTTTCTTGTGAAACTGTTTATATATAGATACATATATATATATATATATATATATATATATATATATATATATATATATATTTTTTTTTTTTTCATGAAGCGAGTTCAAGGCAACATGGACTTCCACGAAAGCATATGTTGTGTGTTACTGTTGACTGAGAAAACTAGTAGTAAAGCTGTACCTAGTTTCTGTAACTACATCCATAACACTTTTTGGGTTACACTTTTTAAGGTCTCATTGTTACAGTGTTCTACAGTTTGATTGTTGCATATAATGACATAATGTGACACTGTGAAATAAAAAAAATGTCATATATTAATGATAACATTTTTTAAGAGTACAATTATAAAGGGAAATAGTATAATAAATATATTAAGAATTGAAATGTATAGATTGGTCAAGCTGTCTGTCACATAAAGTCCACTGAAGGCAAGTTGAACAAATCCAAGTGCCATTTTATTGAAAAACATAAAATAAACCGAACCAAACAATGACTTAAGGTATATAGGCAATATTTTATTTTTATTATTCTGGTTTAAATTCCCTTGACATCCATATAAAATGTACACAAGCCTATCTTCAGTGGAATTCGCAGGACCAAAAAATGGCTTTGGAGACACTCTGAAGGAGAGTGAGATCCCATGCTTATTGCTTATTGCTAGCCTCTCCAAAATTGCCTTCCCATAACAAAAAACACTCCAACAGCAGGTTGACACAGAGTTAGACAAGAGACAATGGACTCATGATGGCTATATATAGGCCTACACAAGGACTAATGACTAAACAAGAAGCACCGAAAAGTAATGAAGAGAATGAACCAATGACAAGACAGAACTGATAATCACCTGACAAGACAATAAACAAATGTAAACATGACACAACAACCAAAGGGCCATATGACAGGATTGCATGAGGTTAACATGAATAACATGACATGAACCAGAAGAAGGGAAGAAAGGGTGAATAAAAGGTAATAATGACATGTCTGACTGAATCAATGAACAAGCTAAACCCATCAAACTAGAAGCACTGAAGGAAGCTAAAATAGGAAGCGCTAAGGTTGTACGAGACAGGAAAATTACTGATATTCTGTGAAGACAATAAGCCCCAAAAAAGAATGACAGATCAAAAATCTATAATTAGTACATATGCGTTAATGTGTTAGTGGGGTCATTACAGTAGATCAGTTGAGGCCCTAAAGAGAAAAATGTCTGGAGGAATCAGTAATGGATGTTAAACGGCTGAAATATGTCAAAAAATAACAAGAAAGTGGACAGTTTTTCAGTGATGATACAGTTTGAAGAGGAAAAACAAACTCCCTAAAACAGTATTTCTGGGGTTTGTTATTTTCATCGTCCATTACGTCCTTCCTCTTTTGCGCTTGTTGCTGCAGTTTGTAAAGGAGTGGTGGAAACGCAGTGAATCTGATGTGTTGCAATTGTGGAGGGGCTCATATAGGCTAGTGCTGGGTACGGTGGTTGCCATAAAAGTTTTAGAGCTTGACCTATGCAGAAGCCATAAAAAGTGTTTGGGGAGCGTTACAGGTGGGAGAAATGCCTTTGGTAAATTGGTTTTATTGGATATTAGTGAAAGGATGCAAGAACAGTCACCCTGTAAACAATGTTCTTAAGAACTGCTGGGAATATGGATCATCAAAATTAGCCGGTTTTGGATGGAATGATAATAATGAGGCACGAAGGCAAGGCAGCATCAGCTTTACCTCCATGGTTATTTGTTGGTGGAACAATATATACAGTGGTGCTTGAAAGTTTGTGAACCCCTTGCAGAATCTATGAAAATGTGAATAATTTTTACAAAATAAGAGAGATCATACATACATATCACACAAAATATGTCATTTTTTTATTTAGTACTGTCCTGGATAATATATTTTACATAAAGGATGTTTACATAAAGAAGTTTATGATTGATTCTCAGTACTGTTTGTCGTGACCTGGATGATCCACAGCTGTTTTGTTGTCTTGTGATGGTTGTTCATGAGTCCCTTGTTTGTCCTGAGCAATTAAACTGCCCAATGTTCTTCAGAAAAATCCTCCAGGTCCCAAAAATGCTTCAGTTTTCCAGCATATTTTGCATATTTGAACCCTCTTCAGCAGTGAGATTATGATTTTGAGATCCATCTTTCCACACTGAGGATGAATAAGGGACTTGAAGGTTTAATATTCGCATAGAAACCCTTCAGACCCTGTTCAGAATTCAACATCTGGGAATAAAAGCAGCAAATGTGGATTACCAGCAACAGTCAACCGTTTTTCTAAAATGTGTTGGTTATAATAAAGAAAGTTCTTAGCATATAAAAGATGTTGTATAGGAATACAAACGTTAACATGAAATAATTTATTGAACAATGATTCTAAAGTGAGCACAGCTTTATTAGAAAACCTAAAGTAAAAATAACTTTTCCCCATCAACGTTCCATACTCCAGTACACTGTAAAAAATCCAACTTATGGTTTGTATGACAAATTCAGCTTTAAAAGTTTTTTCAACTATTTAACATGAAAAAAAGTTAAGAAAACTCAAAAATGTTCTACAGCTTAGCTTAAACTTTTAAGTTTTATCAAAATATTTTTTTTTACAGTGAAAATGCACCGAAACCTCTATTAAATTCAAAAGAAGAAGAAAACATGGTTTGAAAACATGAAAAAATAACCAAAATCTAGATAGAAGTGACGTTACAGCTAAAATGTTGCAAAAAAAAATTCATGTAACAAACTGAAATTACAAAGTTTGTATCAGTGATTTAGTTCAAAATGAGTATAACATGACAACTTCAAAGTTGTCAATAGATTAGAAAGCCTGAAAGTAAAATATTTGTAAGCAAATAATTGCACGGCTCCGGAAATACAACAAAAAGCAGTCTTTAATTAATACATCCAACTGGAACAGGAGATGTAATACACAACAATGTTAAATGCAAACGACACAGAACAATGAACAGACAGAACTAAAGGTCAAAATGGTTTATGAGTTGAATATCCATCCATTTTGTTACAATACCGTTCAAAATTTTGGGGTCAGTAAGATTTTTTTTATGTTTTTGAAAGAAGTCTCTATGCTCACACATTAATCTGATAAAAAAAAATACACCAAACACTATAATATTGTGAAAATATTCAGGTTAAAAGAGCTGTTTTCTATATATACATATATTAAAATGTAATTTAATGCATCATGATCCTTCAGAATTTTCTTTACAGTCAGGGTAAACCTAATTTAAGACTCTTTTTTTTTTTATAAACAACACCATGAAAGGTTTTTCTTTATTTTTAAATAAGGCCTCATTTAGGGTCTAACCATTGGTGTTGCCACTAGCCCTCAGTTTCTTAGTTTCATGCCTCCATCTGAACCCATACTAGACGCTGGAGGCTGTCACATGGACACCTACGGTATGACAGGCAATTTAGTTGAGTTAAACTCACATCCTGGGCCGCGATGAACCAGCAGCTGTTATGCTGGGCAGGACAGAACTGGAGTATTGCAGGGGGGGAAAAGCTCAGAAAAGCTATGGCCATAATCAGAGCTCCGCTGATAAAGAGGCATGCAACCCTGTCTTTCCTCCGATAAGACCCGGAAAAGCTGATTATTCTATCCCTGGTCTCTTTCTCGCGTGCTCTCTCTCTCCCTCTCTCTGTCATTCTCCTTCTATTGTGGCCGGAGGACAAGGTCTGTTATTTTTAGAGATGTGCGTCCATGTTATCTGACTTGTTCTTTTCAACGCCTCTGAAGAGCGGGCCACTATTGTAACTGTGTGACCTTTCTCTTTACCTCTCAGTGGCCCCATGCATATTTGACTCGAAATGATCATTTCCACAGTATATGCTTTCTATTGTATTTCATCTGTAAGTAGATGCTGGCTCAGTTGTAGGTAGATGTGGCGGAGAGGGGGAATTGTGTTTACTGATATGTGTGGAGAGGCCAGAGAGATGCACAAGAACAATCTATTACTCATTTGAAGTGGCAGCAAATGTGGATCTCCTTCCCTCCTCCATCTAAGTCTTTGCATGCGCAGCCATGCACCCTTACATCTCTATGTCAAGCAAATTGTGCCATTCTGCACACTAAGCAGAGCACTTTGATGTTGTCAATCAAGGGGGACACCAGCCTTTACAATAAAAACACACACATCAAATTAAAAAAATTAAAATATATAGGTTTGGCTATGTGTTTGCTATCAACAAAACTATTTTGTGGGTGCATGTGATATAGAGTTTACATTCTTTAAAAAAAAAGTTAAATGGGGTTCGGGTTCTTGACTCAAAGAACACTTTATGCCAAAAAAGGTTTAAAGGAGAAATGTTTGCTATTTATACTTGTGATAATGTGTTTACAAGCGGTTAAATTCACAAATTAATTCATATGCATTAAAACAAACATAATTCAACTATACACCCAGAAATCATCACATGATGGGCAGCTTGTGTGAAGTGCCTGTCAGAACTTTTAGGGTTCTATATAGAACCTTTGGTTACACTTTGTTTAAGGTGTCATACAGTGTAATTATATATTTTAGCACTGAGTAATACTGATGGACAACATGTAGGCGACTTATTTAAGGATTATGGTAGAATTAGGGTTTAAAATATGGTTAGTTAATTGTAATTATGCACAATGAACTGTTATTACTATAGTAGGCCTACATGTAACATATTTAACAAGGACACTGTAAAATAAAGTGTTTCCGAACCTTTTTGTCTAAGAGTGATAGTTTAACATTAATATAAACTGGTGTCGAACTGGATTGATCATCGCAATGACACAAACATCTCACCCGAAACTCGCTAATCGGGTCATTTCTGTTTATTCTGAAAACCTGTCACATCAAATCACATGACACGCTGAACAGAAGAATGTCTTCTGAAGCATTCGCAATTTGGGATTATTTCTAGACGTTAATGGCGCAAGTAGCCTTTTATGCATATCATCTCAAAAACACATGAGAAACACTGGGACGGTAGCATTACCCTTCAAAAAAGTTATAATATGTAGGCTATCATTTAGGTAGGCTACTAATATGTAGCCTACATATTAGTTTTGGAACCAATATTTACCTTTGAGGGAATAATATAATATGCACTCTTAAGGTACAAAGCTGAATACCTTTTGAAAAGGTACCGCCCGTGACAGCTTTTACCTTTTCTTAAGTGTATAAACTCAGCTTCATCTTTGATAAAAAACAGTGACCGTGAACATTTATTTTAAAGTGTTTAAACTTAATTGTGTGTACCAAATTATAAATTATAAAATATTGGTCTCATAATTAGGATAAAACACTGCATTAAAATGATGATAATAATAATAATTATTTATATATATATATATATATATTATATATATATATATATATATATATATATATAATAATAATAATAATAATAATAATAATAAAAAGCGTTTGATTAGCCTTTAATTCGTAAACAGGAATTCACGTAGGCTATAATTACAATAAATGTTAATTATTAGTAGCTAGGCCTACGCCTATCGTTGTTGTTGTGTTAATATTTTAATTGTTATTTTACACAAACCAAATAATAATTGCATACATTCTTGAAACGCCTTTATTATTTTCTTTCGAAAAGTTTACATATCAAACTTACACAGGCAATAATAACAAACCTTAATAATTCGTGCGGTACTTTCTAGACAAAGATAAGAATGCTTATAATTGTTCATTGATGTCCTTTTTGGTTGTCTATCATTGGTCTATTTGCGTAAAGAAAGAAAAAAAGAAAGAAAGAAAGAAAGAAAGAAAGAAAGAAAGAAAGAAAGAAAGAAAGAAAGAAAGAAAGAAAGAAAGAAACCTTGGTAAGTTCGCACGAGAGGCTCTCATAATAGGTGAAAATCATAAATTATAGGCTATATTCCACGTGCGCTTAATCTCTCATCATTTAACTCAAGTGCAAGCAAATTATTCAGACAGTTTTCAAAGAAATCTATTAAAGCCAATGATCGTTTCTTCTATCTGACAGAGCAAAACCATCCCGGTCCGGATTCTTTCTATTCAAATAATACTCAATTATGAAAATGTCGTTTGAGTGTAAAACTCCATAGAAATGACTCATGCAGCAAGTGTCGGGTTTTCTTCACCAAGCTCGGATGCCGTGTAGTGAGGGGACCGCGCTGCTGGACTGAAAAGAAGCCTGGACGTTATTTAGATCCCCAACACCAAAGTTCATGTAGCTGCTGTTGGACTGTGAGGGCTGGATGCTGGACATGCTCGACGGATAGTTGCATGAGTAGTTCGTGTTGCCTGGACTCGGGAAATTACTAAACGCAGGGTAGGTGTTGTAGGTGAAGTGATTGATCCCCACATTATATGAGGTGTTATAAGTGGACGTGTCTCCCAGGCACGGTTTGCCATCCCGAACCAAAACCGGCACCGAGATGCGTCTCGGCGGGGCGATGCCCACCATCTCCAGGGTCTGATCCTGCCGCTGCCGCTTGCACTTGTAGCGTCTGTTCTGGAACCAGATCTTCACCTGTGTGGAGGTGAGTTTGAGCACGTTGGCTAGATGATCTCTCTCAGGCGCAGAGAGGTATTTCTGCTGTTTGAAGCGGCGCTCCAGCTCGTACACCTGCGCCTGAGAGAAGAGAACGCGAGGCTTCCTCCTCTTCCTCTGCTTGGGTCGATCCGCATCATCCAGCTTCAGATCTTCACTCGGATCTTCCTGAGAACAGCTGATGTCTGAAAATAGTCGTTCATTAATCATTATTTATTTAATTGATAGAATCCATTCATGTAGAAGTTAAACGATTTAATTTATAATTTCTTGCCTACTTTATTTATTATTAGGCTATTATTTATTATTATTATTATTAATGTGGACTAAGAAGTGCAGTGACCTTTCACTGCATGTTGTAACTTTTAAACCTCTTGGATTTAAAAAACGATAAGTTGACAAGTTATGACAAAACTTTTTTTTTTTATGGGCCTAAGCTATACAATATTTTCGTTAATACAAAAAAGTATTATTATTCAGTTTAATGTAATTTAAGTTTATAAACAAGTTTATTGTACTTTAAAAATGTAATGCAGCAACGTTTTACACTTTACAGTGAATTGTAGTGAGTTGAAAATTTGTGCACTATATGGCAGGCCTATAATTGTATTTATTTAACAGTATAGTCCATTTAATTTCCAGGGGAAAACGATTATTCGTTTCAAAAGCTCACTAAAAATAATTAAAAATCACAATGAAAAATAAACGTCGTAATGATTTAGATTTTCTAGTAATGAATTAGCATATTAGGTTATAATTGATTGAGACACGTGGAAATTCTTTGGAAAAGGCGCAAATGTTTAAACAATAACATTAGTTAGCATTAGTTAATGTAGGCTTGTTATCTAACATTAACTAACAATAAACGAAACATTACAGTAGGCTATTTATGAATCTGTGTTAATTTTAGTCGATAAAATACATTTGTTCGTTGTTTAGTTAGTTCACGGTGCATTAACTAATGTTAACAAACAACTTCTAATTTTAATAATTTATTAGTAGGCTAAATGTTTAAATTAACATTCATTTAGATTAATAAATTATGTATACTACTGTTCATTCTTAACTAATGTTAACTAAAGAAACCTTATTGTAAAGCATTACCAGTTTCCTTTTCCATTTGGGGTTTGAAATAAACAGGAAACACATAGATTCCAATAAATGTCCCGGCCTCTCACCTTTTTTCTCTTTGTCTTCAAACGTGTCATCCGTCTTTGCGTCTTTAACATAGTCCATCTCTAGGAAATTCTTCCCATAAAAGGCAGCAGTACCGAAGTTCAGAGAGCTGTTTTTGTTGCCTTTGTCGTCCTGCAGGTCTTCGCTGAAGAGAGAGGCTCCGGATGGCATTTCCATGAACTGCTCTTGTTTGAAAGTGGACAGCATGCAGGATGAGGTCGGAATAAGAGCACTGTCCAGCCGCTGAGACATGTCCAGAGAGACCAAGTCCTCCTGATTCTGCTCCAGGTTCAGTATGTCCCGCACTGAGAAAGGAGTGGAAGTCATCTGGCTGGAGAACATTGCCATGGAGTGATGGTCCTCTTGGGCATCAGGGGTGCCTCGTTTAATGAATAGGGTTAATCTGTTGTGTTTAGAGGTCTAAGCACGTTCATCTTTCTAATAGACCCCTCATAACACACTTTCGGGGTGTAAGGTAAATCGAAATGACGGCATAGGCTACTGTAGTGAGGCTGAGGGCGGGGTCAGCTGCGCGTTCAACATTTTACAGCTTTTTATTGGTCAATGACGGATAATATTAAAATGACTTTCCATACATGTATGTGCATAAGAAACAATTTCCAACAATTTTACTAACACAAACAAATCGCATTGCTGCTGTCTTTTAATGCTCTAAACATTGATCACTTGTGTTGCCTGCTTTTATTGGCTACAGCAATTCAGGTCGATGCTTTTTCATGGTGGCAAAGTGAAGTCAGTTCTAAAGATGATCAGTGACGCGGTAAATGGGCCATACGCCTGGAACTGGCACGGAGCGCAAAGTTGCTCTCTCGGTTTGTTTGTTTTCTTCTTAATTGCTTAATCCAGAGGAAACTTCAGGCCAGAGAGGAGTTTTCTCCAAGGGATCAGACACTGCCATTGCTGGAACCTGAAACCTGCAATGACAAACCCAACTGTCTACCACTGAAAGATTCTGGTGCCACTGGGTTTGTTATCAAGACGTGATAACAGATGACAACAAACCAGAAACCCACCCACGCCGAACAGCCGCATGCAGCAGAAGAGCAACACATGTCAATTCATAGAGAATATAGACCTGTGTGGCGGAAATTGGTCCAAAGCAGACTTTTGGACATCTGTGGTTGATATAGCCTATAAGTTTTACAAGATTCAACCTATTTTTTTAAAAGTTGATTGTACTTAAAAATTTGCTAACAGTTTACACTGTGTGTAAACACACACACACACACACACACACACACACACACACACACACACACACACACACACACACACACACACACACACACACACACACACACACACACACACACACACACACACACACACACGTGTTTTAGATAACAAAAATAGGTTACACTTTATTGTCCTTGTTTGCTACTTAGTAATAACAGTAAATTATGCATAATTATGCAACTAACCCTCAACCAACCCCTAATCCTACCATAACCCTAGTTAATTTTTATATAATTACACTGTAACAATGACACCTTAAAGTGTAACCCTATATTTTAAGGCGTATATTTTAACTTCCGTGTATGCATAATTTATAATTATTAATACAATAACTAAATGTAACGTCTAACAAGGACACTGTCAAATAAAATGTTACCCAAAATATTTTGGTTGCATTGTATACAGATACCTACTATTTTAAATGGCTTTTGAGGTTACACTTAATTTTAAGGTGTCTTTGTTACAGTGTAATTATATATTTAAGTAGGCCTATAACATTAAGTACATGTAGGGCTGGGTTTAAGGTTAGTTGCATGTAATTATGCCAAATGTACTGCTTTTACTATGGTAAGCACACGCAATGTGTTACAAGGACACTGTAAAACAAAGTAGTAGCTATACCACTATTCATTTTATGATCATGCTGTATGAATTGTAATTATGTCTTTATTTTGTTACTCTTTCATTTTAAGATGACGTAGTTGCATTGTACTTAAGGGTTTGGTTTAGGGTTACTAATTATGCATAATGTACTGTTATTGCATGGTGAGTACATAACGTGTAACTATGTCACCTTAAAATAAAGTGTTACCGTTCATTTTAAATTGTAATGTATATGCATTTCTTTTACTTTTATTTAATAAAGTAGGTTTGGACATTATAGCGTTTCATAGGCTTCTACGCAATTGCATATTCTAGCCTAGCTCAATAGTGTATTCATTAAATATGTGATTGCGTTGCAACATGAACAACTATAAATGTAATCCAGGTTTTTGCAGAAGTGAAGGACTACCGTTCCTCTGGATATCAGCCATGAGTTGTGCTTGTGTGCAGAGGAGACAGACAGTATTATCGTTGATTTGATCTCTCACGGTTAATGCTGTAGTAAATGGCGCAGCCCGTGTCTGCACTATAGAGCTTCATGTTTATAGTTTTGGAGAAAATCTGTGTCTGCGTCTCAGACAGGCGTTTCTGATAAATGGACGCAAGCACTTTTCTCTATGAGCGAATCAACACTCCCTTATCCATCGCTGCAATAATTGGTGAAACAGAGTAAACGGACTCTGCAGCTTATGGAAACTGCTTTATATCACGATGATTTATTGAGCATCTCCTCTACTGCAGTTAGTGACAGTCCTCGTGACGGATGGAGCTGAAAACTCGCAAATGTTTCCGAGAGTTTACCACGATTTTCTGAGACAGGGGTTGCTCGAATAATTCGTCTTGTTTGATGCATTTCTGAAATAAATATTATGACAGACTACATGGTTAAGAGAAGAAGAGGCACAAACTCCCACAAAGCAACTGCATGTGAAGGTTTGTCTTTCAACAGCGCATTTGGAGCAGATAAAGAGTTGGATAACGTTCTTGAAAACTTCCTGTAGGCCGACCTGTTTAGGAAATGATGGGGCAGAGGGGTGAGATGGGTGTTATCTAAATGAGTCTGCTGCAGCGATGAGAGCACAGACTCTTTCCGCTGCTCTTCATCCCTGTCAATCACTTCCAAATTTAACACCTCCTGAAGGAAGCTCATGCCAGAAGACCTGCCTGCTGCTGAGGATCTTCAATACTCTTTATTCGACACGTTTAGATGAGGAGGCAGTCAGTTCAGGGCTTCTTCAACTTTGACCTGCACTCTTAAAAATAATGTTTTTTTATTGGCATCTGGAGAACCTTTAAAAATGCACAAAAAGTTTTTCATGATAAAAAATGTCTTTAGATTATTAAGATGTTCTTCACACTAAAAAACAAAAATGGTTAGTTTAAGAGCTATCAAGAAAGTTGACACGCACACACGCACGCACGCACGCACACACACACACACACACGCACACACACACACACACACACACACACACACACACACACACACACACACACACACACACACACACACACACACAACACACTATTACACACACACACACACACACACACACACACACACACACACACACACACACACACACACACACACACACACACACACACACACACACACACACACACACACACACACACACACACACACACACACACACACACACACAAAATGTTTCCATTGTGACGATTTCCATGATTGTGACGTTTATTTTGAAATGTTTTCTTGAGTAAAATGTATTTTTTATGTTACATTAAACATTTTGTTATGTATTAAATGATTTCATTAAACATTTTTATTGATTTGTTTATCATGTTTTTGCAATAACATTTATAATTATTTTTTCAATAAAACCAAGGTCACTTTGTTTGTTCGTGGGTTTATCAGACTTGCGACATCTGTCAGTTAAATTATCAATATTCCTGGACACAGTTTTAACATCAAGTAAAGAAAATCCAAAGGGACAAATCATATTAGTGCAGATGCCTTTTATATGGGGATTGCTGACAATTATATTTTATTGTCATGCATTTTGTATTTTATCCCTAAAAGTCAAGTGCACATTATTAATAGTATTTAAATAAAAAATGCATAAAGTTATAAATATAACAAATTAGTTTTTTTTTATTTATGTTTTTGAAATCAGTGTCTTAATCTCACCAATGCTGCATTTATTTGATCAAAAATATAGTAAAACAGTATAATATTATCCATATATTATTACAATTTAAAATAACTGTTTTCTATTTAAATATATTTTAAAATGTATTCCTGTGACGCAAAGCTGAATTTTCATGTCATTCCTCCAGTCTTCAGTGTCACATGATCCTTCAGAAATCATTCTAAGATAATTTCTTAATAAACGTTGAAAAACGTTTTTGCTGCTTTTTTGGTGGAAATCATGATACACTGCCCGTTTTAATCCCAGTTTCCACAACAACAACAAAAATATTAAGCAGCACATTTTTTTTTTTAATCAAATAAATGCAGCCTTGGTGAGGCTACTTTCAAAAACATTAAAAAAACCTAATGTTTCCAAACTTTTGACAGGTATAATCTGAAATATATTGAATGAGAAAGAGAAGACGAAAATCATTACTGTTATTGTAAAGCTGCACGTGTTGTCATCAGATCATTTGTCTTCCATTTCTTGGGCAATAACAATTTTCTTTATAGCTCATGTTCAGAGCTTTGGCAGTGGATTAGTCGGGGCAGACAGTAACATGATTGCTCCCTGAGGGAGTCAGATGACCTGCTCTGCTTTGGATGGCTCAGAATAGTTTTGACTACTCGCTCGCACTGAAACATGTTCATCTGCTCACATTTCATTAAGGCTTTGTAACTATATTAATCATAATGAAAAGAGGCTTTTGCAGCTGGTTCCTCCCGTATGATTTCACGGACCATCCGGCTGCCGAGTTCATGGAATGCCACTGGATGTGTAGTTTAGACCCTTGGACAAGTGACTGTCTTTCCAGGCGACATTCCTTGTTAAAGTGGAGAGCATATAGCCTATTCTTTTTATCATTTATTGTGTAGGCCTATATCACTTTAATTGTGCAATAATATGTTTTTGATATTTTATTAAACTGTGAAATTAAACTTGGCCTTTTTACAGGTCCTTCTCAAAAATTTTGCATATTGTGATAAAAGTTCATTATTTTACATAATGTAATGATAAAATTAAAATTTCATATATTTTAGATTCATTGCACTCCAACTGAAATAGTTCAGGTCTTTTATTGTTTTAATACTGATGATTTTGGCATACAGCTCATGAAAACCCCAAATTCCTATCTCAAAAAATTAGCATATTTCATCCGACCAATAAAACAAAAGTGTTTTTAATACAAAAAAGTCAACCTTCAAATAATTATTTGTCAGTTATGCACTCAATACTTGGTCGGGAATCCTTTTGCAGAAATGACTGCTTCAATGCGGCGTGGCATGGAGGCAATCAGCCTGTGTAATGGAGGCCCAGGATGCTTCGATAGCGGCCTTAAGCTCATCCAGAGTGTTGGGTCTTGCGTCTCTCAACAGATTCTCTATGGGGTTCAGGTCAGGAGAGTTGGCAGGCCAATTGAGCACAGTCATACCATGGTCAGTAAACCATTTACCAGTGGGTTTGGCACTGTGAGCAGGTGCCAGGTCGTGCTGAAAAACGAAATCTTCATCTCCATAAAGCTTTATGGACTTCAGGCATTTAGGCATTTCCTTCTCCCCAGTCTTCCTCCAGGCTCTGGCACCTTGATTTCCGAATGACATGCAAAATTTGAGCGACAGTCCAGTGCTGCTTCTCTGTAGCCCAGGTCAGGCGCTTCTGCCGCTGTTTCTGGTTCAAAAGTGGCTTGACCTGGGGAATGCGGCACCTGTAGCCCATTTCCTGCACACGCCTGTGCACGGTGGCTCTGGATGTTTCTACTCCAGACTCAGTCCACTGCTTCGGTCCTTCTCCACAATCTTCCTCAGGGTCCGGTCACCTCTAGGAATTTTGGGTTTTCATGAGCTGTATGCCAAAATCATCAGTATTAAAATATATGACATTTTAATTTTATCATTACATTATGTAAAATAATGAACTTTTATCACGATATGCTAATTTTTTGAGAAGGACCTGTAATTTGTTGCTTGCTAATCTAGACACTTTTCTGTCCTGTAGTTTTGCCTAATCCGCCTCTTGGTGGCAGATTTTATCATAGCAATGTCACTGTTTCATTCAGGCAGGCCTACACACATTCAACAGAGCCGACAAGGTAAAATATTTCTCTATGCTAAAAATAAAAAAATGTCTGTTTAGCAGTTTAGGCTTTAAAGATAACATATTTGGCAATACAGCTCAGGGAGATGCTGATTAACTGAATTTGAAATTTGGCATGAAACGGACAATATGACGTCACTTTGTAGGCCATCTGGCAGTTAGCATCACACTGGTTCCTTCAACAAAACCAAGTAGGATTTTTCCATAGGCCTTTTTGGATTGTCACACAAAACAAGCTGATCTACAAAAGTTTTTGATACGATTGCGGTTTTGAGTAATGAACCAGGCTGGGAGTTTTTAAAAGCCTCAGGAATCTTTTGCAGGTGTTTAGAGTTAATTAGTTGATTCAGATGATTAGGTTAATAGCTCGTTTAGAGAACCTTTTCATGATATGCTAATTTTTGGGATAGGAATTTTGGGTTTTCATGAGCTGTATGCCAAAATCATCAGTATTAAAATATATGACATTTTAATTTTATCATTACATTATGTAAAATAATGAACTTTTATCACGATATGCTAATTTTTTGAGAAGGACCTGTAATTTGTTGCTTGCTAATCTAGACACTTTTCTGTCCTGTAGTTTTGCCTAATCCGCCTCTTGGTGGCAGATTTTATCATAGCAGTGTCACTGTTTCATTCAGGCAGGCCTACACACATTCAACAGAGCCGACAAGGTAAAATATTTCTCTATGCAAAAAATAAAAAATGTCTGTTTAGCAGTTTAGGCTTTAAAGATAACATATTTGGCAATACAGCTCAGGGAAATGCTGATTAACTGAATTTTAAATTTGGCATGAAACGGACAATATGACGTCACTTTGTAGGCCATCTGGCAGTTAGCATCACACCGGTTCCTTCAACAAAACCAAGTAGGATTTTTCCATAGGCCTTTTTGGATTGTCACACAAAACAAGCTGATCTACAAAAGTTTTTGATACTTACGTTTTGTCCATCAAGATCATTTGAACAGATTTTGAAGCCTAAATGCAGTCGCCAGAGGTAAAAAGCTAAAGGTATAGCCAGGTTATGCTGCATTCAGACAGGTTGGACCATAGATTAATGGACTTGAATGTCCGTGATGTCACCCGTAGGTTTCTGAAGAGCACTTTTGAAGCCCAAACTGGCAGTGTGTCACTGCGCCATACTCTTGGATAACCGAAAATGGGCAAAATGGGTGGAGCTGAGGTGCCTGGTTGACTAACAGCTAGTAGTGACAGCAGCTGCAATCCACCTGTCACTCAAGTGTTCACACCCTTAATTTACAGAATTTAAGGCTTAATATAATTTAAATGGATGAGTTCACCCCAAAAATTCACCCCCCTCACAATTGTCATTAAGGGCAAAATTAGCTTTATAGACCAAAACCACTTTTTGTACCAGGCTGTAAACATGTTTTTTTCTGCTGTAAAGTTGGGAATTTTAACATGGGGGGTCTATGGGATTGACTCCCTTTTGGAGCCTGTCTCTAGCGGCCAGTTGATAAATTGCAGTTTAAGTCACTTCTGTGTTAGACTCAAGAGAGAGACTGTAAGGTTGCCGCTTGGGTTGGATGTGGGAATATCCCAAATTAAGGCTGTGTCCGAAACCTGCAAAAAATTCTGCCTTTGGAGGACACATTTCAAGGCAGGAAGGCATCAATGCACGTCCAAATCTAATGTTAGCTTTACTTCCTGTCTCCTGAGAGACCTTCATCTGATCGAGTTTTGAAGGCAGCATATCGTTCGCTGCCTTTGATATCCCACAATCCTGTGCTTTCCATTCTGTGACAGTTGAGCGGGGGAAAAAAGATGCCATCCGAAAGTTGCTTTGCTGGTAAGTTTGTGTGTAAATGTATGTTTTTTTACCAACATTTTCCACTTCTGATGTCATTTCTAGCGAGAAATTACTAATGTAGTAATTCAATATTTGTTTAGCTCTCACCAAAGCTCTCTCTATTTTTCTGTAGATCATTGAACTGTAACACTGCCTAAAAAGTCTCTCCAAAATTAGTTTTGTGAGGTGCCTTCGACCCTTCGTGCACAAATGCTGCCTTACGAGCCATTGTCTGATAAGGTTTTCGGACGCAGCCTAAATATCCCATTTCAGACCTCAGTAAGTTCCAGTCAATCAGAGGTCACTTTCACATGTTGACCACAGAGCAAACCGTGTTTTTGTGTCAATTATGGCAAAAACAGAATAAAAACAACATAAAATCATGAAAAACAAAAATGAAGGCTTATTACATCAACTTAATGTCTAATGTTAAAGTCTGGAAGTGACGTCAAATGATGCGTCTCGCTGAGGTCGGGGTTGACCGATGTACTCCGAGTTCACAGGTCAATGTCCAACTTTGAGTGGCATTCCAGATGTTATTTTAACTAAAAACATTTTTCCCAGAAAGTTCTTCTTCTTTTGGTATTAATGGCGGTTGGCACTTTTTCCCAGAGTGTTTGAGTTTGTTTATAAGAGCACAATTATAATTAATAACACAAATATAATAATAATTTTTCATTAGTCTTCCCTTTAACAGTATCATTTTGTTAATTCAGACCGATCTGAGAACGTGGAACACGCAAAAACAAGAGGCGGGATTTATCGCACAAACCAATCATATCCAATCATAGCGATCCAATCATTGCTATCACGTAGTCTCAGCCTCAGACGTCATGCCGATGGACCATTAGCTGAACATCTGATGCATATGGCACACTTATCTGGAACATAGACGGTAAAAGAAATGGACACCGCGACCCCATAGATTTCAACGGTTAAAAGCGAAGTCAATTAGAAGCACTCACTTCCTGATGGCTGAGTGTACTGAGCATACTCAGACTGAACTTGATGACGTAGATGTGACGTGCACAACCTGTCTGACAGTTGTAAGTCTTCTAGTAGTTGTGGGAAGTGAAATCTGAATCACGTTGTTGAAATATTTTGTCCCGTTGCTTTTGGCTCTCTGTGGGCTTCTCCCCATGCTTCTCCCTGGACTTTATCGGACTTTATGCCTCCACGTCCCCCTGACTGCCTCATAGACAGTAAAAGATTGCCTGTGAGCTTCTCCTGTCTATACGGTAATTTCTCTTCTGTGCAGAGTCTCGTTGGTTATGAAGCAATCGTTAGCCTATTTTTACAAAAACAGCTTCTACGGGGGCGATAGAGTAAGATACAAGGTAATGGAGTCTTTTATATATTGTCGTGTTTCTTTAGAAATAAACAATGGACAAATGGAGTCTTTAAATGCCTCAGATGTAAAGTTATTCACTGTTAAAGTCACGCCAAAATGAATGGGAGTCAATGGGATGCTAACAACAGGTGATGGCTTGGTTAGCAACGGCTGCCCCTATGGAAGGTACGCTTTCGGGGGCTGGATTACCCCTTGATCTGGAAACACTTTAGGAGTTTCGAAGTCATCATCTGATTGGTTGAATTCTACAAGATGTCCGCAAGACGCATCTGTTGCATTCTTTAACAGTCTGCCTGGAAACAAATGCCGTGATGCCAAACTCCCTCGTGGAAGAAGAACACCATTGTGTTTACAACTGTGACAATGAGCGCTTACCAGGATCAGCTAAACGCTGGATTTTCAAACGTATGTGAAGTTTGCGCTCCAATGTTGCAGTAAACGTGAACAACGTTTATGAATTAAAAATATATAGATGCACGCCGTTCTGTTATTGCAGGGACATTAGTGATGTCCGGTTCGCGAACGAATCGTTCTTTTGAACCGGTTCTTTTAGTGAACCGGTCGAACCAGTTCACCAAATCGGACTGAATCGTTGAAACAGTTCGCAGCACTAATCCACAAATTTATAAAGTTACTCACTTTTTGACCTGTCTGACTGTCCCTCTGACTTGAAACAAACCAACATCCCAGAGTTATTTAGTTACTCCAACAATAATTAACTACTGTAAGAGAGAATTGATTATGATGAGCACGTCAGCGAACAGAACTGAGCATGCGTGCAGCGTACCGCGACGAACGCGTGCACGGCCTGTCACAGTTCTCGTTCTCGAGTCAAGACTGGTTGCAACGGTTATCGGATCACCAGTACACTGAACCGAGAACTGTTTATTTCGACATGTCCGATTTGAGAACCGACGAGCTGATACTGACTGAGCATGCGTGTAATTTTTCAAGAGAGAACGAAAAGCATGTTAAGTTTTGTTGAGCATCGGGAAGTGTTATAGGGATCATAATAATTTATGAAATACCTGTAGGCCTACAGTAATTATAGTTAATGATGACACATTCACAAATTGGGTTTGTAATAAATAAACAATGTTTTAATAAAAATATATTAAAGTGTTCACAATACACATAAAAAAGTGCACTTACACACACTGTATGTGTAGCCTACATGGATCAAACTATCTGATGTTCAGAAATTGTTATACAAATATATGTTTCTATATTAATGTTGTCTAAAAAGCATTACAGTAAAAATGTGCATTAGTTTGTACAACTACAAAACTAAACATTTGTTTCATAAAGCCATTATTTGCATGATCAGTGTATTTAATTTCTAAACAAGGTGATATAGGCTAAATATAAAAATGATGTAGCCTCAAACTACAGCTAAGCAATTAAGACTCCTTTTGAATCGCTCTCGCGGTTCTCGAATCTCAGTTTCATTCTCGTTCTCGTTCTTGAGTCAAGAATCGGTTGCAACCGGTTGCAGCGGTTTTCGAATCACCAGTACACTGAACCGAGAACTGTTTATTTCGGACATGTCCGATTTGAGAACCGATGAGCTGATACTGACTGAGCATGCGTCAAACGACTGACTGACTGCAGGCATCTCTGAACCGAACGAACATCAACTGATATGAGCGCGTCTGTGAAACAACTCTGAGGACATGAATGTGGGGAAAATCTGGCGAACCGTATTTATTTAATTACAAAACATAGTAAGTGGATCATGGTTTCTGCACTGATGAAGACTAATTTATTGATTTTAGAACTGTGAAACATCCTCCTTTGCACATCACTGCCTGTTTGGATGCTTTAGATGTAAAACGTAATTGTAATAAACTTAACAGATTATGATGATATTTTATCTGATTGATATTATGATTACTGACTTTATATATTTTAATGTGTAAAGTGTTTGTTTATCCAGCCCGCGATAGACTTGACGTCATTACGTCATAGAGAAATGACGTCATCACGTTTGAGCGTAAAAGAACCGGTGAACCGGTTTTTTGATCCGGTTCTTTGAAACGAACTGTCCGAAAGAACCGGTTCGCGGAAAAGAACCGAACTTCCCATCACTAAGGGACATAGACTTTACATTTGCACGCCCCTAAAGATGACACGGAACAAAACAAACTGTGATTGGTTGTGTTACATATCAGTCAAACGTCCTCTTGGGCGGTCCTTGACCAATGAAAGCTGTGATGGAGTCCAGACCTTCAGCCATCAGTCGTGAGACTACCTCTCACTTGATTTTCCCCCATTCATTATCAATTACCCCCCACCAAACCCACTGCATGCATCATAGGGTCTGTTAAAACTCAATAGGCTCAGAGGAGGCAAGAGAGACATGGCGTCCTACTGTAACTTCACCTGCTGGTGTCACTGTTGGACAATATTACATTAGAAAAAACGAGTGATTTATACACAATTTAATTTAAATTTTTTTTTTTTTTGCATTGTCTTATGAATTTGTAATATGGATTATTTTTTCATCAAATATTTTGAGGAGACACTGCCTTCCTTGCCCCCTCGGAGGAAACGCCCCTGCTGTGATGTAATGTGATTGACAGGGTGTCCAACCCTCGTGCCAGTAAACAGAAGAAGAGAGTGAGGGGAGGTTACTTTGTTTAAAGATTACAGTAACACTTTACAATAAGGTTGTATTAGTTAATGCATTAGTTAACATGAACTAATAATGAACTGCACTTATAAAGCATTTATTCATCTTTGTTAATGTTGATTTCAACATTTACTAATGCATTAAAAAAATCTTGTTAACATTAGTTAATGCACTGTGAACTAACATGAACAGCTGTATTTTTATCAACTAACGTTAACAAAGATTAACTAATGCTGAACAGTGGTGTTGTTCATGGTTAGTTCATGTTAACTAATGCGTTAACTAATGTTAACTAATACAACCTTATTGTAAAGTGTTACCAAGATTACAAATGGCATTTAAAAAATAGTGATGTGCACCAATAAACCATTTATAAAAAATACTGCAATATTCCATTAAAAAAATGTCTTTAAGGTGACTTTAAGGTAACTACCAGAGGCCCATATTATGTCTTTTCATACGAATGTATTTAGTAGGGAAACTAAAGTCAGAAAAATATGCTTTTCTTAAATCTAGTGTTGTTCACTGTTCAGTAAATGCGAAGCCATGTTGTCAATACTAAAAAGCTATTTAACACTGTAATACTGTAATATAAGTGTATTTTAAGCTTAAATGCTGCCTGAAACTGTGCTACATGTGTGACGTTACTGCACAGGCACGCTTTATACTGTCTTTATACACACTGACATGCTTCTAGTAGGGTAGAAAGGGGTAAAATGCCCCCCTACTGTTTTTCCCAAAATAACCACTAGATATGGCTGTTGGTGATCTGCCCTTTTAGCATAGACACACCCCTGAGTGAGAAGCACAGTGTCCGCCATTTCAGTTTACTCACTGTATCAGCTAGCTAGAGTTTTACAATGTCAGCACCAAAAAACATTACAAAAGTTCTGTTGTTGGATGTACCAACGAACATACAAGTCTCCATAGACTCCCGGCATCCGCATTGTGGTTGAATTTCATTTCTGAAGGAAATGTTATATATTGGTGCAAATATTTTTACGCATGGCTGCTTTACCAACGAGGGTCAGTACAATGCTTGATTTGCGAAAAAGTGAAGAAAGAATGGGTCAATACCAACGCTTTGTGCTCTAACTTCATATCCAGAACAAGAAATCTACAATGCTGTAAGGCTACATCCACATAACTCCATAACAACCAATGTAACATAAATGTATCCACTAACCATTCAGAAACGTCCATGTGCAGTCTAAAAGTTGCAACCTTCATCTGTGTCGCCTGTTTAGTTGTTGATGGAGTATCCGAAGGAGGGTGGGGCACAGCAGCTAATTTGCATTTAAAGGGACACACACAAAAAGCGTGTCTTTGCTCACACCCAAATAGGGGCAAATCTGACAAGCTATAATAATTGATCTGGGGGATATTTTGAGCTGAAACTTCCAAAAACATTCTAGGGACACCAGAAATGTATATTGCATCTTGTGAAAAGGGGCATAATACGTCCTCTTTAAGTGATATAATTCTCAACAGTAAGAAGGAAAAAAAGTGTTTTATAGGATATGAGAATAGCAAGGCCTGTAGTTAGGGCATACATGTTATTTAAGGTTATTAATGACAATTCAAAATTAGAATGCCCCATCATAATCATTTGCCATGTTCTGAACATCACATCCTTTGTTTTTCCATCAAATGTAATCTAACTAGGTGGTTGAATAAAAATTTTGACTTTAAATTTAAAAATTACCTCAAGTTAGCATCAGCTAGCTAGCCAGTTAGCATCAGCTAACAATATTTTTCAGCATGGTTCATTAATAAATATTCATATTTGTCTGCTGTTATTTTGGCTTGTATTTTTAATGTTAAGCTTAAACTGCTTGTATTCTGATTTAGCTGTAGTATAAAGCAAAATGGGACCACCTGTGGGGCAAAACACCCTTGGTATTTTATTTTAAATTACATTTTTGTTAAAAATCCAATAACGTGAAAAGTCTGGATATTTTTCACACGTGGTTTATAATTTATTTAATTGTTACTGAAAACTAGGATCATTTTAGACACATTTAACGTTTGTTTCACAGAAAATAATTACGGTCCTTAAGAGGGGCGTTTTCCCCCACTCTACCCTAAACAAACAATCTAAATATTTCCATTTGCAAAAAAAAAAAAAAAAAAAAAGTTAGGCTTACTCATTAGCAAATATGAATCGTTTTTTTTTCCAACACTCCCAAAATCATATTTTTCTCACACTGCATTACTCAATCTCAACCTTTTCAATAAATGAAAAGTCTTTCATTTATTACCTCTTTAAATGTTGAAAAGCACGACGAAAGGCACACACAGGCACTGTATAGCCTATAAATGACCGCTAGAGGGCAGAAACGCAGTGCTGTACATCGAGGATAGAGGTCACTCAAGAGAAAAGACTGACTGATATGTCACATTCATGCAGACACACAGAATAGAACATTGATTTTTTTGGCCATGCTCTTCAGTCCCTGCCGTTGTTTAAATGTGAACATATGGTGTCTGATGTGATGTCTGTCTACTCTATCTCTGCCTCCTTATTGCAGTGCAAGTTTGAGGTATCATGAATGCTATTAAAGTCATCACTGATAAAGCAATCCTTTTCAGCAGATAAAATAATCTCTTGGAAAAATCTTTATTGGTGGCTATGCATAACTAAGGCCTGGTATCTTTGGGAGACTGATACATGTCTTTGACCACTTGACCAGATTACCCACACCTTCAGCTCAGTAAATTCATCAGCATTCAGAATGGCCACTTTGTTGTGGTGTTGGCCTGTCATATATTAACTGCAGCGCCCCAGCCTGAGAACCAGTTCGCCTGCTGCTCGACCACAGCCACCAGAGCCTCATAAAGCCTGTTTATAGATCTTCAGCCCTATGACAGGAGAGCCCAAACCAGAGTGTAGGAGAGCTTGTTTACGGTGCGGTGGCCTCATTCCACTCTGGCGTTTTCCCCCCCCACTGCTGCGATGAGCTGAGCGCTTCTGCAGGAGGCTGGTGGAGGTGCCTGATGCAGCTGCAGTTCAGCCTGGCGCCAACCCTGTGCCACACGCCCTGACAGCTTTATGTGCCAGTCAAGAGGAACGCTCTTTAGATCATCAGCGCTGGCTTCAGACAACATGGACCTGACCAACATCAATGCGCCTTTTCCCCTTACAGAAACCAGATTCTTAGAAACTCAGGGACGTTTGGATTGAGTTTTGCTGTGATTAATGTCTCTGTGGACTCATCACCCTCACTGCGGAAATCAAGAGACTGATTGTGCTTGTTTGTGATGAGACAATTTGTTGACAGTTTCTTGTTTATTACAGCTGAAATACACATAACACTTTTTTATTATGGTAAATATAGCCTATTTAATTTAATGGTGCACAAAGCTTTTAAATAAATACCATCCATCCATCCATCCATCCATACTAAAAAGTAATTCAATGATTTCATGCATGATGCATATAACATGCACAATTAATAACAACCACAATATATGTGGCATCACGTGAGCATCAGAACTGGACCACGGAGCAATGGAAGAGGGTGGCCTTTTCTTTTACATCACGTGGATGGCCAGGTGCTTACCTGGGGAACACATGGCACCAGGATGTACTATGGGAAGAAGGTAAGCCGGCGGAGACAGTGTGATGCTTTGGGCAATGTTCTGCTGAGAAACCTTGGGTCCTGCCATACATGTGGATGTTACTTTGATACGTACCACCTACCTCAGCATTGTTGTAGAGCATGTACACCCTTTCATGGAAACGATATTCCATGGTGGCTCGTGGCGTGACCTCTTTCAGCAGGATAATGCTCCCTGCCACAAAGCAAAAATGGTTCAGGAATGGTTTGAGGAGCACAACAAGTTTGAGGGTTTGACTTGGCCTCCAAATTCCCCAGATCTCAATCCATTCGAGCATCTGTGGGATGTGCTAAACAATCAAGTCTGATCCATGGCGGCCCCACCTCGCAACTTACAGGACTTAAAGGATCTGCTACTAATATATTGGTGCCCGATACCACAGCACACCTTCAGGGGTCTAGTGGAGTCCATGCCTCGATGGGTCAGGGCTGATTTGGCAGTATAAGGAATATTAGGAAGGTGGTCATAATGTTATGAATGGTGTATATTTTAATGGCACTAAATAAAATTGTATTTAAATCACACATAAATAAACTGTCAAATAAATGATGCATGTATACAGCTTTCATAAAAACAAATTACAAAAAGGACACATCCGAGTAAGAAATGAGCTTTAGTATTTATTTTTCTAAAACAATTAGAACACATGCTATCTGTAGTGATAAGGAACCCATCATTCCATGTAATTGTTGCACACAGATCTTTCCGTTTTCCAGGGTTAAACCCAAAGTTAAAGACATTTTGCCCTCATGTTCATTGGAATACCTGAGCGAATTAAAAATAGGATTGGTCAAAGTAACTACTGTAATCTTTAGGCTGATGAATAACAGATCTATACAAGCCGTATAACCAATAATCAGCTCCGGACACTATATTAACCAATCACGTGGCAAGGGCCCAAAACTAAAGTAAACAATAATTCACCCATTTCAATATTATTGTCAGTAATACCCTGAGCTTCTTGTGTAGACTTAACCTAGTTCCTGGGTCTAAGGCCAGCCGACTACAGTTCCAGCTTCTGGCTCTTCTCAGTGGCTCTGGGAGAAAACTGCTATTTTTTACTTGGAAACACCAGTGGCTGGCTGTGGATTTGGCCAGAATACAGGCAGGCCTGCTTTCCATGAGACACTGTAAGCTGAAGTTGTTCCTGTGTTGAACTAATCTGTTAGGGCAAAGCCTAGAAATGCAGCATACATAGACTTAAGTGATCCGATCAGGGCGCTTCTTTGAGAGACATAAATCTGAATGTAATGCTGAACACAACTATATAAGGGGCTGTTATTTTGGGGCATTTTACTATAAAGCATCTGCTTGGGTTCCACAGTTTATTTTGGGGTTATATTCTCAAGGCACAATAAGCTTGTTACTGGATTTTTTTTGTGAAATGACTTTTTCTTTTAAAAAGCACAGAGCGTTGTATGTGCTAGACCTGGACTTCAATCCTGTACAGCTTGTAAGTAATCAAGTATGTCAAATAACAATTACACATACATTTCCGAAACAAACAAACATATCTTACATATCTACAGTCAAATGCGTAATTGGTGCAATAATGTAACTAATACAACAGCAAGCATTCTTGGCACTATATTACATATAGTATATCATTACCGAATATGGAGGCTATATTTAGACATGTTTATATAAATATAGATATACATACATTTATATGTACATGGTTTATATTCAAACATTGCATAAAGCATGAAATAAATAAATCAAAGAGATTGAATCTTAAGGAGGATATGATTTGCGAAATAGAGATGCTGTATTAGAACTAAAATAAAAGCACTGAATTCTACAAAATTAACAATCTGTCCTATAATCTGGAGTATCAAAAAAGCCGCACCACATTTACCCTTGCAAAAATGTACAGTTTGGGAGTGCTGGAATGAGTGTGTGGAGACATGAGGGTGGATGGGTTGAATTAGGAGGTCTGCTGAGTCTGTTAAATTGGGGATTGGGGTGTCATGGTCAATTTAGGTGATCCTGCTATTTCACCTCCGAATATCACTGATTTTCGTGTCTTCCTGCTCGGCGACAGCGGCATCTGAACTGGGACGGCGTGGGCCTTGGCTTCGACTTCTCGCGTGGGAACTTATCCCGACCTTGCCAAGTTTTTCCTTGTCTCCTTGTCGAGCGCCCTTGTGGTGCTCCCCCTCTGAATGAGAGGAAACCGCCGGACGTCGCTCAAGGCCGCCTGGCCCTGGAGCGGCGGTGATGGATGTGCAGAAGCTCAGGCTGTCGCACAGAGCGCCCCAGTTCTGCTCGCACTGCAGACGCACGCTCCGGGTAATGGCTTCCTTCACCTCCTCTCCACAGCTGAGCAAGATGTTCACCAGCTCAACGTACGGCCTAAGAAAGCGGGATGACAGCAGTCAGTCGTTGTAAAAGAGTGACTTGCCGCGATTTATGCTCTACTTTAAAAAGCTAACGGAAATGTCTTGAGATTTTAACGTTGTGTTCATCAAAAGCCAGCACTGGAAAAAAGGTGGAAGACACTGCAATGACAGGTCATGTCACCATACACCGACTTTTCACGAGAATGTTCAGAGATGTTTAACAGCTGGTCCTCAAGGCCCTCAGACCGAATAAATAAATGAACTGCGTTTACAGAACTTTATGCAGCTCCACATGTATTTTTAAATGGAAAAGTACATGAATTGCCTGGAAACATGCTGCTAACCGAAAATAACACACTTGAGTTTGATGTCATCAAACAAACAAGCTCCCTGACTCGCAAATAGGTTTGGCGCGATTATTGATTCTCTGATTGTGGTTATTCAATCTAATCACAATTATTTGAGATAAAAGATTCATTGAAACAATATATTTTATATATAAAATATTTATATAAAAATTCACATTTTGCCATCCAAATTTTAAAGAATGCTGTTAACCAACCAGTTTTGGCCCCTTCACACAGAGTCTTTACTGGTAAATTAGTGGTAAATTACCGTAAAGAGATCATGTGCCAGATTTATTAAACAGGGCAAATTAGCATGAAAGCACAATTCCACAAAAGCACAGATGGGACTGAAAAGTTATGTGCGTGATCTACAGACAACCCACAAATTAAAGAACACCGACGCAGCCGGATCATTTCTATAAGCGTCTGGTTTAAGATGTGCTTTATTGGGGCGGAAAATCATGGCGCAAACACCAGTAAATTGACGAGCGCAAACCTTAGTAAATCCCCTCGCATGCTTGATTTAAATACTCTCCTCCCATAAATTTTGCGTCTGAAAGGGAAACTCCTACAAATGCATATCTGACGTAAAAAGTCTGCTTCGGGCAAGTCATTAAGTTATGGAGAAGACGCAATTATATACTCTGCACTGGTTTTCTATGTAAATATGCACTAGATGGACATCTTTGACCATTGCGGCAGGTCTCGCAGCTTTTTCAACATGTCACGTTCAAGACCCGGATTTCAAAGTAAAATATATATATACAAATGTTTTTTTTTCAGGATTACACTGTATATGACATTAACAATTTTGTTCATTGTCGCAAAACCTCAAACAATACTGAAGAACACAAACAGGAAACCATGTAGTATGTGCAAACAAGAGCAGGGAGATACAGAAAACTGATATGCTGAGCTTGATACCTACCCTTTGGGAAATAAGTCTTGGAAATGTATCATCTCCACCATGACATTGACATTGTCTTTAGCAGCTGAGCAGAGGTTGTGTTTCATGTAGCATTCCCGTTGAAGCTGGAAGACCATCTCCTTTATGGCCAGGCATTTTCGGCTGATGCAGCTGAACTTGTGCCTTAAACCGTGAGCCATGCACTTTAGAGCATCCTTGATGAAGGACTTGCCCTGTGAGCATTTAAGACAAAGTCTTATCAGATCTGCAGTCATAAACAGCCTTTCTTTCTCTGTTCTAATAGGGCAAGTCTCTGTATAGACACACATCTTGAGCATTACAAGTTTGAAACCCTCTGCTTCAAATCCACCTGCACCTTGTGAAACACGAGCCGTATTAGAGGCAGTGCCAGTTGGCCGGGCCGGCTGCAGGGTCATCCTCTGGATGCGTCTGAGGATGAGGTTTTCACGGTCCACTTGGATCTGAAAACCTGGGGTAAGACCCAATACCCGATCAGCTTTGGCTCCAAAACTTCGACGAGTGCCTCGGACACTGGTTGGGTTCAGGATTAGTGGCCTCGGGTCTTGGGTACATTTTAAATAAATGTGCTTTTACTGAATGGACTTGAGAAAACCTGAATTCTTTTAAACTATGTTGGGCATTTAACAAATACAAATTTAAAACTGCCAAATGTTACTGAATGAAATGTCGACCCAGGAAGAGCTACAGGACTGTGAAGCTTTGGGGGTGTTGATGGACTCAATCTACACCATCTGTGTTTTTTGATCATCCAGATGCAGTCTTCGATAAAAACGTGAATTTCTCAGCTTTTTGCTCATTTTATTTTTTTAAAAACTTACCCACATTCAAGTGTTGAAAAAAAAAAGATGCATGAAACTAAATTAATTTTTGTTGTTTAAAAGCAGAGGGTCTGTTCTTTCTTTATATGATATATTCCATGTTTAGATATTCATACAACAAAATATTCTAGGGGCCATGACATTTTTGTGAAAATGATCACAAAAATAAATAAATAAAATAATTGCTGGTGGGGAAAGAGTTTAAATGCATTTTGGTCTATTGGATCACAAGTGGACGGCGCTAAATACAGGTGTAAACGGGTCTAAAACTTTTGAGCTTGTCCACTTTCTGTCACTTCCAGAGGTAGTCAAAAACCCATTAGATCCTGTCTTTTCCTAGCTTTATAATGGCAGTGAATGGCAGCTCAAAAAAAAAAAAAGTGCATCCATCAAGTATAAAAGTAATCCACACAGCTCTGGGGGATTAATAAAGGGCTTCTGAAGCGAATTGATGGATTGTGAAAGAAAAATATCCATATTGTAATATGAAGTATAAATATAAAGTAACATATCTAGCTTCCGGCAGACCTGACGTTGGACATAGCGTAAGCATTTTGAACTGCGAGAGGCGCATTATTATTATTAATTATTATTAATCCCCCAGAGCCGTATGGATTACTTTTATAATGGATGGATGCACTTTTTTGAGCTTCACATTTTGGGCTGCCATTATAAAGCTGGGAAGAGCCAGGACATTTTTTAATATAACTCCGATTGTATTCGTCTGAAAGAAGAATGTCATACATTGGCATCTCTCACACCCTCTAGTAAGGAGAAGACTTTAAATCGGATGTTTCGAGTTATGTTGACAACTTTGTGGACATGTATTCTCAAGCGTTTATTTTTCCAGTCCACTGGTCATGACTGAAAGCCGAACTCAGAAATAACTTGTATCCATCAGGAAGGCAATAATATAAAGTAATAAAAAATAAGTAAATAAATAAATGAAATGATGGCCAAATCAGTCAGCAGGACACTGCTGTGCACACGTCAATGGTCAATGCTGATTACGTATGGGTCCAGTTGGGTTAGGAAATAAATGCCATTGGGTCGGGTCTAATTTTATCGGGTCTGTCTCGGGTTGGGTTTTTCATTTAAAAAATGTTTATTTATGCACGGTTCAAGTAAGAAGTGATTAGGGTCGATTCGAGTCAGGTACAGATTTTAGGACCCGAGAAGACCTCCAGTCTAAGGGACATGAAACCCATGGGAGACTGGGGCAGCCATGTGCTTACCTGCGAGTCAAACTTGCCAGCATTGTGCAGGAAGGTCATGCAGATTTCCTGGAGGCCGCGGATTTCACAGGAGTTGTTCTCGAAACACTCAAACACACCGCAGCCCACGTCTCCTGCGCTCACAAGACAATGCTGGATCTCAGCTGTAGAGATTAGAAAGAGAATCCACGTCACTTAGAGCTAAATAAAGAATTAGAACAGATTAAAACTCGATTCTGGACATCATATTTCAAAACAATCTCTACAACAGGTCTATATTTATATAAGAAATAAAGTCACTTTAGAAATGTACTTGACAACCTTTTACATCATGCACACACATGAATGCTGAGGCCTATTTTCGGGCTTTGTTTCTGCTATGAAAATCGAAGAACTGTATTTAGGGGACAAATTTAGCAGAGAGAGCGCTGTGGTAATTAAGGTATGCTATTAAAGTCCATCAAACTGGGAGGCATCTCGCAGTAACTGCCTGAGATGTGGGAAAGCAAGGTTAACCGTATATAGGGCAGGACGAGATTGCTTTACCTTGCTGTGGAGATTTAGGAAATAGCCTGGACAACAGAGACAAGCAAATATCATATGGAAATATGATTATGAATATAATATCACCAATTCCACTTATATCCGCAAAACACAATTAAAGGGAAGCATTATGCGTCTTTCGAATTTTAATCAGAAATGATAAAGGCGGTTCTGATTCACCAATAGCTGTACTGATATTCAAAGGAAAGAATACTTGCTGGTTTAGAGAGTGTGAATGCACTGTGAATGCATGTTTGATACATTAGATCAAATCATACAGACAGACATCCAGTAGTATTTTCATGACCACATCAGCAGTTTTTATAAAATACTTTGCGATGTGTCTGTTAGCCGTGTCAGCAGTAAAAGACATGCTGCCTGTTTGTCTACATGGATTAAACATTTTAGTTGTACAACGGCAACCAGGAGGTAAAAAACATTACATATATAGCCAATTTGAGGACTTTTATTTTAAAAGAACAAATTCTGTGCTGTAATAAGAAAAAAATAATTAAGGAAAATAGTTAAGATTAGCTTAATGTAACATTTAAACCCATCGTGTCAGTATAAAGCCAAAGCTAAAGGCAAACAGTTCATGCAGCAATCACATTACAAATCGCACTATTTTAAAATGTTATCTCTAAGGATCTCAATGGCTACTTCGGCCCTCAAATGAAATACACGCTTGATTGTTTGTCTTTCTCTAACATTACATTATTTGAGCCAATCTGACTGCCCACCATTAACACAACAAAGTTGAAGACAGTGAGACATCATGGTTTTCTTCTTCTTTTCATGAATACTAACATAATATTTTGTTAATGTTACAGACATGATTGGGCAGTGTTTTCAGAGAAAGATTCAAATTCACAGAGTGTATTCGAAATGAAAAATACTTGTTCTAAAAATAAAATCACTTACAGTATACCTAAATATTCTAGCCCAAAATATTTCACCTAAAGATTCAGTATTCCTAAAGTATATCAGTTGGCCAAAACAGCATATGACTATGTTTTATAGTCTTGTATGTCCAAATGCATTGCAATGGATCTGTTTATGGAGGTGCACAGGTAAATTGAGCTGTTGGCTGGCGTTTGTGTGGGATTGTGACATTGATCTTGCGTGAAATTAACCAGTCAGTCCCATGCAAAAGTTGTCACCCACTGATCCCTGATTTGACTGCCTTGGTTCATTGTCATGTATGCACAGGATTGGATCGCCTTGCTGCCGTGAGAAAGGTTAAGTTTGACCCACCTCTAGTGCAACATGTAGAACCATTGCATCACTCAGATCCACATTACAGGTTTAACTTGCTTGTCCGCGCAATGCAACAAAAGTTGCGCACGTCTTGATGCTCTCTGTAGTGATCGCGCGAGCACTTTCAATCGCCACTTAATGATAATAAAATATAAGCAGAGCAGAGGATGTCGCATGTCAACACAAATCCACTGTGCGCTCGAAAATAAGACACACACGCGAACCTGACAGTAATGTCACCGAATATCTTCGCATACCTTGAGCCATGCTATTAATAGTTTACGAAGATATTGGATTTCTCTACTACGTGTGCTCCGGATTTACGGCGTAATCGGAAAACGCAGCGCAGCGCGTGATAAGATGTGCATTTTGCGCTTAAATCGCGCACGTGCCCGCACACACAAGACTCATTCCGGGCTTCAGGAGACGCCTCGCAGGTTCACAACACTTGCATTCTCTTACCTGTATTTTGTAAGGAGAGACGTCCCTTCTGACTGGCCGGTTTCTCGGGGTGACTCTCGTGAACATCAACATTATCCGTTCCTACCACTTCCCCCAAGACGGAGACAAGTAGCAAGGCTAGCGCACATCTGATCAACATTTCTACACTCAGTTTTCTCGATTAATAATAACAGGCTGTCAGCCTGGGATCTGGTTTGGACACTGGTCGAGATGACAGAGAGAGCGTGTGAGAGTGGAAAAGGGATGGATGCTGGATATATTTCCTAGAGTCCGGGTGTCAATTTGGATGAAGGAGTTAAGCAGGTGTTGTCAGTCGTGCTTCCCGACCAATCAGAGACGCAGACCACCACGTCCAAGTTTTAGGGGTGTGTCTGGCGAAAGTTGTCTCTACTTGCCATAAACTAAGCTTGTAAAATGTGTAAGAGTGGGTGGGTATTTACTCTACAAGTGCTTATGAGACATCAGGCTGGTGTAAGGACAAGAGCACGCGAGTCTTCAGACTATCATTTATAGATATTGATACGGTAACTGATCGGGAGAGGATATTGCTAAGATAGAAAATACAATGTTTCTTAAATGTTGCATTTGCAATCCATGAATTTCGAAGAAATTAAGTCCTAAAAGTCTCCCGTCTCTGTGATGGGACATGCTATGCAATTGTATTTCTATGCCCGTAACAGAATGTGCCATTCCTTGTAAATGCCATATTTGATTTTTTTAAAGACTTTGTAGATCTTTATAGATCTCCTTGATGTACTATATAAAGATCACTGAGCATTTTCTGTACATTGTCATATAATGTTTACTTATTCCAAATGCTTTTTAAATTATTATATTCCATGCATGTGTTCTATTATATCTTTATATCTATCCAAATAATCTATACAGATTATTTAGTTGCAATCTATTTAATGCCCATGCATCATGAAAGTAAAATTGTTATAAACATCTGAGCAATATCCTCTCAAGTAAAAATCGATCAATTACCGTATCAATATCTATAATGATACAGTCTGATGTCTCATATCATATTCCTTACCATGAAATAAATATAACAGAAATAAAAATTTTGTTTATCATTGTTGTGACTATAAAGCTGATTACAATTTCATATTTAATATTTGAGCTTAAGAGTTTGTACTTTCATGCTTTATGAGCATTAAATCAATTGCAACTAAATAATCTTGATCAACTCTTTAAAGATTATAGATAGATAAAAAGCTATACATACATGGAATATAGTAAAACAAGCATTTGGAATAAGTAAACATTATGTGACAATGCACAGCAAATGCTCAGTGATCTTAATATAGTACATCAAGGAGATGTATAAAGGAGTGAGTCTAAAAAATAAAAATAAAATAAAATATGGCATTGACAGGGAAAGGCACATTCTGTTCTGCTTGCTGCTGGTATATTGGTGACCCAGCAAATGAACATGAAAAAAAAAACGACATAATGATAATGTGACTTTTTACATTGCAGTTTTTGAAAACTCAGAGCTAATTATATAGTCCCGCTGTCACAATGTGCCAACTCCACACAGTGCAGAAAATGGGACAAATTTGCTAATGGATGGCAGGGATTGCATCATTCTAACCACCCCCTCTAGGCAGCTGCCATACTTAGACAAAGCAACACAAAAGGCATATAGACATGTGTGCATATATCTGACTCTGACACACACATGCACAGCAAATAGACACAACTGAATAACGCCTTAGTTGTTATTAAGCCTCATTTTATATTGGATGCAAGTCCAAGCAATAAAATAATGTTGTTGTTTTTTATCAATCACCAATTCTTCTAATTATAACATTTTGAGAATTATGGTTTATGACAATACTCTAATGGGATCCACTACAAGTCGTGTAAATCCATAGCAAATGAGAAATATGTCTCAAATCAGATGCAGGCCATCCTCATGGATGTGGGACTACTAAGAAATTGTGAATTTGGCTATTGTATGTTCCTAATATACTTATGTTTTAATAGAGTTAAGTAATCCAATAGCCATTTAAATTTCATTCATTTAAATATTAACTATTTATCAGCTTTTTATGGCATGCTTTTATGTTGTTTTTCTTATAATTGTATTATAATATTTTTTTATGTTATGATGTGTTATGATTGTTCATATATAATATTATGATTTAACATCTAAGACCAACAATTGCAATAGCCCTACACATATATTCTATAGATGCTGGTCCATAGTGACTAGTAGCTTAACAAGGAATAGCCCAACATTTATGCAATAAATAAGTAATAACATAAAAGTATTAACATATTAGTTTTAAGCAATAAATGTTTCAACTGTTTGCCATTTTGAGAATTGAAACGTTTCTTGTGCGGCCAACCGTAGGCGAAAACTAGATGAACAGCGCTGAAGCTGCAGACAAATATTTGGTCAACTTGCTCTCGTGCTGAGAGGAGAATAAAACATGGTTAGAATGTCGAAGCTTTTATAGCCTATTAAGCATTTCAAATGCTATTGGCATGGTTCTTCACAACAGAAAGCCTATAAATTAGAATCTGGTATTTCAGTTCTCTAAGCTTTGCTTTCCAGGAAATGAGAGAGCGAATGATTTTGTGGCTTCAAGGGGTGTACAACGTGCCCATACTCCGCTGTATGGGGAATATATGACATTTAGGAGAGATTTAGGAGACACGGTGTGTTGCTGTACCTGATTGGTGCCGTGGTTTAGCTTGTGCCTACCTCGCAGCATGGACTGAATCAGGGATTCAGGGTCGGTAAAGCCAGCCCATGATGCGCGCACACCCTCGGTGTCCACCAATCAGCGCGCGGACACAGACCGCAACCTCGTAATGACGCGTGTCACCACAGACGACTGGAGCGCCGAAAAGAGGACTGATGGTTTACCCGTGTATTTTGTACTTTTAAGATTCCTAAAAGCGTGTCTCATAGAGAGAGATAGACATGCAGAGAGAGAAAGAGAGAGAGAGAGAGAGAGCACGCACCGCGGCAGCTTGAAATGTGCTATTACCGAACTAAAAGATAGCCTATATTTATTTTAATGCAGTTTCAACGTGACGTCTACATCATAATTTAAAAGAAGAGGTGCAGTCATCTGGCATTATCAGATGCCTCTCAATAATTAAAGGCAATCACATCCGCATAAACGGGGATGAAGCAGACCAAAACCATGCATAAAATACATAAACATTTCTCAGGAGGGTCTTTAATCATGCTGTAATTTATGTCTTGCATTCGCTCACTGTGTTGCTGGAAAATGCCAGCCTTGCTCACAGATTGCATGAGGCTGTCAGCAAGAGTGCTTATTAATTCCTTCTTGGCAGTGACGGTCTGTTAAAATGTGAGCTATCATACTGAAATGCATCAATTTCTGTTTTGCTTAGCTTGCTAATCCCATCAGTCCATCATCATCATTTTGGACTAGTGTTACTTCTACCAAATGAAAGGCTCCATCTTCTGACTTGGTGGTGCATTTTTAATCAGACATTTCTTTAATCTACTTCCTAATGTGCCCCTGACCACTCGCATCACGATGATCGGGTGTTACTGATAGGAGAGCGCGAGTCATCTCGGATATCTCAAACGGCCTGCACTATGTACAGGGCCATTAATCCCACATTCCAGGGGGCTCAGACTCTGATCCCAGGTGAAATAGAGAGCGCCCAGGATGCCTGGTGAGTTGGAAGCAGAGAAGGGTGCTCGGCGCGAAGGAGACCAGGAATGTCCGAGATTCTTCCAGGAACCGTGACGGTGGAGAAAAAGATATGTGTGTATCAGCAGGTCATAAAGCTCTCCCTACTATGCTGGAAAGACTCACGGTACATTTGCAACATGAAAGCGTACTCTGCTGCGTAAACTCACCTGATTCGTGAAAAGAGCACTTTTACAAGCTCAGTACAATGCATCAAAAATGCACTTTCATTCCAAACATGTGAAAATAGTGCCTTGGACCCCAGCTTTTACTGGCCTCGAACAATGTGCTATTATAGAGTGTTTTTTATGCTGTGATTTATATTGCAGCAGTGTTGGCAGATTACAGCCAAGCCCTCCAGCTCATTACAGTCCGTGTGGCTTTCCCACTGCAGCACAATAGACTCAGTGATGCTGCCATGTGACCCTTTACCTTGCTTGCACTGTCGATCAGGAGAGGGGTTGATGTCATCCGCTTTTGGAGCGCTCCAGGACAGACACACTCGATGTGGGAGGTGGGACAACGATGAGGCCGGAAACAATGGGAACCTGGAAAATGAGATGGGGCGATTCGGGTCGGTGTCATGAATTACGGAAAGGCTTTTGTTATGTAAGGCAAGACTTGGATTTCAGTGGGTTTTGATCCCACAACACTGCCTCCAAAGGATGCTAAATTTATCGCCGTGGATGTCCAAAGACAACAAGCCAACGCTCTGTGACACACTTACTCCTCATTAGAGATGAATAGCACATTGTGGTTGGTCTGAGATCTCGGAGGATCATTAAAACCCTTCCTCAATGCTGTATTTACTAGTTGTCAATCAAGAGAAGATTGTGTGCCTCGTGACCCACATTCGCGTCTGTGTAGAGCCATCGGATGGGGAAGTAATTGACAATGCTCAGGAAAGAGCATGGAAGACTGAAGAGTTTCTCACTCTATATCTCTTTGTCTTTGTGACCAGCTTTGTTTCACATTCGCCTGCTAAAATGAACCCCAATAGGAATAAATGTTTGAATACTTAACAGGTTAACATATGCTATATGTCTTTCATTTTCTACCAAACATGATTTACAACAGCCCCCTTATCCAAGACTTACAATTCTGATAAACGGCTACACTAGATGATTATTCAAAGTTGTAAATAAAAACAAGATTATTGTACTATTTGTATAGTAGCCTACTATTTGAGTTTTTATACTTTATTACTTGCTTTATAATTTTGTGTGAAATGTACTAGCATTAGAAAGCATTCATTTTCTGAGTGAAATCAACTTGTTTTAATGTATAGGCACATAACTAGACTGAAGCAGATGACACAGGAAGCCTCACACATTCAAATTACAAATGTCTGTGTCCAATCCTACGTTAAAAATGAGGTGGATAACAAAGATACTTATGTCTTGTTTTAGTCATCACATAATTTACTACACGTCACAATCTGATTGGCCTCTGGAGCCAATGAGATTGTTTGCTCAACATTTAAATATCCTGGTTTAGTGTTGGCTGTAGGCTAGTTCTTCGGTGCGCTAACAAAAGCTGCGTTTCCACCGCAGGAACTTTCCCCAGGAATTAGGGACTTTGGGGTGGTACTCGGTGTGTTTCGACCGCAGGAATCAGGGTCTAAATTAAGTTCCAGGTAAAAATGTCCCCCTCAAAATGGCCCTGCTTACAAGGTTGCGCTTTTGCAAAGTTCATGAACTTAGAGGTGGGACTTGGGCGCTGAACATGCTGATTGGTTGAGCTCACCCAGCATTTTATTTTTAACCTAAAAGTCTGTTGCGGTGTGTGCAGTAAGAGTTATTTGCTATTCATATCAACAATGGAGTTTAAAAAATACAGCCGATGGACCGACGCAGACGAGGTTCAGGCTTTATTAAGTGTATTTGCGGAAGACGCCTGTGTCTCCTTCATTTAAAGGGGTACTTCAGCGCTGGGAAGATGAATCTGTATTTAAACTCGGTCATTAATGTAGTAGAAATGTGAAATTATTTTTGAATTTGGTGCCTTCTAGACTGAGAAAACACAGAAAATGTATTTTTTGTCTCATGGGGATGAAAGACAACAATTCCCAGAATGCACTTCGTTATGAATGCAGAGACGCTACAATTAACAACTGAACGTGTCTGTTCAATATATTATGAGTGAGTCGACTGAGTGTCACGGCCGTCAAGGCACAAACGCAGCAGGAGTCAGATTACATTCATCACATGAGCTGAGCTGAGGTAAGCGCGGGATTCGCGGCTGCGGCTGCATTCTCAGCACGTGAACAGTCTGGCCAACGCTATCTCACGACCAATTCCTACATATTTTACGAGGTGGCTATTTCATACAAATTTGTACGACCTCACTGCATTTAATTCATACGCTTTGCCTAAACCCCAGTGATGGGTAGGTTTAGGGGCGGGTTGAGGTAGGTAATTGCAAATTCATACGAATTTGCCAACTCGTCAAATATGTACGATTTAGTAAAATCGTATGAATTCAGACAGTGAGGTCGCATAAATTGCATTTAATTAGCCACCTCGTAAAATATGTACGAATTGCCGTGAGATCGGGTTGGTCTGGCGCATTTTCAGTTCATGTCTTTGGAAGCTTAACTTTCATAGGAATTAATTTGAAAAGTTGAAACACTCACTTTGCTCTCCACCGCTCCGTTTACAAGAATCTCCGCAGCTCCCCGAGCCGAGCGTTGTGAGTGCGATGTTAAAAACATGTGGAAATAGCGCATCCAGCTGGCTGTAGTCTTTAGCCTCTGGACAAAAACTCCTCAGATGACGCAAATTTTTCCAGAAATAAAATACATAATTCTCTCGTCTCAGGGTCATATGAGGGGGGAAAGTACGATCATTTTAATATACTCCTGGGTTTCTACTGATACAAAGCTAATCGCTGAAGTAACCCTTTAAACGTAATGGCTAGTGCGGTGGCTGTGATATACATAAACCTACAACCATCCATTGCCATGGTTTTTTGAATGACTTGTTTTACTGAAAAAATTGTTTTAGTCGCATAACATTATTGCGAAATGTAGCATTTCCATTAACCAGTTTTTAATCAACAGTTGGTGATAGAAAGTCCATATTGCTCTGCAGCAGCAGCGTACATAACAAATCTAGTCTGTTAGTGCCAAATGCATTAACATTGTCATATTAACATGTTAAAACTATTTTTGAGAGTTATGAGTGAATTGCAGTTTCAGAAAAATGACTATAAAGAGATAATTCCAGAGGTGGTTTAAAGAGGTAAATGCACCCTGCAATTTATTTGACTTGTGGCAATGGTGTGGGTCATGCATTTGCTCATTTGAGTGTGTGTAAGCAGACACATGAATGTCTCATCTGCAGCCATTGCCTATGTGACAGGGAGCATGCGATCGCATGAAGCCTGAGGGAGGGGGTCTATCTGACCCTGCCTGAGGCAGAGGAAGGGCAGCAGCAGACACCCATTTTACTCGACTTCCTGCCTGGATCTTTGAGGAGGAGGCTTAACGGGGGGCCTCAATCAGCTTATAGGCCTTTTGTTGAGCAGCAGCACTCTCTGACATACCTTCCCCCGCTAACAATTGTTCTGTAAACATCAATGATTGATCTGCCATCTCTGTTCGGAGGGTTTATGTTAATCTAATAGCACACTTTAAGTAAACATGGCTTAGTTGTACCTCACCAGCAGGTGAATTACTGTTAGATGAAGATAGGAAAATATATGACTATTAACAATAGGACAATGTGTCTTTTCTCTTTTTAACATATTTGCTGCAATTAAAGGTATAGTTTACCCAGAAATGAAAATTCTGCCATAATTTACTCACCCTCATGTTGTTCCAAACCTGTGTGAGTTTCTTTCTTCTGTGGAACACAAAAGAAGACATTTGAACTCTTTCTCCAAAAGGTGCCAGCCAGCCACTTGTATGTGGGTAAGTTTAAGGGGGTGGGGGTGGGGTTTCACTATTTGTGGATTCAACATTCTTATCTGTAACATTTGGAGGTTTTGATTTACATGATGAATGTATGGTTAGCTTACTTATGCATAAGCAACTTCTATCTGCGCCTTCTTTTTCGCTTGTTTTTGGATCTGTTGATGCTAAACTATTTCAGTAACAGGGCCTCATACCAAATGAAAGTGAAACAGATTGCAGGAAAAACTCGTCTATGGCGGTTGGGTTAAATGATGGAAAATTGTGTCAATGCCGGAGAAAGAGGTTAGAAATTTCTTACATACAATAAAGATTGATGGCAACCAAAATGGTTTATGCTCAAAATATGAGTAATAATTAACAACATTATAGGGTTAAGGTAGGATTAGTGTTAGTTGCTTGTAATTATGCATAATTCATTGTTATTACTATGGTAAGTACATGTAACACACTGTATGTAACAAGGGCACTGTAGAAGGGTTACCTAATTAACTTATAATTTCATTCTTATGAAGGTAAAGTGATCTACAGTACTGGTCAGGTCTATTTTTGTCTCTGTGAAATAACATTTCGTAATTTCAGCCCAGAAATTCAAAACCTGACTTCAAGATTTTTTTTCTTCACTTTCAGAACAAACATACCCTTGTTTGCCTCCTTGTTAATAAATGCTGTTTTTCATTTGCCTGGCTTTATCATTTGAAAACTGTGTAAAAGCAGGCTTGTAAACAAAGAAAACTACTGAAATATTGCTTATTGAAGTTTAGCAATAAATCCTGTGAAACCGTAAATCATGACTTATTTTAAGCCAATTCCACTGTGCCGCTGATGTTTCCAATGAAATTTATCACATACTTAACACATTTAGATTTAATAAAGTCACATTATTATACAAAGCTTGAAAAAATACTGAGTGAACAGTGCATATTACTTGTCCTGCTTCTCCCCCATTATATGCTGGCACAATCCTTACATTTCACATCAGCTTTCAGACTTGAAGGTTTTCAAAAAATGTTTTCCACACAGACTTGCAATTTCATAATGGACGAGAATGTATCAATTGTGCCAATTTTTGACGGATGAAATGTCCTGATAAGGGTTCAGACTGGTTCTGTAATGATAGGCCATTCATTTCAACCTTGCATCGTAAGACACTCTAACAATATAATAGCTCTATAAAAAAACTATGGCATATTGCTTCAATGGTGGTGATACTGTTTACAGTGGCTTGAGGAATCTTGATCTCTCGTACCTTTGTTTATCTTTTCTCCCTTTGTCTGTTGGCACATGTTGAACTGTTCCGAAGGCAGCAAGCTTGGACTTTGTGATAGATCCCAGAGGCGAGCCTCCAGAGGAATTCCAAAAGCTACCTCATAATTATGGCATCCAAGGTGCTTCTGACACTTCTGTCTTCTTCATTTTCCCCTCATTGTACAACTGAGAATATGCCAGTCGGAGCAAAAGCTGTCTACGAGTGAAATCTTCTATCTGGTTTAAACAGTTCTGAAAAAAATCAAGACAGACTCTTTCACAATGCATTGTGCAGTAGTTACTAACAATTGTCGGCCTCACTTTATATTAGGTGGCCTTAACTCCATTGTACTTACATCAAAAATAAGTACAATGTACTTATTGTGTTCATATTGAAATGCAAAAACTTATGTTGATATTGAGGCGGGTAAAGTTACGGACATGTGTGGTGGTATGGGTAAGTTTAAGGGTAGGGTTAGGTGTAAGGGAAGTGTCAACAGTGTAATTATAAATGTAACTACATAAATTAATTACAGATGTAATTACATGCAGGTATTTTTTTAAATGTATGTACATAATAAGTGCATTGTATCAAATTATTAATTAAAATGTTAGTACAGAGTAGTTAAATCCACTAATATAAAGTGGGTCCCAATTGTCTGCTATGAACATGACATCTTTTTAAAAGAGAAGGTACGATGAAGGACAACTCTGATATCAGATGCCACATGAATCAAGCAGAGCGAGTACTGACATGCCAGAGTCACTTGGCTTCCTGACCTAGAGGTGAAAGTTCATCATCTATCATCGCTTCCTGAGGAAAGCTTACATTGGAGGTCTTAACCTGCCATGAGCGGATCACTGGACTACACATTCATGGCCTCATGGAACAAGGAAGATGTGGAGCTTATTCAAGCTTTCAGTTAGCAATTGAAATGCTTCCAATTGCTCTTACTGTTTTTGGTTCCATTATTGATTATTTTCGTAATTTTATATAATACATATTTTTTGGGGAAATGCTTTTCCATTGTCTAGAGATGAGATTTTCTATAATATTAATAATAATTCATAATTAAAAGTATTACATATACACTTTCATGAATACATTTAAAACAATTCTTGCAAAAGTTACTTTTTAATGACTCTTAATTCTAAAATATAACCTAATTTAAAGTGGGACACAAATTTGTTTTTAAAACTCTTTTTGTTATAATGGTTGAAGCTCTCTTCACATCCTGATAGCAATCAGTAGAAGTGATTTAAATATTAAAACATTTGTTGTGTTGTCTCTTCCTGTGTACATCTCTATTCTCTCATTCTCTGTGGGAGTCCTTTGTGCTGTGGAAGGAGACACGTCAGAGACATGCATAGCAGTGAGAAATATGTGGTAATTATTATCTTCAGGATGGCCATCTGTCATCTCTTCCCCTCCAGCTATTTACTGCTCCCACATTCTTGGTGCTGTGAAGCTGGCTGAGAGAGGACAGTTGTTGGGGTTCAAGTTGGCTGGAGGACGGTGGTGTGGGCAAAAGCATCTGACCGGCACTGGTGGTGTGTAAAATGAGCGGTCTGTGAGGGCGGTGAGTGTGATAGTGAACAGACCTCGGCTTTGACCATGATTGTCTTCTGACTTGCTTCTCATTTTTTTTTGTCACTGTTTTTCCTCTCCTCCCTTTGTAGCTTGGATGATTTTCCAGAGTTTCATTCACTTACAAGAGCTGCAACAAATTATCCCCTCACAACATGAATCACAGGACACCTTTGAAATCAGCACGCAACACGCAAGTGAGTCTTGGTGGCATTTAGTCTAAACAATGTGACTTGACTATCAAAAGCTTATGGTGAGTGACAATATCCATGCAGACTGATTCTGGAAGAAATTGAAGACTTAACGAGTGTCTTTAAAGTTCAGATTGAGCACAGATTGAGCTTGTGCATTCATGCATTGTTCCTCAAGGGTTCTTGGTGGTTTCCATGCACTGTATTTTGGCTGGGGGAAATATGACGTCACCATACTAAGTGCATACCTGCATACTTGTTTTATTAGGGTGTTTTTTAAATCTAACTGCTATGTAGTTGTTGAGTGCTGTTGCACTCTTGCAAAGTAATGCTTATCAGGGCGGTTCTAGGAACTAGCTAATTATTTTTGTGTTTTGCTGAAAAGCAGTAAAACAAGATTTATAAGACATCAGATTTTAAGCATAGAGTACAACTGTTTTGAACATTATTATTATTATTAATAATAATAATTGTTTCTTGAGCAGCAAATCAGCAAATTAGAATGATTTCTGAAGGATCATGTGACACTGACTGGAGTAATGATGCTGAAAATTCATCTTGTAATCACATGAATAAATTATATTTTAAAATATATTCTAATAGAAAACAGTGATTTTAAAATTGTAATAGCCTACTACATTAAAGCTGCAAGCAGCGATAAAAGGCCCTCACACCGTTGTCACCGGCACTTTAGGAAAACAGAGCATGGTGGGCAATATGCATTTAAGTAGGTAAATATGAGGACTACACTTCCTGCTGCCAGCTGGTGGCGTTATGACTAGCTACATTTTGCCATGTAAATGTCTTCAGGGCAGGACCCTTGTTAAGATTGGGGAAGATTGAACATTGTATGCTTGAGTTACACAGTTCTTGTTTCATGGTGCTAATAGCATGCTTTAGCACTCAGCTAAGTGATGCTAGCATGTTTTAGCATGTTTAACACTCAGTGCCATATTTTAATATGTTGCTTGCTTGAGTGCATTCACAGTCACTTCCTCTTTCCAGTAGGTGGCGCTGTTACTACAACAGAATATTTTTGGGGCAGATTGAATATTGCATGTTTGAGTTAAAACAACTTTCTGTTGCATGGCAGTAACAGCATGCACTCAACCATTTTTAGAAATAGGGGTTATTCAACATCTTTCCTACATTTAGATATGTGGGCAAATGCATTTTGTCTCAGTGCATTCATTGTTTTAGTTTGGCAGGGTCGCCGCTAGCTTAGCTTAGCATAATCAATGGAGTCCTATGTTGCCAGCTAGCATGTCCCGAGTAAAAGTAATCCAACCCCCAACCCTCCAAAAAATTACAAAAATGCATTTGCCCACATATCTAAATGTATGATGTTGAATAAGGGGGCAAATGTAAGATGTTGAATAAGCCCTATTTCTAAAAACGGTGGAGTGTTCCTGTTAGCTAAATCTGGGCTCAGACTAGAGGAGTTTTTAAATCCTAAGCGATTCTGGTGGCATCACTCACATACATTTTTTTTTTCTCTCAAATGTCAAACATGCACACACTACAAGATTTTAACATGTTTGCGCATAACACGTGACACGAGAATAATGCCAGGACGAGGACCTCATCTGATCTCACAGGGAATGTATACATGTAACGTTATGTTCTTTTTGTTAGCAGTTTTCTACAACTCAACCCAGTATGTTCGAAACCAACAATTTCTCCTCAGCTCTTCTCTTTGTCTGTACGGTTGTGTCATGTTTTCAAAGACACGTTATACTAATAGACGTGTTGTTGCAACACTCCACACCCTGTTCCGCCATCTCCGCTTGTTTTGTGGTCGCAATTTCATAAGTGCTCTCATTCACTTCTCTCACTGGCTATTGTGGAAAAAACTGACGTAATCATCCCGATTAAAAATCCTAAATATTAAACATGTTTGATATGATCGGGGTAGCCCCGATTTGTGTGAGAGCAGATCGGGATGCAACATTCGATCTGTGAATCCTCACATTACCAGATAGCCTAATCTGCGCTGAAAATATTTTCTCAAATTCTCGGGATGGGAAAATCATGGATAAATCGGTCTGAAACTCTTGTAGTCTGAGCCCGGCTTAAGTGTTGCTAGTATGTTTAGCACTCACTGCCATATTTTAGTATGTTGCTAGCCTAGGAGTGCATCACAGTGTTAAACATATCACTTCCTGTTGCCAGCAGGTGGGCTGACTATAACCCAAGTCCCTTTAAAGGGGACCTATTATGCTTTTTCAACTTTAGTAAGTGAGTGATGTTGCTGTTTGAGCATAAAAAAATCAGCCTGGTTACAAAGCTCAAAGTCCTCTCCAAAGGGATATTTTATTTAACAGTATGCACTTTCCAAGAATGGCTCGCAAGAAGGATGGCTTGTTTGGACTACAATGCGATTTTTTCGGATCTTATGAAGTCATACTCATTTAAAAATCCACACCCATGGAATACGCAAAAAAGAGGACGAGGCCTGGTTGAGCTGCATTAGAGAAGACACGTGTTGTCGTGTACTTTTTCTACCCAGTTTCCATTTTCGTTTCCAACTCATTTGTTTGACCTTCCTAAGGCTGATTTTAAACACTGTTCCTGAACATTAAAACCCAAACATTTATCTGTGTACTGCACATTTTATGGAGAACAGTTTTCTGTAGCTAGCTTTTGTAAGCTCATGCTTTTGTAGGACGGTTCACCACTCCTCAGGAAAATTAGCCATGGTTTTGTGATCGATTACTGATTGTATTACCATAGTTTTCCAACAAATATCACAATTAAATGGTGGATAACATTGTACCTCTAATGTATAAGGAATTAACAAAAACATACCACTCTGGATCCTGTAAAATCCATGCTTGCAAAGTCTATGAAATCCATTCTGGACGATCCTCTTGTTCATTAACATTTTCAGGGTCTGACTCTGGTTCAAACTGGTTTTGAAATTGATGCCATCCTTATCCATATTTACACTAGAGAAGAACTTGCAGTTGTTGATCAAAATACAAGAGGCAAGGCATCGATCCATCGCTTCTCTATCCGTCATTGTGTTAAACCTGTCAATAGCATGCCAGGTGGATAAGCCAGTCTGTGATTGGTTCCCGCAAATGTGTAACAGAAGCATGATAAATTAATGTACAGGTTTCCAGCCTGCAAGGCAAAATCAAATTGCTGGCAGATCAGGCTGGGTTTACCTAGTCTACCGTCTTTCTCTATATAAAGTCTTTGTGTTCAGGGAAAAACTCTTATCAAACTCTTATCATGTTGGGTGCTTCTCATTTCCTTTTCTTGCTTCTTTTCCTTTCATCTTAGCTCCAACTGTGGGGCAGATTGTTTGCCTGAGTTACAGCAACTTCCTGTACATTTTCGCCAGTTCTGACACATGTGCAAAGTTGAGTTTTTGAGCATGTTTAGGCCCCTTAAAAATGCGATTCATTTCAAAGAAGAAGAAGAAATGGAGCAATTCAAAGAGGGTCCTCGCACTATTGGTGCTCAGTCCCTAATTACAAATATTAGCTACTGTAAGTCTGATCAAATAAAGTCATGAAAAAAAGGGTTTTGTTTTTGTCTCAGATCAGTACAGTTGAAAATGATCAACATCAGTGGCTATTTACTACTGCACAGACATACTGGTGAAGTGTGTCATTTTTCTTCTCAGACGTTTTTTCAGGGCTGCTTTCAAACCTAAGCTGTGTTTGAGTAACAGATGGTTTAATTAGAAAGGGCAGATTTCTCAGATGTAAGTTATGGGTGTCTATGCAGTCTTTAGTATTTAAACCTATTCCCCATGGTCTCATTTGAGAGATCAACGGTCCACAGATGTGGCTTTTCAAGTTATACAAGAGCCCAGTGATTCTGAATGATATTTTATTGACTTATGAAACAGTCATGTCAACAGAGTCCTCTCAGGCTGCAGAGAGGCTCTAGACCCATAAACCAAAGGCTCACAGATGCTATGCTGTGTTTGTATGTGTGCGTATGCAAGAAAGTGATCTTTTTTCTTTCAGTGAAAGCTGAGTCACCAGAGTTAGCGTTGAGATCATGTCACCCTTCACTGTGTCAAATAGAGACGTGTGACACATTCTTCTTCGAAGTCAGGCCTGCTTTTCCAGGAATGTTTGGGAGTAAGTGAGTAGATTTAAGTGCACTGGCTGCCAGGTTCTTAGATCAGGCATCAGTTCACCATAGCTACTCATCTCTGATCCAAATAGGCCAACTCAGAATGACTTATGTATGATATACTGTATCGTCATTCATGTAAAATTAGCCTTTAGCACTTATTCATACCATCTCAGTGAGTGAAGAATTTTGATATGAAAAGTCAGCCAAGCCAGAGGCTGTGAAATGAAAGGCATTGGTCAACTCTGCACATGACACAGGAGAAAAGCTCTTATTTTATCATTTCTGAGTCATTTGTAGAGCTTGACTCTTGGGACAGGAATCCATTGAGTCACCATGAGTCATTTTTAATTCAGACTATAAAGAAAGTCTAATAATGTACTTAGTGACATTTTTCTTTGAATTCAAGTATTTTATATTATTTTCACTCTAATTGAGCAGAAATGATCAGAATAAAATTAGACTGTAACATTGTATGCTTTTTTAGGTCAGTCTTATGTTTTTATAAATAGCTCTCATCTATGCCTAGAGTGGACCTTTACAAAAATTAACAATGTTAACCATACTTTTTCTAAAATATAGTTTACATGTAGTATAAACCATACTTTCTACAGTTAAAGGTGTCATAAACTTGGATTGTTTTATAATATTCCCTGAGGTGCACTTATAATGTTAATATGATCTTGACATCAACAAATTTCATTGTCATACTGATTTTATCCCTCTGATGATTTGAACACTGTTTGAAGGGGTGTGTCTGCTGTGAGACTTGATTGGCTGACATCTTTGCATATGAAATAAGTATTACATATGGACCCTTCCTCTTCATTTTTACTGTTACTGCTGTCGGAATTAACGAATCGTGAAAAGGGTTGATTATTACATTATATTTTGATCTATTCTCCTTACTTAGAAGTCTGCAGTGATGAGAATTTAGCAGATGACAGTTTGTTGATCGCGTGAATGCAGTGATTGCATTGCATCGCAATTACTGTACTCTCACATCGGCTTTCAACACAATGGAAATACAATAAGAGATTCATTGTGTAGTGTAAGAACATCTATTATGGGAGTTTTGGCAAGTGTAACTTGCGCTGCGTGATCGACAGCTACAGCCATTATAAAGACAGCGTTCTTTGAAGTAAAAATACTAGGATTATTCATTATGAATTAAACTGTCATTACCGGTTTACAAATGAAATAGGTTACTTACAGTTTGCGGGGGCCTCGCTGGTTCCAGAACAGTTGGCACAGCCTGATCTTTGAGCAAAAGTTTTTGGGCAAAGCCAGTATCATATTGCAGTTGCCGGTAAAATGTATGGTACAAATATATAAGTTAGCACTGACGTGACTAGGACGTTTGTTTCTAAAATAAACAGAATCCATTTTTCTCTGACATCAGGAACAGCACAACGTTTGCATGGCATCGCAATCTTGTTATTATCACATTCTTATTGTAAACAATTCCTTTAGATCCATTCACTGCTCAATGACTGAACACCAGTGGACCGGGACAAGGAGGCAATGATGTATAAGTAGGCGTTGTTGTCTTGCTCCAGAGGCAGGCGCATGCAAATGATTGTGCCCCTGTGATGTCACATGCCACCTCGGATTCAAACGTATCGTATTTATTTCTGCAAAATATCATCATTTTGCGTCATCAGAGGAGTGTTTGTCCAGAGGCTAAAGACTACAGCCAGCAGGAGGCGCTGTTTCCGCATGTTTTCAACATCGCACATTCATGTAAACGGAGCGGTGGAGAGCAAAGTGAGTGTTTCAGCTTTTCAAATGAACTTCTTATGAAAGTTAAGCTTCCAAAGACATGAACTGAAAATGCACCAGACTGAACACACGCTGTGAATGCGGCCGCTGTTGCAAATCCCGCGATTACCTCAGCTCATGTGATGAATGTAATCTGACTCCTGCTGCGTTTGTACCGTGACGGCCGTGACACTCAGGCTCATTCACATTATGTTGAACAGACATGTTCAGTTTCTAATTGTAGTGTCTCTAACTGAACTGATTTTATGAAAATTTACGTGGTGGGCAAGTGATCCAATAATCCAGTAGCCGTGCCTAGAGTAGGGCAGCGAAGTGCATTCTGGGAATTGTTGTCTTTCATCCCCATGAGACAAAAATAATTTTCTCTCACATCTAGAAGGCACCAAATTAAAAAATAATTTCACATTTCTTCTACATTAATGACCCAGTTTAAATACAGATTAATCTTCCCAGCGCTGAACTTTAAAATTGCACTTAAGTATACTTGACATGTACTGGCAGAAAAGTCTAAATATATTTGGCATGTACTCAATATTTTGATCAAGCACAATTATGTATTCAACGTATACTTGTCTTGTAATCTTTTGATTGAGTAGCCTATTAAAATATACTTATTTTGTTCCTAATTCGGCTAGTCAACTGGTTTGGAATTTACTTAAAATCTACTTTACTCTTTCCCTACCACTTACTGAATTTTCCAGCTATATTTCCACTTTTATATGGTAGGGGCGCTACTACGCATCTTCTGAAATAGTACAGAATCTCCTTATCAAAATACAGGAGAAGAAGAATCTGAAACAAGTGATAGAAGATCACTCAAGCAAATGTAAAATAATGCGATCTGTCACGTGCCTGTCCTGTCTCGTGTAGCACTTGTGGTGTTTTGTTATTTTGGGCATGTGCTCCTGTCTTTTGTCTAGATCCCACCCCCTTCATTATTGGTTTCTGTGTTCCCTTATTCCCTGCTTGATTTGTCCCCTTTTATAAGCTTCTTGTGTTTGTTAGTCCTTGCCGGATCGTTGTACTGTCTACGTCTCCCGTTTCCCCGTGTTGGTATGTTTTCAGTTTTATGTATTTCTAGCTTATGTTTTTCCCCCCTCATGGGTTTTGTTTTGTGTTTATGTTTTATTTGTTAATAAATCTTCATTTATCTTCTCTTGAGTCCTCGCACCAGTTTCTCTTTTTTATGAGCGTAACAGCTATCATCAAACATTAAACAGCATGTAAATTAAAACTGCCTAATGTTACAAAATGGAATGTCGAACCCATGAAAAAATGACTGTAAAGCTATGGGGTATTGATGGACTCGACTCCATCTGTGTTTTAATCCTGTTTTGTCCTGCTCTGCCCTCGCCAACCCGGCGCCTTGCTCTGTATGCACTGACCTGGTCTCTGCTCTGCCCGCGCCACCCTGGCTGCCTGAACTCTAAAGGCCGCCTAAACTTTTTGTTTCCCTTGTCTGTCCCTCCAGTCCTTAGTGGAGCGTCTGGTAGCCGCTCCTTAAGAAGGGGGTAATGTCACATGCCTGTTCGGTTTCGTGTAGCACTTGTGGTGTTTTGTTATATTGGGCATGTGCTCCTGTCTTTTGTCTAGATCCCACCCCCTTTTTTATCTCATTATCATTTGCCCCACCTGTGTTCCCTTATTCCCTGCTTGATTTGTCCCATTTTATAAGCTCCTTGTGTTTGTTAGTCCTTGTCGGATCGTTGTACTGTCTAAGTCTCCCGGTTCCCCGTGTTGGTATGTTTTATGTATTTCTAGCTTTTATGTTTTTTCCCCCTTGTGGGTTTTGTTTTGTGTTTGCTTTATTTTGTTAATAAATCTTCATTTATCTGCACTTGAGTCCTCGCACCAGTTTCTCTTTTTTATGAGCGTAACAGCTATCATCAAATATTAAACAGCATGTAAATTAAAACTGCCTAATGTTACAAAATGGAATGTCGAACCCATGAAAAAATGACTGTAAAGCTATGGGGTATTGATGGACTCGACTCCATCTGTGTTTTAATCATTGTTCTGAATCGGATCAAGGCATAGTCTGCCAAAAATGCGATTCTTCTCAACGTTTTGTTTAAAATGTTGCCTTTCTTTATGAAACTTACCAACATTCAAGTGTTAATAAAAAAGACTGCATGAAGATATAATAAATAGTAGTATAGTGAAGTACAAAAGTAACATTTAAATAGTACACTATAAGTATAATGTTAAACTAAAGTATAAAACCACTAAACTAGTAGTTTACTGAGAGTGTAATTCAAAGTGTACGTTCATAAACTAAAAAAAATTACTACTTGTAGATAGTAAACTATTAGTATACTTATAAATTCACTTGTAGTACAGATGTAGTACAATTGAGAAACCTATAGTTCTCATAGTTCACACTTAAAGTTTACTACTGTTACACTTATAGGACACTTAAACGTATACTTTTATATACTAAAAGTGGGCCAATTTAGTCCCAAGCAGTACTGAAATAGTACACTTACAAGTTTACTACTAGTACACATTGATTTAGTATAATTACTACATAAAGTATACTTAAAAAAATACTTGAACATTATTTAAGTATACTTCATAAAATTAACTTGAAATATACTGCTTTTTCGTAAGGGCCCCTTTAAATTACAGGTCCTTCTCAAAAAATGTGCATGTTGTGATAAAAGTTCATTGTTTTCCATAATGTAATGATAAAAATTAAACTTTCATATATTTTAGATTCATTGCACACCAACTGAAATATTTCAGGTCTTTTATTGTTTTAATACTGATGATTTTGGCATACAGCTCATGAAAACCCAAAATCTCAAAAAATTAGCATATCATGAAAAGGTTCTCTACACGAGCTATTAACCTAATCATCTGAATCAACTAATTAACTCTAAACACCTGCAAAAGATTCCTGAGGCTTTTAAAAACTCCCAGCCTGGTTCATTACTCAAAACCGCAATCATGGGTAAGACTGCCGACCTGACTGCTGTCCAGAAGGCCATCATTGACACCCTCAAGCGAGAGGGTAAGACACAGAAAGACATTTCTGAACGAATAGGCTGTTCCCAGAGTGCTGTATCAAGGCACCTCAGTGGGAAGTCTGTGGGAAGGAAAAAGTGTGAAAAAACGCTGCACAACGAGAAGAGGTGACCGGACCCTGAGGAAGATTGTGGAGAAGGACCGATTCCAGACCTTGGGGGACCTGCGGAAGCAGTGGACTGAGTCTTGAGTAGAAACATCCAGAGCCACCGTGCACAGGCGCGTGCAGGAAATGGGCTACAGGTGCCGCATTCCCCAGGTCAAGCGCCTGACCTGGGCTACAGAGAAGCAGCACTGGACTGTTGCTCAGTGGTCCAAAGTACTTTTTTCAGATAAAAGCAAATTGTGCATGTCATTCAGAAATCAAGGTGCCAGAGTCTGGAGGAAGACTGTGGAGAAGGAAATGCCAAAATGCCTGAAGTCCAGTGTCAAGTACCCACAGTCAGTGATGGTCTGGGGTGCCATGTCAGCTGCTGGTGTTGGTCCACTGTGTTTTATCAAGGGCAGGGTCAATGCAGCTAGCTATCAGGAGATTTTGGAGCACTTCATGCTTCCATCTGCAGAAAAGCTTTGTGGAGATCAAGATTTCGTTTTTCAGCACGACCTGGCACCTGCTCACAGTGCCAAAACCACTGGTAAATGGTTTACTGACCATGGTATTACTGTGCTCAATTGGCCTGCCAACTCTCCTGACCTGAACCCCATAGAGAATCTGTGGGATATTGTGAAGAGAAAGTTGATAGACGCAAGACCCAACACTCTGGATGAGCTTAAGGCCGCTATCGAAGCATCCTGGGCCTCCATAACACCTCAGCAGTGCCACAGGCTGATTGCCTCCATGCCACGCCGCATTGAAGCAGTCATTTCTGCAAAAGGATTCCCCACCAAACACTTTTCTTTTTATGGTCGGATGAAATATGCTAATTTTTTGAGATAGGAATTTTGGGTTTTCAAGAGCTGTATGCCAAAATCATCAGTATTAAAGCAATAAAAAACCTGATATATTTCAGTTGGTATGCAATGAATCTAAAATATATGAATTTTAAATTTTTATCATTACATTATGGAAAATAATGAACTTGTATCACAATATGCTATTTTTTTTAGGAAGGACCTGTAGTAACTTAATTTAAAACATTTTAAGGGGTCAGTTTTTCCACAATTATTAATGACTTGTATTATCCACTACCATTATTTGGTCTGATTAAAAGCTCATTTGCATGCAGTTTAATAACTGACCAGAACATCCGACCAATACACGATTCTGTTCAGTGAACTCAATTGTATAGATACAAAAGACGGCATCCTCTGATTGCAGCTTGTGTTACCTGGAATTTAGGTGGTACAGCTCTCACATCCCTGCCTAGGTTCAGCATTCCCATGCAAAACTGGACTGCAAAGTGGATGCAGAAAGAGAAGAGCCAGAACCACCACACATAAATGGAAGCAAATACATAGAGTGCCTGAGGTTTCTTAAGTGGCCAGATTTTATGAGTAAATGATTAATTCCTCACATTTGGACACTTTTGCCTTTCCACAGCAACATATTTGCAGGCTAGACAGCTGGTACCAATTTTTGTACCCCAGTCACTTCAAGGTCCAAGTGCATGTGTGTGAGTGTGTCTCATTGCTCATTGTTGCAGTAATTCACTCCTTCCTCTCACGGCTAAGTTATTAATAGTTCTTTTTTTTCCTCTCTGTATTTTTAGTCAAGCTTACATCTCTGGGTCATTGAAGTTTTGTGCGTGTCACAGCTGCTGATTGTTGATCTCCAGTCTCTCGTGACACCCTGCATCTTCTAACTGATGCCATGTCCTGCTCCATCTGAAGTTTGAGGAACTCCTGCTCTTCACCACTAAGCCATAATCACATATAATATAACCACACATAATCACCTTTTGAATGTTGAGTTAGGATTTAACTTTGAGAAGAAAACTTTTTTTGCCTATTTTTTTCTTTTTAAATTGGCAAAAGGAAAACAAAAATAAAAATAAACTCTACAAAATCAACTGAATGTCAATAAATCTTGATTTAAGGTTGTCGTTAAGATGTGTATTTTTGTACACTGGAGCATGAGCATGTATTTATAGCTTTGATGTAATTCCAGGTGACTGAGGAGACGAATCTGATCTGATTGCATAAATTCTGGGTGTTGTACAACCGTAACCTGTCAAACTGGTGAGAATTCACATTTATTTCCATAAACGCACTAGCTCAGCTCTAAAAACATTTGCGCTTTCATGACAGAGAGAGAGAGAGCACAAGAAACTATTTTTCCATCTAAACAATGTTGCATTACACATATCCTTCATGATAAAAGCAATCCCATAATGCACTGTGATGAGTGAAGAGATAGAAATGTAAACTGGTTAAAAGTTTATTGTGTGTGCCATATATTTTTATTATGTCAACATGTTATCAACAAAATCAATTTGCATGTGTTGCTGTCTGTGTAGTGTCCCGAGTCACTCACTTATGAGGTTACAGGATGGTTAAAATGAGTTGTTAGAGCTGCACAATTCTGGATAAACTGAGAATCACATTTGTTTCAAACAGATTCTCCCACGATTCTCAACTAAACAAAATAAGATGTAATTTATTAGAGGTTCTGACTAAATGTTAATTTATTCAGTCTATTTAAAACATTTTATCAATCTGAATGAATAATTAAAAAACTGTTTTAATGAATGATTCAATGAATGACTCACCTGCTGCATCCCAATTCAGAGGCTGCATCCTTTGAAGGCCGAATGCATCACAGCGGCACGACGAAGGCAGTCCCAATTCGAAGGCTTCCTCTGTGCGGCCTTCATGTGAAATGAGGGAAACAAAATGGATCATTCGCAGCCTTGCACGACGGGATTTTTTGGGTGGAGAAATTCAGTTCAAATGTTGACATATATCGTACTAAGATGGACCATGATGAACATAAGCCATGCACGCTTCCAATGGGAAATGGAAAGTCGCACGCAGTTCGACTAATTTGCCTAGTCTTTACAGTACTTTAGACCGTGATGATAACGCAGACAGAAATTCCTAAAGACAGAAAAATTCTCGGGGGAAAAAAAACCGTTCCTGGGACGAATTGTTCTGGGTAATTTCGGTGGAAACGTGGCTAAATACGTTTTTTAACGGACACATGTCGCCACCAGGTGGCGTAACAATGTAATAGATACAATCGTTATTTAAAGAGCCAAATTACTTTCAAAATGTGATTTGTTCTATTTTGATCACTGCTGACATCAGATAAAAACTATACACTTTTATCTTACTTCTGTGATCATATGAATATATGAATATTGTAACAAAGAAATAGTGATAGGCATAGGCCTACTGTGTGTTTGAAAAGACTGTGAAGCTGTCTTATACCTATATAGCGTGATTGTTTGAATCGAGATTGCCATCTTTTAACAATTAATTATGCAGCTAGTAACTATGTAGGCAGTAAGACACCAAGTCGACTCATTGTGGTTTGAAACAGCACTAACGTTAGTTATTTTATTATCATTAGCATTATCTCCATTGAAAAAAATGTAAGTAGCTGCTCTTTACAGTAATTTTTACAGTTTGCAGAAGTTTTCATATGCATTATAATTTATACTAATAACAATAACTGTAGAAAATATGATATTTTGGTGGAACCAGTTGGTTTAGAAAAATAAAAAGGACAAGATACTAAGCACTCACCATGTAAGGCTGCATTATGCATGGCGGTATCCAGCTGCGGTTACCAAGGTCTATAAGCCTTTAATAAATTACATGGCAATAATAAAAGCAAGCCAATGTCAAATAATTGCCGAATACCTATGTTGCTTTCACGCCATCTCATAGGCCTATACCGGAATCTTGAGATGACAACACGTGACGTACTCGCAGCTGTTCACGTCCTCGAATTGGGGATTATCCGTTTCTATAGCGACAGTTGACAAAATGAGCCCGTGTGAAAGAATGCTCTAATTTAATTTAAGTTACAATGTAATAAAATGTAATTTAAGTACTAAGAAGGAGAAAAAAACACAACAGAAGTAACATTGAAGTGTTATGTCAAATGTGTGTTCAAATGATAGACTGTAAAAAAGCACTAAAATCTTCTCATCTGAGCTGCCTCATTGGTCTGTCACTGCTTGTCAATGTCAAAATATTGAGATGACCAATCAAATCAAAGTAGGCGGGCTGATACTGCTCCTACTTTTTCTACTCACGAATCGCGAGTCTCGCGACGCTTCAGTTAACGGTCATAAAGTGCGAGATCAGATGTAAGTAGCTAAATTAATCATTTCATATTTGACAGCTGTTTTAGAATATGAATGCTAAACAAAAAAAATAATAAGACAAACTAATTAACTTTTGTCTAAATTCGCCATTTCGAATTGAAAATAGGCCATTTAGCATTCATGTAACTTATTGTATAGGCTAATAATTATAGGCTATCTGTCAATGTCAGAGGACAATAAACATTAATTAACGAAGCCGTTTTCATCATATTAGGCATACGATAATGAATGTGTAGCCTACATATTGTGAACAAATACACTTTGTTATCTTTCATGGTAGCCTTCAGTAAATGAACTTGTCAAAGAAAATGATTCATAAAACATAAATATCAGCTGACCCCATGTTTACTTTCTTCACTGACAGACGAAAATGAAAAGAGTATCATTCAAAACCTTAGCTTTAGGGGGGTAAATTGACTGAGAGAAAAAGAAAGTGTGATGGGGTTGAGGAGAGAGCATTGACAAATAATCTACTAGCCACTGGCATGGTTTTAAAGCTATTGTTATCCAATTGGCCTTCAAACATCTTAAAATGTACATATGTATCAGATAAATAAACATTTTCTTGGGGGAGCATGCCCCTGTATCCCCCTATAACTACCTCACATTTGGGACCTGTGTGATTATAAACCACTGCCTACGACCCTGCTGTTACGTAGCAGAATATGATTTTGTTAATTCATTAAAGCACTTATTTTCTCTCTCTAGTTTTACTCTCAACAAACCGTTGAGAGCTCAGTGGCTTCTTCTACCGCCGCTCACCAGAGGCTCGACTACAGGGTAGTGAAAGAGTGTTTAAAAACCTGGGAGTGACAATGGAGAGGAGTAGAAACCAAATCCTTGTGGAATTTGGTTTTTGCTGTCAAAATGGTTTTGCATGAATGGCATTTAAGGATGTTAGGCCAAGTGTAATCCTTTAGTGGTGAGTCTTTTCATTCCATCAGGTTTTTGCATACATAGACAGGCTACATTTTTCACTTTACGTTGAGACCAAAGTTGATATTAATGGCTTTCTTTTGCCAACCGCAGGACTGGCCTAAGGCTCCAAAAATCAGCTTATGTGCAGCAAAGTAGAGGCTCAGATGGCTCACGTTCAGTCACGAGGGAGTCAGTGCCAGAAGATAGTGGCAAAGAGGAGCCCAGCTCCACATACTGTCTGCATATCCAGGCCAAGATGTAAGCATCTGACTGAGTGGATAAGTGGAGGACAAAGCAGGCATTTTCTGGCTAGCATTCATTATCTGAACTACCCCAAATCAAAGGATCAGAGGGAAGGAGAGCGTGAAACTAAAATGAAGGAATTACTGAGATTATGGAGAATTTGCAGTTAAAATAAAGATGTTTGTAACCAGAGAGCAGAAACATCGTTCCAGCACTAAACTTATCCAGTGACTCAGTTTTATGTGATGTAACTCAAAGCTCCTGGGTTGTTGATGTCTGGTAAACCTGGCTGTCACAGAAAAAATAATAATTCATCAGTGGCCGTAAAGGTGCTCCTCGGTATACGGTGGCCAAGAACAGCTTCAAAATACTTAAAAGTTTGCAGGGGCTTTTTTTGCAGCGTCTCGCCCACATTTAAGCCTCAAATTCTTGTACTGTGTTTCAGCTCACCACATTGGTCTGGTACCAGTGGCCTTAGCCCTGTGACCACTAACAACAGCATAACCACAACAACCACTGCTGCTATTTATACTGCTGCAACTACTACTTTTGATACTACTCCTTCTACTTTTACTACCATTACTAATACTATTACTACAACCTCTATGTTTATTTTCAATAGTGCTAGTTTTGTCTTTTCCTTTGCTGGAGCTATAACAACTTCTAGTATTACTCTCCAACTATTGCAACCTTTAACTGCCTTCGATGATTTGATTACATTCCATGAAACTGTGTTAAGTTCACCCAAAAATCTAATTTGCGTCATAATTTACTATCCCTCATGTTGTTCCTAACCTGTTGAACACAAAGAAGATATTTTGAAGAATGTGGGTAACCAGACAGTCTTCTTTTGTGTTCAACAGAAGAAAGAAACTCATACAGGTTTGAAGCAACTTGAGGGAGTGTAAATGATGATTTTTGGGGTGAACTATCCCTTTAAAAATACTGTAAAAACTGTATGCACAATTGAAAAAGATGCATGATAATGAATGAAAATAGTACTGAGAGAGAATAACACAACACCTGCTGCCAACAACGTCTAGCACTTAATCTATTACTGAAGTTATTATTGCTAACTTTTCAATGTTAAGTGTTATGCACATTGGGTCTAATAGTGTTCTCATAGTGCATTCCCATGCAACAACAATCTCCTTATCTCATATTATGCAACCAACACAGCAAGTGCACTGCGCTACAAAGTTTCATTTTCATTAGAAATTTAAAAGAGCTGGGAGCACAGAGGATTCGTTTAATATCTAATGATTCGCCTCAAGTGGAGATTGAGAAACAGTCGCTGGAACTCAGGAACCCTGCAGAGAGCCCGATCCCGCTGGCTTATGCAGATCAGTGCGAACTCATTAAAATATCTCTCCTAAAATGAACTTTGTCCAGAGCTGGGGAGGAAATCTGAGTCTGAGTTTTATGTCAGTCTCCTGAATAGCATTTGAATAGGGGAGGGCGAGAGGATAGGGGTTACCTGAGGTAGAGTCAGATGAGGTGGATCAGCTCAAGAAATGGATCCCTCACTTTCACATTGGTGAGAATTTCACAAAAGTCTGGAATTAAAAATGTGTTCATTTATAAGCACAGAATGTACTACTACTGAATGCTAATCCCAAATGTTTTTTTGTGTTAGAACTATCAGAAAAAAAGTATCAGATTAATTATTTTGAAGGGAGGATATATTTGGTGTGCTTAAATTCATTTTATCCAGAGCTAAAACCATCCTTATTACATTTCCAGATATTTGCACAACATTGGACCCACAACAGTCAACATTGGACCCTTAACACAAAACCACTGCCCTGCAAAAATGATTTTGTTATCCAGTATTTTTGTCTTGATTTCCAGTACAAATCTTTAAATATCCAGATACATTTACTTGATCAAAGTGAGTTTAGGGGCATCTGTGCCAACGCAAGTTCTTTGTTTGCGCAAAACCCCCCACTTTATTTACAACATATGAATCTAATTGAAAGTGGTAGTTGCGTGGACTGTCAATGGAGGGACAGAAAGCTCTCAGATTTCATTCAAAATATCTTCATTTTTGTTCCGAGGATGCACAAATGTTTACAGGTTTGGAACGAAATGAGTATTTACCAAGCGGCAACCTTTTGGTCTCTCTCTTTACACTGTACTTCATTTGTTCCTCCATGTTTATTAAACTGCAAATCACTGACTGGCCGCTAGAGACAGGCTCCAAAAGGGAGTCAATCCCATAGACCCCCCATGTTAACATTCCCAACTTTACAGCTAAAAAAGTGGTTTTGGTCTATATAGCTAAGTTTGCCCTTCATGACAACTGTGAGTTTTTTGTTGTTTTTTTAATAATTCATCCATTTCAATTATATTAAGCCTTAAAGTTTTGCATAATTAAGGTGGCCACTTGAGTGACACAATGGTCAAGCTAGGCGGATGTGGTTTCAGCAACCAGTTACCTCAGCTCCACCCATGTCCCACCTCTTTGCCCATTTTCGGTTATCTTGGAGTGACTTGCTGCCATGATCTTTGACGGCTGTGTCCGCAAACTTTGGGCTTCAAAATGCTCTTCAGAATCCTACGTCACGGACACAATGTCCATGGTTTTTTACAGTCTATGGTAATTACTGACATACATTTTATAATCTGCCAATGGGGTCAGATAAATAATCTTATTTTTCCTTTGAATTAAGTTTACTTTCCTTATATTCAATGTTTTCTTGTTTTATGCATATATGAATTTTGCTAATTTTTTTCAAGAAAATTAGACTTAAGCTTCTCAAGTAAATGTATCTATAGATTTAAGTATATTTAGATATCTGTACTGGAAAACAAGACAAAATAAAAGGTGTGAAATATCTTCATAGCCACACAGGTTTGGAACGACATGACGCCATGTAAATGATGACAGAATGTTCATTTTCACCACAGATGTATCTTACTTTTGGGTCTGTAAATGCTGTTCATTTTATCATGTACCTCCCACAGATGGCCTGTGTGCAGTAATCTACAGCGCTGTTCTGTCTCTGCGCTGGTCAGGGGAGAACTTGATGGTTTGGACTAGGAAGGTCGTTGGTCTATTAGGGTGGTGCAGAGACCCTGCAGAAGTGGGAATGGTGTTTGCAAATGATCTATAAACATGGAGGAACAAATGAAGTACAGTGTAAAGCCTAATTTAGGCCCCTAAATCATTACCCCTCTGTGTGACAACCCTGGCAGATGCTTGCCAGCACTCTTCAAAAAAGTGGGTGTTCTGCTAACCCAAGAGCATTCAATGCATCTGGCCAAACACAACACTGGCGGCATGCCCACCCCGTTTGCTGTGCTGACACACATCCAGAGCAGCCTTGGCGATCGTGAAGGAACCTGGCCCTGCGGGTACACTGGGAAAGGTTGCAGGTACTTCAAACCCACGGGTGCTGTAAACTGATCACACAGACGGTATTATATGCAACCGTTTGCTGAAATTTTAGCAGGAATCAAGTGAGTAAGACATCTTGTGATGTGTTTGTAAATTCGATTTGTCAAGATTGAAAAAAGGACAGAAATAGCTTCTGTTTGTGACATTACATGTACTATTTGTCTAACGTTGGTATTGTTGTTCCAAAAATTAATACTCTGTCATCATTTACTCACCCTCATGATGTTGTTCCAAATATGTTTTCTTCTGCAGGACACAAAGGAAGATATTTGCAGCTGTTTTTGTCCATACATTGAAAATCATTGTGGTCCAAATGTTTCAAGCTCCAAAAAGGACATAAAGGTAATCCTCAAAACTCAGTGGTTTATCAAGTGAGTGATTATTCAACTTGGATAAAGAGCAAAAATCAAATATGCGAACATGAAAAAATGTCATAACATTAAGCCACATTACTTGCAAGAGATTATAACAGTATTCTCATTTTTGTGTGAAGAATTCCTATAATTCTTGGTTACTCAGACCTGACCTGTCTTACAGATTTTCAAATTTGAAGTAACTAGGTTTAGTTGATATAATTTGAGCTGCATGTAATACATTGAAACCTTATCAACAAAACTTTGCTTTGCAATCTGTGACTTGGGTCTGTTGCTGTATGATATCGTTTTTTAGAAGCTAATGTCAGTGTTGACACTAAATGAAGCAGACTACAAGTATGCCACTGAACTAGTGCCAATGTCGTGACAGGTTTGGAAAAATGCCTCTAATTTCATGTTTATTTTGCATGCAATTAGGCTGAGGCCTGTTTTCTTCAGTCTCTTGTGGTTGATATTTTTTATCAGCCAGCTAGTATTATATTTAATGCAAAGTGCCAGCACATTTTTCTCAGTGTGTGTGCACGTGCTTGCCTTTATACTGTATGCATATTCAAAGCACACCTTTCTCCCAGTGTCCTTTACCACACTTGGACTAAGGAAACTTTCTTGAGAGAAGTCACTTCTGGTCCCATTGCGCACAGCATATAGTACGTTGACCAGCAACTCTGCCAGGGTGACTGTGTCTCTGATATCTTTGTGTTGTCTGGGATATTCCAGGGAAATGTATAGAGGGCTTTTCAGCATGTGCCCTGATATAGCTTGATAAAAAATAAAGCACTTGCATAGTTTTGCTTGGAAGTGAATGAATGCTTATAGCATGGGCAAGTTCATTTTAGGGATAATTCATCAGTGGTTGATTTATTTAGGACATCATTATATTTGGAACATTTTATTGAAGCAGGAATGAATTGTGGAGGCCAAATTCAATGCATATATCTCTTAACTGAGTGTTTTAGACTCATTCATTAAGGGCTGTGTGCTGATGAATGATTCAGGGAAGCTATGTTAGGCAGCAACTTGGGAAGAACATGAAAACAGACTTGGCAAACGCTTCACAAACACCACAATCAGGACTTTGAAAACCATAATTGTGGGTTACATTTTTCGGCATTGTTTATTTCAGAGTCTGGGGTTACAATTAAGGGAATTTGCCTTGCAATTAGTATGTTAAAAATAATAAAACAGTTTACCTAAAATACCTGCATTTTGTGTAATGATTTAGACCAGCAAATTGAAATTACAATGCAGAGTTCTGTTTAGATGTTTAAGTGAAGCTTAAATTGAGAAAGCCAATGCCATCCATTGGAACTTTATTCCGACCAGGCAAGAATCTGGCGAATCGGCTCTTAGGTGATGAGGAGAGCAGACGAGGCCTAAAGCTGTGGGAACAGAGCGAGGCCGGTGGCATGAGTGGTAATGCGTGCCACGCCGGTCTTGAGTCCCACAGAGGAGCTCTGGAAGAATAAAAGGAGGAGTGACGACAGTGAAGAATGACAGAGCACCAGGAGCTTGACGTTGTGTACGCTCAAAAAAAGGCATTGAAATGTGCTTACACAATTTTTTCATGCACATATCGGGATTTATAAAAAACAAACTTAGATACGTGTAGATACGTGAGCACTGTCCTCACAGAGCAGGATTCCTCAAATCCAGCCGTGGAGGACCACTCAAACCATGGTCGAACTCACACTTACTAGTTACTCTGAAGACCTTGACTAGCTTGTTCAGGTGTGTTTGATTAGGGTTGGAACAAGGCAATGGCCCTCCAGGACTGGATCTGAGGAACCCTGCGTACACACTCTTTTAGGATGAAATCTATGGAAGGTTTAATACATGATTTATAAAACTATGCAACATTCCCTTCATAAAACCCAGTTGGTAGAAAATTGTGCATACATGTATCTCCATTTCTGACCCCCATCTCCTCCACGAAATAACCATTTATGGAGCTTACATTGCCTATTTTTAATGCAACATCATCTGCATACCACTTTCATGCATATTCCCATCTACGTGATACCACATTTAACGGTAGGTTACAAGACCTAAGGAAAATTTGAGATACACAATGATATAAATGCTTTATGTGCCGTAAGATTACATTGCTAAAAATCATTCAGTATCCTTGTTTTAGAATAAATACTATATCAAAATATCTGTAAAAGCCATATAAAACACTTTTCAGAGAAAACTTGAGATTTTCAATGGTATTTTCCATAATGTTGGGATGAACAAAGAGCCACTCCACTGTACATACGCATCCACTCATTCAGATTTTTGCTTCGGAGCCAAGTGGTCATTTTATGAATGATCGCTCTTCAATTTCTCCTCTAAAATACATTGTGAGAACATGACTACGTCGACACTCATTCTCATGGGAGACCCAGCATGTCATTCAGAGCTCCGGGTGAGGATCAGATGTCGATAGCTGCATTGGAGAGTGGGCTATTGTCCTTTGAAGAAGAAGATGAGTCAGATTCAGAGTTGCCATGCTTGCCCGTGCCACCGCAGGAACCCTCCCCCTTGTCCTGAGTGTTTGCTGTTGTATGATTGGTTCCACCAGGCCAAAGGACTTAGAGAATTGAACAAGGGAAGTTCGGCCCTGGGGTTTGTAGTCACGGTGTGGGTCCTCGCCCAGACAATTCCCTGCATCCTTCCTCCTCTCATTCACCATGAACCAAGAGGTCATGTGGCGAATGAGAGGAGGTCACGCTGCCTCTTCATGTGTCTCTAGCCACCCCCTTACACTACACTCACTGACTCTACTTCAGGGCTCTACACTTCCCTGGTTGGGCCCCAGCTCTCCTCCTCGGTGTCCCCTTGGTGCCGCTCGCACAGAGACTGGCTAGGGCTTCCCAGGGAGTCCCACCAACTCTTGCTGACAAACCGACTCTCCTATGCGATTCAGTTTTCCAAGCGTCCATACAGGATTAGCTATGTCTTCTTTACCTAAGTGGCAGACAAAAATGCCCCTGTCCTGCGTGTGAAGATTATGGCCCTGAAGTCCCCAAGATTAGTTCGGAGCAATCAACCTGAAGGATGCATACTTCCACATCTCGATTCTGCCTTGGCTGGTTGAGGTCGGGTATACCAGTACAAGAAACTGAACTGATTCAGGCTGAACTACCTGAATACATTCCGGGTTCCGGGTTTCAGATTTAGTTTCTGCTCTAATAGCAAAAAAAAGCCACACTGAACACTGTAAGTGTATGTTAGAAATTGGTGCAAGAACACTGCTTGGTACATTTTTCGTCTTCAAACCAAACTTGGGTCTCCAGCCGACAAAGTTTAAATCCTGTCTGACTAGACGCCCCATCATTTTTACACATATCGGGCCAAATTTACTAAACGGCAAATTAGCAAGAGAGAGCAATCCCATAAAAGTGCAGATGGGAGTGGAAAGTTCTGCACGTGATCTACTGACGACATGCAAATTAAAGAACACATGCGCAGCCGGATCATTTCCATAATGAAAAACGCAATCTACAAGAGCAGCACAAATTAGCATCTGGTTTAAGGCATGTTTTTTTGGGGTGATAAATAATGGCGCAAATACCATTAAATTATTGAGCACAAACCTTAAGGTGATGATACACGGGGCAACTTTTTGAGCAATTTTGCCGGGCAATGTTGCGGGCAACAGGCGACCAGGTAAGACACACAGAGCCCACAACTGATCTAAAGTATCCAGATAGAAATTTGTTGCCCATTCTCAATTCGGAAAGTGCCCATAGCAACATGACTTGTCAACATTGCCCAGCAACATTGCTCAAAAAGTTGCCTTGTGTATCATCACCTTTAGTAAACCTTGCATGATTCATTTAAATACTCTCCTCTCATAAATTTTGCGTCTGAAATGGAAACTCCTGCAATTGCATATGCCATAAGGTCAGCCGCAAAAATAACCCTGTCCACGCCTTTTCAGTGCTAATTTTTCACTGCATGACTTTTGTAAATCCTGACAGTAGTTGTTTAACCACCAAAGAGGGTTTGTGCTGGCACAAGCTCTTAGTAAATCTTTTGTGACTGTTCAACCACATGAGCGTCTACACTATGAAAGCAGAAGTGGTTGAAAGTGGACAATTTCAAAATCTTTTAGACCCCATTTACATCTGTATTTAGGATCATCCACTTGTGATCCGATCAACCAAAACGCATCTTTATACCAGGTATACACAGAGCCCAACTTCCCTCAATGGAAGTTCCAAAGCACGGCACATCAATCACATGAGCCAACTCACTACACATAATGACATGCGGTAAAAGTTTTTTTTTGTTTTGTTTTTTTAAATACAAACCTTTATTTAATTATATTTCAGCATAAACATACATTGCTAGGCAGGTAATTAAGATAATCTAGCTAACATTTATAATTTATTTACGGCTGAAATGTTGCATGTATATGTAACAAGCAAAGTATTTATCATAACGTAAATATCATTAAAAAATAATGTCAGAGAGATATCAGTTCTGCCTTTGTTCATAAATACCATAGTGATGTTGTACAATGAGAACATTGTCATATAGTCTGAAATAGAGCTGTCAGTGTCCTAATGTGTAGTGAGCCAGGGTCCTTACTGTCCTCGCCAATGCCTGAATTTGTGTTCACGATATACTGATTCATGACCAGAGCATCCGTAGGGAAGCTAGAAAGCTGGTTGAGACGCACCCAGTTACAGTTGACTTATTATTTTAAATTGCTCCTCTTTTGATGTAATAATTTAATTGAGGGATATTCATCCCTAAAAAAAAATCCTAAAATTATTTACTCACCCTCATGTTGTTCCAAACATGTCTTTATTCTAAGATTTGAAAAATGTTGGTTACCAAACCGTTTCTCAAAATGTCTTTTATGTTCCACACCAGGGTAAATTATGACAGCATTTACATTTTGGGGTTAATTATCCCTATAAGGTTGAAGTTAACAGCATTGGATCTTCATCCAATGTTAGTATACATCATAAGATATTTTAAAAAAATGGTTGTTGAACGTTGAGTATTTGTCTCACTTAGAGAAGTGCTTTAGTATGCAGCTGGGAATGAGGATGATTTCTGAAAATACCCAGAGGGTAAGACATTTTAATGACAGACAGGTCCCTACTGCAACAAACATAGAGCTGAAGAAACTTTTGATATCACCATTAAACCATAAAAGGCTATTAATTTACAGCTCAGTTTTACCATAAAATCGCTAAGTGCGAGAGCTTATGGGGCTTCTGAAGCCAAAGCTTTGTCATTTTAGGCTTGTCAACATTCATCTCCACTCACTTTCCCAATGTGAGAGCAGCCAGGACATTATGCTAAATATCTCCTTTTGTGTTCCACTATCTTATGAATTACATAAGGGTGAATAAACAAGGAATACATTTCCATTCATTAACAGTTTCTTCAGATTGCTTTTGTGAATAGACAAACAAACAAAAATACATGTAGATCATGGTCATGAAAATAACTGTGATGGAGAAATTGGTTGACTGGGTTAAAGACAAAGTTTACAACCTGCTTTATATCTTCTTTATTTCTTTCCATGAGCTCTTAGGTTTATGCATTTGGTAATGTTCTGTCAGTTGATTAGTTTAAAATGGCAAACACAGTTAAGACTCAAGATAGATAAACCCATTTTCTGTTCCATTAGCTACATGCCTTTGCTTTTTGAGGTTTGCAGCTATATTTGGCCAAAGCCAAGTGTCCAGTCATCTGTGTGTGTGTGTCTGTCTATAGATTTTGCTATTTTTCCATCGAGCGTGACACATGTGCTTCGAGGAGAACAGAATAAACCATAAACAACTGCTGTTCGTCCCACGCAAGCCACTCGTGCTGGGGGACTGACTGAGGTCTGGACCTGTCGTGCAGGACTGGAGCTCTCGGCTCACGGAAAGCTCTGTCTCTCATCGGGGCTTCTTCTGCTGAAGACTCGTCGGCCATAATTAGATGTGATGTTTCGAGTTCAAAACTACGTAATTAGACACAGGCTTCAAACTTTCAGCGGCTATGGAGGCAGATGTGCACAGGCGAGATGGTTTTGGATGGAGCTAACCGGGACGTTTGCCGGTTCCACAGTCACCCGTGCATAAACACCCGAGCTCGACCAGGAGCTTTAGAAATGACTGGTATTCAACAGGCATCGCGGCAGTGTGCCAACGGAGCCAGGCGCTCCTTATCTCCTGCCGTGCGGGAATGTTTGCACTGAATCCCCCGCACGTGGAATGACAGCTCAAATGTCCTGTCTCGCGCCCCCCCCTTCTCTCTCTTTCTCTCTCTCTCACTCTTTCTCACTCTCTCTCAGCTCTGAATTGCTGTAATAATGTTTGATTTCCCACATGCATGTGGTTGGCTCGCCATGAGAAAAGCGAAGGCTAATTCCAGCATATATTTAACTGGCCCTAAAAATAGCAAAGTAGAATTGAGATGACATCGGAAATGAAATAAATTGTCACTTGCTTTCGGTATTTAACACGTTTTAGGATGTTCTAAGGTTACTTATTAAACGGATAGTTTAAACGGCACTCAACACCATGCTGAATTGAGAATATAGACCTAGACAAATGGGAAATAGGGACATTAAATGCAATGCAGAAATAGGTTTGGTGAAAAAAAAGTGGAAATTAAAATGATAGGACTTAGTTCACCAAACTTATTTCTGCATTGTTTTTCAAGTCCCCATTTCCTAGTTATACAAATGGGAAATAGGGACATTAATGCAGAAATACGTTTGGTGGAAATAAAAATGATAGGACTTAGTTCACCAAAGAAAGTCTAATTCTGTGTCATCATTTAAGCCTCTTCTTTTGAGGAATGTTTTTGAGGAACCAAAACTGTTTGGTTACCAACCAAAATATCTTATTTTATGTTCTGCTGAAGAAAGAAAGTCATGCAGGTTTGGAACAACGGGAAAAAATGATAGCAGAATTTTGAGTTTTGGTGAACAAACCCTTTAATGTGGAACCTATTGAAGTGAATGTTATCCTATTCCTCAGCCTCTTTTTCATTCGCAAAATGAAATATGGGATTTCCCTTAAGAAACTGAGCTATTTGTTTTTCTTTGTATTACCTTGGATAGTTTGAAATACCAAGGTCATTACATTTACACAGTGTTCTTTTCTGTTCCATTCTATATTCAGTAATTATGTTAAAGTGCAGTTAGACATGAGGACATTGGTGGCAATTATATGATGGTAACACAGTGTTGTTCGTTTCCAGTGCTCAATTTGTGGTTTTTAGGACAGAACAAAATACTAAATATTAGAATGTCCTCTCAAATGGCATTAAATCATCTTTTGAGCTGCTGCCTTTTGAATCAACCATTTTTTTATCTTAACCCTCTATGGAGCATCGTCATTTATAAATTAGGCAAAAAAATTGCATTTAAAATACAATAATAATATTCAACCAAAAATATTACCTTTTAGAATTATCATATGACCAATAAAATTAAAATGTGCCATAGGTGCTTAAAAGTTTGGGGTGATTTTTAATGCACATTTTGTAAAATCAATAACCTAAAGACCAAAAAATGTGTGCGTTATGCATAAATGACAGTCCTTTTAGGGGATAGATATTTTCGGTGTAGCTCACTCTGTTGTTCAGTACTGAAATGCAGTATAGTAGCCTTTTTTCCTGTGTTTTAGGTTGATGTTAGTAAGTTTTCAACACAGAGAGCTGTATGTTTTCCAGAAAGTATTAATAAAGGCAGTGCGTCAGAAAATAAGGTCATATAGTAAGAAAGAAAGAAGTTAAGGATTATAGAAGCGGTGAGGGTGGGGGTAGAGCTGAAGAATATAAATCATAGATTGTTGTGAAGTCAGGCATTTTGGTACATTATTATTTATGTGTCGAAAGCGTGGGGTACACTGACAAAGAGAGTATGATTTCCCCTTGTGCTACAATAATTTATTCGGAATTCCAAGCAAGCAACAGGAAAGATATTTTTGTTTTAATGTTTTTTTGAAACACTTTCCAGGGAGTGAAGTTGCATCTGAATTTGTGTCAAGTTTTTGAAATGTTCACATGTGAGTTCCAAATGAAATATTAGCACCAGATGAATTGGAATGTTAATAAAGCTTTTTAATGTTTTTTTTTTAATTATTAAGGCATTTTCACTACTTCCCAGATAGTAACACATTTAAATGTGTGTGAAGTTTCAGACAATTTGCCAAAAATAATTTACCCCAATAGGACAAAGTCAGTTGTAAATGGCGGCACCCTAAAAAAGGTCAAAGTTCAGATGTAGAAAACTAATTTGTGAAAATTATTTTAGCCTTAAAAATATGTACATTGTCATTTTCTAGCTGTGATTTCATAATTAGTCCCTTGGAGAGTAAATAACAGTGATTTTAACCCCAAAACACAAATATTGAGTCGTGGAATAACTACTTTGGGATCTGGATCCTATCCTAAAGGACATTTATTTTTGAAGCGTACCTCGGCACACATAATTTTCAAATATATTGTTCATTCACAAATCTATATCTTGAATGACAGATAAATTGGAAAGTAAATATTGTTTACTCATGGTGAATTTGCATTTAACTGAGGCTTGTTTATCAGGTGAGTTTATAGATTCGCAGTGATGATAGGGCTCATGAATAAGTATTATGGCATGTGCATGTGTGTGGCAACGAGGACATAAAATCTCAGCTTTAATATATGTCAATACCATGCATAAGAAACACTCATTCCATTAGAAGTCTGGGCACTTAAGTGCAAGGACTGGGATCAAAGCATTATTTAGAGCTTAATCAGATGGTCTGTTTTTTGCTGCAGTCTTCAGATGTGAATATTAATTGTTAGTGGTTAGTTGACCTTTCTGTCTTTGTTTCAAGAGAAACCCAAACCATTATATGTGTCAGGCTATACAAAGACTTTTTATCAGAGTTTTTAGCAGATTCATATTCAGTTTTGTTTCATCATGTCAATTGTTTTTATGTCTAATCCATATCACACAGATGAAAAGAATCAAGCCCATAATATAACAGTCTTCACTGTACAAAATAAATAGAGGGAATTGATGTTGAATCTATGTTTTTTTTAACTCCATGTCCACTTGACAGTCCATCCTAAAGCCAGACAAGATGTAATATTTCCATAAATATAATTTTATGTGCACTCGGTTATTGTGCGCATGTAAGTACTTTTGTCCAGCCTCATGCACGCGAGGAACATTACGCCGATTTCTGCCACAAAACAGTCCCATGAGCCTGAAACACAGTAGCAGGCCTTGTGAAATCTGTCTCTTCTCACCATAGACAGAGGCACTTTGCTGAAAGAGAGACAGAATTTCTGAGTAAAAGGAAAAAGGGAGAGCAAATAACAGCTTTGAGAATGTTTGGATTTTAAAACCAGAACATTAGTACAAACCATAATAGCTGGCTCAGAGAGCGTCGGGTAACTCCAGAGTCTCTCTCACACAGGCAGTGATGTAATGCCAAACATTTCTGATGAAGCATTCGGTTGTTGTGCTCTGAGAGATCTATTTATACTCCAGAAAGCACTTCATGTTTTGTTAATGGCTTGCCATAACTCATTGCAACCAGCTTGATTTCTGATGGTTTGGCTTCACCACCAGTAATCTTCAGTGTCATTATCACATAGGATAACAAAATACTTCAGGGGGTGAGAAGAATGCGAAATAGCGGAGTAAATGAATGACAAGTAATAGTCCAGTAGCTGAATTAATGAAATTTATTTATCCATTATTTTACCAGGAAGGTCCCATTGAGATAAAAAAAAAAAAAATCTCTTTGTGAGCGACTGCTTAACTCATCTATTTTGAGGCCTGACTAGCTGTGGTGACACTATAATGAGATTTAATGTCAGTCCACTTTTTTTTGAGTGTGCCATTAATTCCCAATACTGAAAGTGTTGAAATGTTGTTTTTTGATTTAATGTTGTGTGAAACTCTTTTGAGGAAAATTCCTGGCTTGGTTTTGGTGGTCAGCTCTAGTTTTCAGTATAAACAGACATGTTTTGGGACTCATCTTGCTGTTAGGGAGAACTTTTCGATTATCTGTCAAGGCATTTGCACTTAAAATGTATTGTTCTTGTATTTTTAAAAGGCAGAGTCCACTGCATGTGAAACTGGATAGGTTAAGAAGGCATGAAATGTAGTAGTTAATTGTAACTGAAATAATTTTGCCCCCTGGTGGCTACATTTAAATAATTTGCCTTGTCACACTCTTCCTTAAAACCATGGCGTCCCATACAAGCTTTCATTCTCATGTGGACTGTTAAAGTATAAGAAAGCGTTCATTAATTATGATAATGAATTAGTGTTGGCGTTACACTGGATCAATGTTTGAACTATAATGATACAGCAAATTAAAGCCTTTTAGATGTTCTTTTCCAGGTGTGTCAAACCAGTCAACGCCTGTCTTGCTCCTTTTTTTTTTTTTGAAGGAAAACGTTCATTCCTTCTGGCATTTCTTTAGACTGAACATTGAACATGCTATTGCCACCTTCAACATTAAATCTTAAAAATGACTTTGGTCAAGGTTTGGCTTTCGCTGTAAGCAATCATTATAGTAGAGTGCTTCCTCTGCCTAGGGGAAGACATTTGATTGCCCATGACAGTGGGTGGTGTGAGTTACCTTGCAGGGCGGGAATCAGATGGGATACAGGAAGCCATGCTCCATTTCAAACATTTTTGAGAAGCATTAATGCCTATGAATTATGGAATGAAAAGCAATAAATGTCAAAGATTGTCATTGCTTTGGGCTAGCGGAGAACATGAGTGGCCGTTCAGGCTGATCGGAGAGTGCTCTGCTGGACTTTGGTTCCCATTCTGTGTCAGATTTGGACGAGCCCCAAAGTGACAGGCCAGAACCACTTACCATGACCGTGTTTGGTCCCACGCATTTCCCATGCTCTCTCACACCAAACAGTGAGGTTTACCACAACTCACTCTCTCTCCTCTCCAACTTCCTCCACCGGTCCATGTGCTTGCTTTGTGCCATTGCACAAAACCCCCATTCCCAAGCCCAAGGTTTTCACACATGGGAAATCATTATCAAATGAGGACACTGTGTCTTAGGGTCCTCTTTTTTGCTTGTGCGTTTGTCTTTTGTCATCTTTTCGCTTGCTGTCTTTTTTCCAGTCTTTTCCGTACAATGGTTTTGTCCCGGGGCCTAGTCTGAGAATATGTGGATATACTGTTCTCTGCCTCATTGTCCCCTAATTATACCGATTGTCTGTCAACTGTGTTTTCACATATAATGCCATGATCTAACATACAGAGCAGAGAGGAACTGATTAACGCCTGCTCCTCACACACAGGGACCTCTCTGTCAGTGTGGTCATGACCTCTGACCTTCTTAATTGCAGCATCACACAATCATGGATAAGTTCTCAATCAGCCAGAAAATTACACACCACAGAGACCCCCCAATAGTAATCCAAATTCGTGTAAATAACATTTTGTAGGAGTTTTTCTTAGCAATTTATATATATATATATATATATATATATATATATATATATATATATATATATATATATATATATATATATATATATATATATATATATATATATATATATATATATAAAAAAATCAATTTTTTTGTTTAAACTTTTTTGCAACACAATCAGTGAAATATGTTTTTAATTATATTATATATTAAAGGGATAGCTTTATAATGGGAGAGAATGGGGGGTCGTGATTTTGAAGCCCAAAAAAATGCATCCATGCATCATAAAAGTAATCCGACTCCAGGGGGTTTATGAAGGTCTTCTGAAGCGAAGCGATTGTGTTTTTGTAAGAAACATATCCATATTTATAACATATTATGAACTATAATAACTAGCTTCTGGCAGACGGCTGCACACATTGATTTGTGGTGGAAGCGTGAACTGACGCATGAGGTATTGACGAACGCAGAAGCACAGAGGACAGAGCAAAACACCAGTCACAAGTCTAAAACAAGAAATTTAAAGAAAAATGTCAGAGGATTTCGATGTAAGAGAAGAGGAGCTTGAGTTTGTTGCCTTGTCCATATTAGTTTGAACAACGAGAGGCGTCAACTTTTAAACACCAAGATGTTAGCAGCAGATCCTTTAAGTCCTGTAAGTTCTGGGGTGGAGTCTCCATGGATTGGACTTGTTTGGTCATCACATCCCACAGATGCTCGATTGGATTGAGATCTGGGGAATTTGGAGGCCAAGTCAACACCTCAAACTCATTGTTGTGCTCCTCAAACCATTCCTGAACCATTTTTGCTTTGTGGCAGGGTGCATTATCCTGTGGAAAGAGGCAACAGCCACCAGGGAATACCGTTTCCATGAAAAGATGTACATTGTCTGCAACAATATTTAGCTAGGTGGATGAACATCCTCATGTATTGGCAGGACCCAAGGTTTCCCCCTAAAGCATTACACTGCCTCCGCCGGCTTGCCTTCTTCCCATAGTGCATCCTGGTGCCATGTGTTCCCCAGGTAAGAGACCCACACACACCCGGCCATCCACGTGATGTAAAAGAAAACGTGATTCATCAGACCAGGCCACCTTCTTCCATTGCTCTGTGGTCCAGTTCTGATGCTCACATGCCCACCGTTGGTGCTTTCGGCGGTGGACAGGGGTCAGCATGGGCACCCTGACTGGTCTGTGGCTATGCAGCCCCATTAGCAACAAACTGCGATGCACTGTGTATTCTGACACCTTTCTATCTGAACCAGCATTAACTTCTACAGCAATTTGAGCTCCAGTAGCTCGTCTGTTTGATCGGACCACACGGGCCAGCCTTCGCTTCCCATGTGCATCAATGAGCCTTGGCCGCCCATGACCCTGTCGCCGGTTCACCACTGTTCCTTCCTGCAGACCAGGAACACCCCACAAGAGCTGCAGTTTTGGAGATGTTCTGACCCAGCCTTCACAATTTGGCCCTCAAATCCATACGCTTGCCCATTTTTCCTGTTTCTAACACATTAACTTTGAGGACAAATTGTTCACTTGCTGCCTAATATATCCCACCCACTAACAGGTGCCGTGATGAAGAGATAATTAGTGTTATTCACTTCACCTCATAATGTTATGCCTGATCGGTGTAATATATATATATATATATATATATATATATATATATATATATATATATATATATATATATATATATATATATATATATATATATATATATATATATATATATATATATATATATATATATATAGTATGTTTTTTTGTTTTGTTTTTTCAAAATTGGATGGACAGTTTTCTCTAAGTGCTCTACTTATTGCTATATCTACTGTACTTTTTCTCTGTGCACACTTAGTGATGTAAATCATAAGTTTGTCAGTGTAATTAACATTATGTGAGTGTGTATGGCCTGGTTAGCGCATGAACAACTGGTCACTCTGAGGCCAGTATGGGATCCGCACTGTCAGGCTGGCATTTCACTCTCTTGGCTGTGGAGAATGTTGTGTATGGCGGAAAGGTGAGGATTCAACACCCTTCAGCCTGCAGCAATCAATCCTTGTCCCTGCTGGGCATATTTCACATAGCCGAGCCTGATTCTCCACTCGCTGCAGTGAAGTCTATGCTCTGCCTCTGGAAACGAAACAGCCCTTAAGTAGGTGTACGTGTTCAGTGGCCACTCACAGAAATGAGGCATGTATGTGCAAAAACGCAAGACTCTCCTCCAAACACCGGGGTGGCACGCAGCTCAGGCCAGAGGAATGCGTTGTCCGTCTGTCAACAGGAGAGATTTTACACCCTGGCAGAAGCAAAGGATTTCATAACTTGGAGGATTTGGAGGACACCTTTTGCCATAGGCCCCGCGCTCTGTTCCCTTCTGCACTGGAACATAAAGATCACTATGAAACAAAAACACACATGGATGTGTTCTGCCACATATTTTTTGAAGGGGCAACAGTGGCGGTTCTGGCTCATTTGGTTAAGCATGATACAGTAAGACACCTAAAAGTAAAAGAAAAAAAAGACAAACCTACTACGTTCTTCAAGTTTACAATGGGATATAAAGTGTACATTTGCTGATTTTCAAACCGCTTTGTATTGTTAGTATATGTAAATTAACAATGTTGACTTTTTTTCTGTGTTACCTGGACCAAGAATTTTCTATTTAATTGTCAGAAATTGTCTTGAAAACACAAGTAAAACAAACGATTATCAGTTTAAACTAAAGGTTGGACTCTGAATATAATGTTACTTACAACTTACCAAAGATCCGGTGATCCATGGATACTGACATGCAGCCAGGAATCGTGTTTCCTGACATTTATACAAGTCTGATTTCCAAGCCAGGGAAATGCATAAAGCAAATTTGAACGTTTTTAATATAAATACATTATAGGTCTAAATCCGGGTGATCACTTATATCAATGTTTTACATATAGTCATATCATCCAGCCCTAAATCTTGTATAGTTTTTGTCAGCTCTTTCCCGTTTTAAATGGGTTTTGTGTGTTTTTCGCGGAATTCACGCTGAAAACTGCTGATCCGCTGCCACTCAGTGGGCGTAACCGCAGTTACTCCGGCTGACGGTGACATCACCTGCATACCCTCTATATCTCTGGACTGAACCATTCCCTGCAAATGCCTATAATACATTTTTTTTTATTATACCCACGGACAGTCAGATCGGCAGACAGTTATTACAAAACAGTTATTGAAAGAATAGGTTTATCATTGAAAATTGTATCACACTTTGTCTACTCTATAAACAGCATTGTGGCATAACACTATGGCAACAGCTTACTTTGGCGTTTTGCTTTGGAGGGGGTTGGGCAGAAGGTTCTCACTGTTACTTCCCGTCCTAATTAATCGATGGAACGGCAATTTCTTTCAGTTTTATCCCGAAAACACTGTGTTCGTGGTCACCCAGTTTGAAATGTTTCTTACAAACATAGAGATTTTTCATATTTTCCTTTGTGGCATTTTCACAATATTTACCATTCTTTGCAGCCTTTTGCCACTGGCTACAAAGCTCTGGATCCATCACTGGAAACTGGAGCTCTGTTTGCATCAAAATTACCCGGAACAATTTGTCCCAGGAACTTATTTCCCAGGAACTCTTTTCCCCCAGACTTGCTGCTGTCTGCTTTTCCACCGCTGTCTAAAGTACCGTGAAGATTAGTCCGGTGACGTGGGACTGCGAGCGTAGACTTTACAGTTCCCACTGGATTTTGTCCGTTGCAAATAAATTTAATAAAGCCTGAACCTCGTCGTCAGTCCATCGTTTGTATTTTTTAACTTCATTGTTGATTTGAATAGCAATCAACTCTTACTGCACGCACCGCTACCGACTTTTAAAAATAGTGGTTGAAATAAAATGCTGTGTCGAGTCGACCAATCAAAACGCCCAAATCCCACCCCCGAAAGTTCCTGAACATTGAAAAAGTACTACCTTGCGAGCAGGGCCGTTTTGAGGGGGAAATATTTACCCGGAACTTTGTTTGCTAATAAGTATTTCCTGCTAAAACAAGGCAGTATTTTACTTTGGCTAAGCTTACCCAATAGGAGCAGACAGGGAGTGGCCTTGGACAGCAACAAGCCCAATGCATTATGGGTGTTGAAGTTTTCCTACCTATTTGGAAAAAAGGAAAGATAACAGCCCTTTTTTTCTTTCTGGTTGCACCTTTTTAAAAGATTTTTTTGCCTTTCTCCCACGTAGGCAGTTTTATTGAAAGCCCATTTTGCCAGCGATGAATTACCCCTTAAAGTGCAGTGGTTCTCAATCTTCAGGTGGCGAACCACTTTAACAGTAAAACAAACATTACAGACCACCTAATGCTTCAAATCCGGGGGAAACCACCAACTACGTACCCCAAAACAACTATTTTTACATAGTATACAAATTACCCTTAGTTTATACTTCTATGATACACCCATTAATTCTCCTAACCGCTTTTCCTATGTAGAGTCACAGGGATGCGGGAGGACTATTACAGGACTATTACAGACTATTACAGGACTATTACAGTCGTTTGTACCTTATATCTTGAAATAGATTTTGCCAGACTTTTACAACATTTACCAGAGAATATTAAAAAAAACCTAAACGGTTTGCTACAGAGCTTATATAGAAATGATTAAACAGTATTTAACAGTAACTGTGAGTTACATTAATCAAGTGAGTAAACAAAAAAAATGATTTACCACAAATGAAAATGTCAATATTTAATTGGTTCAAGTGGATTAATTATGATTCCATTTTTGTCAGTTATAATTATTTTTAGACATTTCAGTCTATTTTTTATATAGGTCAATCAGGTCATGAACCTCTGGGGTTTTCTCTAGATTTGGAGTATGGAGCACAGTTGAGCAACAGCTGAAAATAATACTATTGCTATATATTTGTAAAGCAACTTTTTACCCTGCGCAGATGCATGCAATGGGAGAAATAGAAAATATGCGTGCTGCTGAGTGAGAAAACAAGCTGCTGCACTGGCAGATATGCATAGGCTACATCTGCACATATTAATAAACATAGACAGGATAGGAAAAAGGACAGACAAAACACACACCCCAAACAAGCAGATCTACCGGCAAGACATATGATTGATTTTTTTCTCCCTCTTCATAGAGCCATGAGACTGCATGTTTTAGTATTTATGTGTGCCTGCGCTACCATGCCAGACATACCATGTTTTTAGACATTTCAGTCTATTTTTTATATAGGTCAGTCAGTTAATGAACCACTTGGCGTCCTTCGGGGGGATGACCATTAATTTTATTTTTTTTATTTGAAAGGTAAACGTGGGATTTGGGACATGAGGGAGAGAAATGATGAACAAATGATCTGCGGACTTGACTCGAGTGCCCACATTTAGAAATGTGAATGTGTGATTTCTGCCACAGAGTTTAAAACAAACACTTTTATCTACAATAATCATGCTTAATTGTCAAAGATTCAAACATTTGATTTGGAAGTTGTACTTAAAATCCACTTTTGGCCCAATCTGACGAGGGCACGTGCCTCTGATGCCTTATCACTCTTACAACCATAAGCAATGAAGAAAGTGTCAAACTCACTTTCTTCACTGATGAAGAAACTGTGGTTGCATGTGCAACCTTAGCACACTTAAAAGTCTGTTTGGTGTTTTCTGGCTTTCGACGTACAAGGCATTACATTGAGTCTCCTCCTCTTACTCCTCCTCCACAGAAGCCAAGAGTTGATGAATGCTGTGCTCTATGTGGGGCCGTTGAATGTGGCCTAGGCCTGGCCTGCACCACCTGAGTGATGATTCTGTCTTCGGCAGAGCGTCTCCAGCATGCCTGACCTGCTGGGAACACAGACGCACTCTGTGCTGCCCCTTCTGTTGCAGTGGCAATTAGAAAGTTCGGCACAGGGAGCACAAGCCCTGCTCTCATGCTGTCAGGCTGCATTAGGGAGAAGTGCTGGATCCAGGGACACTAGCTCCCCTGTGGATCCCTACGAGGTCAACACTTTACTGTACAGGACGTGCTACCCCAAAACTGCCGGTGACTCCACAGCACTCACCTCACACAGCGCTTGCCGTCAGCCTCAGCGTTTATTATTAGAAAAATTAATTTAGCATACTTAATACTGGTTGTTTTTGGCACAATCAGTCACCACACATTAAATTCTGTTCTCTCACTTTAAAAAAATGTATGTGTAAATGTCTTGTTTGCCACAGAATTGGAAATTTTACAACAATAACCACAGTTTCTGCCAAAATACCTGAGTTACTTGACTTATTGTTACCTGTGTTAAGTTCACACAAGCATATTTTTAGGGGTTCAAGCACATAGTGCTGAAACCCTATGTAATTGTTAAAATTTCCGAGGCTCAGCATTCCCCCCTTAAAAGTGATCGGGCAGACCAAAACGCAACTTTGAGGGCTGATAGTACTCACACCATCTACAATTTCACCAAGGCTCACCTAAACTCAGTTGTCTTATATTGTTGAAATCCTTGGCTCGATACAGACAAAATGCACAACATTCTATCTATCTATCTATCTATCTATCTATCTATCTATCTATCTATCTATCTATCTATCTATCTATCTATCTATCTATCTATCTATCTATCTATCTATCTATCTATCTATCTATCTATCCATCCATCCATCCATCCATCCATCCATCCATCCATCCATCCATCCATCCATCCATCCATCCATCCATCCATCCATCCATCCATCCATCCATCCATCCATCCATCCATCCATCTATCTATCTATCTATCTATCTATCTATCTATCTATCTATCTATCTATCTATCTATCTATATCATCTACATTTTAGACTGCATATTGCTCATTTTTGCTCTATTTTGGCATCGAAAAAAGTTCCAAACAAAGCCCCAGCACTGTAATTGCATCTCTGAGCAACACATGGAGGTGTTTCCTTACCTAATGAAACAGCTTTTTGAACAAATCAATAGAATCAATGATTCGATGACTAAAGGTGCACTATGTAGTATTTTTGCAGTAAAATATCCAAAAACCACCAGGCCAGTGTTATATATTTTGTTCAATTGAGTACTTACAATATCCCAAATTTTTCAACTACTTGTAAATTGTGAAAAAAAATGCTTTTTAACCAAAAAGCCGGGCGTCTGAGCATAGCGTCTGAGGGAGTCGCCTGCGGAAATAGTGCCGACGACCAGCGACTGTGTCCCGTCATAATAAAAGTCCCACTGATCCAAGAGGCGTGTGTTGTTCATCTCATTAACAATCGCTCCAGCGTCCTTGCTCAACTCCCACAACACTAGGGCCTGCTCTGCTTCATACTACAGTAACATTAATAACCGCATCCATCAACATGAATTCTGCCCGAGTCCTATCCCGATTCTTTTCCTCCGGCTGTGAGGTGAAGACCACATGTCCCAAGATGCTGCGCTCAAACTTGGCATCATCAAACTATGCCTTTGTTTCTGATTCAGCCTACGACCGATGACAAGTCAAATGCTTCATTCCTGAAATGAATCGGTTGAATCTCAATGACTCACTCATTAACGGTGACTTGCTGCCACCTACTGGCAGTATTAATTTTCCATTTAAAGTATCTTTTCATTAGCCTGAATGCCAGCCGAATTTAGCCACGGCCACAACATTTGAGTTTGGTAAATTTGGTCTTGACTTTATCCGTTGTGGAGCAACTATACTCGAACCAGAGCTGGTCGGAACCAATGAAATTGTCAGGGTGGGCTTTATACGATGATGGACAGATGATAAACAGTAACATAGTCATCCACGTCACCAGAGTGGAGAACTTATATATTCGTATATGTATTTACCTTTTCTATTTCTCTCAAAAATGATGATCGTGTTGGTAAGTACTCTGTATCCTTAAATTCTTTTACAACACCGGCAAAGAAAGTTTACAGTCATCTTCTTCTACTTCTTCCAGCGTGCGTGCGCAGTTGAGTTCTGTTGACAACTATGTGTCGCTGATTGGTTGTAGGTCTATCCAAATGAGGTCACGCCCCAATAATCACAGCCCAATGGAGCAGTATCAGACTCATATTCTGACTAGAATTGTGACGACGTCAGGCTATCTTTTCATCAATATTCAAAACATTATTTCTGCATTTGTAACTGCAGGTTATTCATTTGTCACCTCTTAGCGCATTAAACAGTCTGTGTAAATGATCTAAATGCCACTTCAGATGCAGCTTCTGTGTTTCCTCTCCATTTCAAAGATGAATTTTGCTGACACTTGTTTAATTTGATTGGTAACAGCCCTATTGTGTCTTACTATTATAATTAAATTTGATTAAATTATAAAAATGAACACGAAAGATGATGCATGCAAACAATTAGGTTAAATTGTCACTGTCACTGCTGTGAACTGACCACCACACAGAATATAAAGAATATCAAAAACTTTAGGAGTCAGCTGACCACAGCAGTATTACTAAACCTCTCAAGGTACCAGCACAATAACACACCCAGCAAAGTATTGTTATTATATTATCGGTATCGTTAAAATCCTAGAAAATATCAAGATCATTTTTTGTCAATATATCGCACACCCCTAATCAAAGTTTGTCAAAGTAGAATTGAGCAAGGTTGAAAGTTGAGACATCCCACATAAAAGGCTGGTCTACAGGTGACAGATTTGGCATTCTGCAGGCATTTTGCTCATCCCTAAGTTTTGATCATTCATATGTACTTCTAATTTTGCTTACTATTAATGATTTATTATTCTATTAATGATCAGGCAAGTTATGATGGTGGTCCGACAGTGAGCCTGAAGTGGTGGTCCGATATCTGGAAATCTGATCTTACTATCTGGGCTTTTGCTTACAGTTTGGTCCCCCCACTTTGAAAATGTCTCCTGCGCCCCTGACGGCAACCATCAGCTGCACTATCTAAATAATGAACTTTCATGCCAGAACTAGGTATTTTTAACAATAGCTGAATATAATACAACAATTCAGTGCAAACCTTTCCATACTTGAGCACCCCCTTAACAATCGAAAAGACTTGTGACCTCACCTACTGGTGCACAATTGATTTGAAAAGATTTGGCTGATTTTGAATTTTACCTTTTATATAGATGAGAGCCTTTTACCTTTTATATAGAGCAACTCTGACCTCACCGGTGTATCTTTCACATTTCTTTGTGAGAAGTGCCGTAATGGTGATTTAAATTAAAATCTTTTATTACAGATTTTGTTTCCAAACCAATCAAATACATGGGTACCCCTTGAACTCGTTAAAAAGATAATCTGTTCCCCATCTTGACTGGAAAACACAATCTTTATTAATTTTTCTTTTCTTTTTGCTCATTTTGGTGAACGTTCACGTTAGCGTGCGAATGCTAGTACGTTCACACTGTGATTACTATGGTTATCGGCAGGTACTAGCGACCTCTCCTGGTTGGGGTTAGAATAAACATCCTAATCTGAAAGCAATCTTTACATGACTCACTTTCCCCAGGTGACCAAGTCAGGGTTGATCAAGTCCTGACTTGTGTCCCAGCAGCATTAGCCCACGGATCTCCCCTCTTTATCCACAGTGATGGTGTGCTTAAGGTGGGAGGAAGACTCTGCAGCTCTTCTTTTTGTTGTCTATTCAAACATCCTACAATTATTCCCAAAGACCATCACATTACAAAATTGACCATAGCTGACTGCCATGGAAGAGTTGAACATCAAGGTAAAGGATTTACTATTAATGAAATCGGTTCAAGGAGTTTTTGGAATGGTGCTGTAGCATCCTGTGTGTGCAATTGTGTCACCTGTAGAAAACAGACATCTGACGGAAGAGCAAAAGATGGCTGACAGTATCAATAATCAGATAATCAATACAAATGATCAAAAACAAATTACAATTATTATTTGAAGAATGCAAATACCTCTTAAAATAACACTGTCAGTCACACTAGCTGTTCATATGTTCGAAATTAATTTTCTAGTGTCTGCTGATTGGACATTATATTCGATAGCACAAAATAGCAAATATTTTATAGAAGCAGTCATTTCTACTGTTTTACTTGTAATAATTTGCCTGATACTTACAACTAGATATGGTTGATCATAAAATTATCACAGAATTATAAAAATGTAGATAGCAAACACACACAATGATCCCAGCTTGTGTGATGACTTGTGTTATTTTCCTGTCCTTTGCCATGTTTTTAGTCTGCCCAGGTGTGTACTGTTAGTTCCCTTGGTTACCCCTGTGTATTCCCATTACAA